>CM052705.1:112866691-112923666 GCA_028551405.1 Uromys caudimaculatus | reverse complement strand
ATGAACAAGCCAGGAGCACAAAAGAACAGTTTTATTGTTTATTTTTAATTTATTATTTTTATGCATATGAGTGTTTTACTACATGTATATCTGTACACCGCATGTATGTCTGGTGTCCATGGAGGTCAGAAGTTGGCACTGGAGTCCTTGGATTGACATTGCAGACCGTTGTGAGCTGCCGTGTGGTGCTGGGGATCAAACCTGAGTCCTCTGGAAGAGCAGCTAACACTCTTAACCACTGACATTCTTTACCTTCCAGCTTTATTAGTTAGAAAAAAAAATAAGCTGGGTGTGGCGGTGAACGCCTTTAATCTCAGCACTTGGGAGGCAGAGGCAGGTGGATCTCTGTGAGTCTGAGGACAGCGTGGTCTACAAGGTGAGTTCCAGGATAGCCAAGAGTATATAGTAGAGAGACCCTGTCTCAAAAAACAAACAAACAAACAAACAAACAAACAAAAAACAGAAGGCATCACAAAGAAGTTCTAAAGGTTCTTTTAACATCTGCTCAGTCCGACAACTAAGAAATAACGGTAGGTAAACAGCCAAACCTTATTCCTGAGAGAGAAGAGGGCGGGACAGAATGGACACAGAGGGGAACTGCAAAGATGAAGAGGCTGTGCGTGGGAAGGAAACATCAGATCACGGTTCATTTGCACTGAAGTGGAGGGAACTGCAGGATTCCAGATAAATACCTTGTCAGAAACAGAGGCATTGGCTCTGTCAGCAGCAGCCATGAGACAGCCCCACACAACCACCAGCAGCTCTGTTCCCCGAGGACACCCACACGGGAGGAGCTAGATCCTTGGCTTCAGCACAGACTTTCAGGGCAAGGTGCAGGGAAGCTAAGCTAGCGAGTTGATTAAGTAGGTAGATGGAGCGCTACCTAGGAAGCAGCAGTGCGCAAGGCATGGTGGGAGTTCCCGTGGAAGTCGCAGGGAGACAGATACAGGGCTGTACCGAGCCTGCGGATTAAGCTGCATTTCTCAAAGGATGCCATTTACCACCATGTTTAAAGGGAAGCAAAGCTTAGGCTTCAAGGAAAGTTTAAATTTAAGTAAAATATATGAGCCGGTCTGTTTTACTCGTTTTAAAGATTTTTCTCGTGTGATCGCTGTTCTCGGGTGGTTTCTGATGAGGCCACCGTTTAGACTTGGGAGGAGAGGAGAACTGAAGGAGTAGACGGTAACAAGTGCCCTGGGCTCCAGCAAGGATAGATCTTCTATTATTTGTTTATTTGTAAAACGTATTTATTTGTTTTATATGCATTGGTGTTTTGTCTGCATATATGTCTGTGAGAGGGTTTAGGATCCCTTGGGACTGGGATTTGTAGACTGTGTGAGCTGGGAATTGAACCTGGGACCTCCGAAAGAGCAGTCAGTGCTCTTGACCTCTGAGCCATCTCTCCAGTCCCTATGTATGTATGTATGTATGTATGTATTTTAAAGGAGTTGTCTTTATTGGTGTTTTAAGATTCTGTGTATTTGTGTCTCTCAGTGTGTGGATAGGTGAACATGAGTACAAGTGCCTGCAGAAGCCACAAAGGGTAGCAGATCCCCTGGAGCTACAGTTACAGTGGTTGTGAAGTACCCGAGCTGGGGGCTGGGAACTAATTCTTAGCCACAGCATCTTGTCTTGTCCTTTTTAAAAAAAAAAAAAAAAAGATCGATTTATTTATTTTATGTATATGAGTATACTGTCATTCTCTTCTGACACAACTGAAGAAGGCATTAGATCCCATTACAGACGGTTGTGGGCTATCATGTGGTTGCTGGGAATTGAACTCAGGACCTTTGGAAGAGCAGTCAGTGCTCTTAACAACTGAGCCATCTCTCCAGCCCCCTTGTTTTGTCTTTTGAGACAGGGTCTTCTGTATCCTGGGCTGATCTTAACCTCACTGTGTAGCTGAGGATGATGGTCTCGAACTCCTGATTTTCCTCCCATTCCCTCCCAGCATTGGCACTAAGGGTGTGCAGCACCATACCCAGTTTATGCAGCTCTGGGGATTGACCCCAGGGCTTTGTGCAGCTAGGCAAGCTCTTTACCAACAGAGCTGCAGCCCTCATTAAAAGAATTTATTATGAGTACATAAACTGGGCATAGTGGCACATACCTTTAATGCCAGCACTTGGGAGGCAGAGGCAGGTAGATCTCTGTGAGTTTGAGGCCAGCCAGGTCTGCATAATGAGTTCCAGGACAGCCAGGACTACATAGTGAAATCCTGTCTCAGAAAAAAAAATTGTGTGTGTGTGTGTGTGTGTGTGTGTGTGTGCACGCGCGCATGCGCGCGCATGAATATAGTGCCAAAGAAAGCCAGAAGAGTGTCCTCTGGAGCTGGAGTTACAGGTAGTTGTGAGCCACCCTTTGGGTACTGAGATATGAACTCAGGTTCTCCCTAAGAGCAGTACGTTCCCTTAACTCTTGAGCCTTCTTTCCAGCCCCCTGGTTTCTTGTTTCTAGCACCCTTGTTTGACACATCTTTAGGAAGTCATATATTCTTTGTGTAGGCAATTTTTAAAAATGTGTTTAAGTGGGCATGGTGCACATGTTTACGTGGGTGTGTATTGGATGTCTTCTTTGACCTTTCTTTACTATTTATTGAGGCAGGGTCTCTTGCTGACCCTGGAGCTTACCAATACGATTACTCTAGTGATCCAGCTTGCCCCAGGGATCCCCTCTTCAGTGCTGGGATGTCAGGTGGCCTACACCTCCCCTTTTACTTGGTTCTGGGAATCCAAACTCCAGATCTCACACCTGTGAGCACCTCACCCATAGGGTCCCCTCTGCAGCTCTCTGTAGACAATTGTGGTTTTATTAGTTATTAGTTTATTCAAAGTTTTCTGACTCTCATTCATCAGGAAAAGCAAACTGGACCCCAGAGTGTACTGTTTACTATTCTTGTCATCATAACAAAATGCCAGACGAAGCTTTAAGGATTTATCTTGGCTCACAGTATGATGGACAGCCCACAGTGTGATGGACAGCCCACACTGTGATGGACAGCCCACACTGTGATGGACAGCCCATCATATCAGGGGGATGGCTCACAGTTTGATGGACAGCCTGTCATGTCAGGGATGTGACTCACAGTTTGATAGACAGCCTGTCATGTCAGGGATAGACCATGGCAGGCAGGAGAGTTAGCCAAATGGTCATATTGTATCTCTAGTCAGGACACACAGAGAGATAAATGCTGTCGCTCAGCTTGCTCTCTCCTACTTACTCAAACCCCATCAGGCTACGTACTTCCCACCTTCGTCCAGTGGGGGGCAAGCATATGATCCTAACGTACTTCCTGTCTCTGTATTTCCCGCCTGCGTGCGATCAAGCACATCCTGTGCAGTCGGACAACCAAGCTTGCTGGCGCAACCATTTTCCTTTTATAACTCTCTTATGTGCAGTAACTTAAACGTAAAACATAACTATAACCATCACTCGAGTTTCTGTGATGACTCAAAATCCTGTTGAGTTGACAGTCAAGATAGAGCATCACTCAGGGTGAGAGGCTTCGATCACTTTTTATGTCAGTACTCTACCCTGCCTTTTAAATGTTGTTTTAGTTTCTAAAAATGTCTCGCTTGTGTGAGTAAATTGCTCTGAAGGGGACTGAGAGGAGGAGTCCCCATGTCTATGCAGCCATGTGGCCTAGTGACTTTGGCTTCCTCCCTATCCCTCCATCTGTGGATCCCAAGTATGCTGCTTTAGGGGTCACTATGGTCAGCTTCCTTCTGAAGTCTGATAGAGACAGAGAAAAAAGTGTATTGAGCTTAAAGCTGTGAGCTGCAGGTATTCCCGGCCAGGGAAGGGGCTAGCACCTAGTCTAGCACCAGTCCTTGCCCACACCTGTATCCCTGCCTGCCAGCTCCTTCCCAGGACAAAAGATTATTAACTACTCTGGTGCCCTCTTAAGCTTCCCTAAGTGGGTGTCACATGGCACACACCACAATATCTGGCTCCTTAGCTCCTGTGAAGTGAGTAAGAGTGTCTCTCTCCACGTGAAGCCAAGGCTCATGTCACCCACTCCTGGTGTTTGCTGTGCATATCCTACTGGGTGATCAGAGCAGCTGTGCCTGCCGTTTCACAGTGATGGGTGTGCTGATAGCCTCCAGCACCACCCTGAACATCCTAGCACTGTTTCATGTCACAGAATGACTGACTGGAGGCATCCTGAGGAATGTGTTTCCAGGTGACTTTATGGTCATCTGACGTCATACAGACCCAGATGGCTATGATGTCCATAGAGGCTCTGTTGCATAGTACTTCATGACTGGCCAGACAGTATTCTATGTGGCACCTGACCTGTGTGTGTCTTTGGCTGGCTCTGCATACATTTCTATTGGGTGCTTCTTAGAAGTGGATCTACACATGTTCAACTTTAATGGGTACTGTCCAGTACTTTCTCATTGTGGATACACCAATGGTTAGTCACCAGCAACATGTAGGGGCCCTGCTCTTCTGTCTGCTTTCCCATCACTAGAAATGTTCCTCTTCTCCATGCTAAGCAGTCCAGCTGAGATCACAGTAGGGTTCTAATTCATAGCCCATGCTAATAATGAACCTAGCACCTTCCCACATGCCCACTGACCTCTGATTTATCCTTGTGCAAAATGTTTTCAGGTTCTTCTGCACAGCTCTCCTTGGAGATATCTGCTCTTCTCTCACTGATTTGTGTACTGGCTGGCTTTGTATGTCAAGCTGACACAGCAAGAATCATCAGACAGGAAGGAGCCTCCGTTGAGGAAATGCCTCCATGAGATCCAACTGTAAGGCATTTTCTCAATTAGTGATCAGTTGACATCATTGTGGGTGGTGCCATCCCTGGGCTGGTAGTCCTGGGTTCCATAAAAAAGCAGGCTGAGCAAGCCATGAGAAGTAAGCCAGTAAGCAACGTCCCTCCGTGGCCTCTGCACCAGCTCCCACCTCCAGGTTCCTGCCCTGTTTGAGTTCCTGTCCTGATTTCCTTCAATGATGAGCAGTGATCTGGAAGTGTAAGCCAAATAAATCATTTCTTCCCCAACTTGCTTTTTGGTCCTGGTGTTTTGTTGCAGCAATAAAGATCCTAAGACAATTTGAAAGAGTTCTTTGATGTTGTTTGCTTACTTTGAGGTAAGGTCTGGTCTTGAACTCACAGAGATCCACTTGCCTCTGCCTTCTGAGTGCTGGGATTAAAGGTGTGTGCCACCATGCCTGGCTTGAAAGAATTCTTTATATACCCTCTGAACAAAAGTCTCCAGTACACTGTGGTTAATAATCTTTTGTCCTGGGAAGGAGCTGGCAGGCAGGGATACAGGTGTGTGTGGGCAAGGGCTGGTGCTAGACTAGGTGCTAGCCCTTTCCCTGGCCAGGAACACAGCAGCTCACAGCTTTAAACTCAATACACTTTTTTCTCTATCTCTATCAGACTTCAGAAGGAAGCTGACCATAGTGACCCCTAAAGCAGCATACTTGGGATCCACAGAGGGATAGGGAGGAAGCCAAAGTCACTGGGCCACATGGCTGCATAGACATGGGAGCTCCTCCTCTCAGTGCTCTTCAGAGCCAAATGACACACACTGTCACGTGCCACACAAAATACTGTCTGGCCAGCCGTGAAGTACTATGCAGCAGAGCCCCTATGGACATCATAGCCATCTTGGTCTGTATGACCTCAGATGCCCGAGGACACATTCCTCAGGATGCCTCCAGTCACTTCGTGACACAGAACAGCACTAGAATGACTAAGCATGCACATAGCAAATGCCCTGACATTATATTCAGGTTGTCAAGGGAGTTTTACTAATTAAAAAAAAAAAAAAAAAAAAAACTCTATGTAACAGCTATTGTTCTGCACAGTCTATATTCAGTGTATCACCTGTTTGTCCCTTCTGGAGAGCCCCCGTCCTGCTCTGGTTTGCCAGTCTGGGGGATGCTTTTACAGATGTCATCTAGGAGCCTGCCAGCTCTAATTTTGAAGCCTCCTGGCTGAGGTGTGTTGGCCATGGTATGGTAACCTCCTGCTGCAGAAGGTATCAAGGGACAATGCCATGCCCTGGTGGAGAGATGACCCAGAACAAGATTCAGCACACTTTTCCTGGAAGCCCCGTGCCTCTGCCCACCTACAGCAAACCCAGAACTACGCTCTCCTTGCAGCTCAGTTCTCCGGCAAACTTGCACCTGAGGAGTGCTGGGAACATGGAGGACTGGGCTGGCCACAGTGCCCTTGGCTAGCCCGAAACTGCCATTCCTCAAGCTTCAGTGTCATCTTGAGGTTACCTAGCTTCCAGGTTGGCATGGCCTTGTGCCAAGAAAATGTCTGGCATGCAACAGGGGGTGGAGGAGAGAGCAGTTCCATTCTGGGGATGTTCAGACGGATGTAAGGACAGACACAAAGCCTTTCTTTCTGAGCTACGGGCTGAAGTCTGGCCTGTTCCCAGGAAAATGTGAGCCTGTGAGATGGCTGGACAGCACCTACAATCAACCTCTGCTCCAGGGCAGGAGACAGCCTGTCTGGAGCCAAGGCAGTGCCAAGACTCAGACTCTCAAGGGGCCTGGCCATCTGAACCCAGAAGGCACTAGTAATAGTCCCCGAGGGTTCTCTTGATGACTCTGAGCAAACTGCTGTCCCTTCCCTCCTTTTCTAGGTGTCCCTTGATCCATCCTGGTCTGCCTGGTTCTACAGAGCTTACATTCCAGCTGTTAACAGGCTGTGAAGTCTTTTCTACAGTGGAGCAGGTGAGGGGACACGCATCTTGTGGCTGGATCAGGGCCAGTGACCCCAGACTAGAGGGGACTTGGAGCATTCATACCTTCTTGAGGGGGGTTGCTAGTTTCCCAGGCAGTAAGAAAGTGAGGTGTTTTCTGTCTCTGTATTTTGCCTCATTGAACAACTTGTAGGCTAATGAGTTCTTGGCTTTCTTAAGCTAGGATATCTGCCTTCCATTCTCTCTGGCTTTTCTGTGAGAACTGGAGCTTGGAAAACAGCAAGAGGCTTGAGGGGACAGGTAGGCCTTCCCTCACATGCGCTTGCGTGGAGGTGTGCATGTGTGTTGGGAGGATGGGCTGACCTCAGGTTCGTGTGAGGCTCCTTCCTCATTCTCTTCCCTTTCTTGTCATCTCAACACCGTACACAGTGCAGTGACTTCTCATCCCCACTGTCCAGGTAGGGCTCTCCCAGAGGATTCCCCAGTTACCCAGCAAAGCTGTCTTCTATTCTCACTGCAGGTAATCACCTATGTGACCAGGTAGCAAGAGTGGCCAGGCTCCTCTGTCCCTCTCCTTTGTCTGTATCCTCTAGACCAGTCTTGGGGATCACTAGGGAGCTTTTCTAGTTCTGGGTCAAATCTATCAGGTCTCTCAGAGCCAGCATCCTGGGCATTTCCCTTCTTAGACTCTCCTTGTGCAGGGAGCCTGGGCTCGTGCCAGGGTAGCCATTATTAAGTTCTCAAATGAAGGCTGGGGATGTGGCTCAATAGGTAGAATATTTGTCTAACATACACATGCCCCGGGCAGATCCACCACTTTGTGGTAATACAGCACTAGGGGGCAGAAGCAGAAGATCAGGAGTTCAAGGTCATCCTCCCCTCTATGCTAAGTTCTCAGTCTGGGATGCATGAGATCTTGCATCTAAACAAACCAAAACAACAAAACCAAAACAACAACAAAACCGAGCAGGATGTGGTGGCACACTCAACTCAAGCACTTAGGAGGCATAGCTAGGCAGATCTCTGTGAGCTCAAGGCCAGCCTGGTCTACATAGCAGTTCTAGGCTAGCCAGGGATACAAAGTGAAGCACTGTCTCAAAACAAACCAACAAACCAAACCAAACCAACCAACCAAACAACCAACCAACCAAAACAAGTCCCTGGCTGAGGTCATCTGCCCCAATAGATGAAGCAGGCATTTGAAGTGGGCAGGAAGACTGGGTAATGATAGGGTCAACTAGGAACGCTGCTTGCTGTCAGGCCCAACGTGCTGAGTTCAATCTCGGGGACCCATACAGAGAGGGAGAGAATGCAGGCTGTGGCACAAAAGTAGACACAAAGCACACACACACACACACAAACACTAAACAAATCAATAAACAAATAAAGTGTAAGAAAGTAAGCATGAAGAATGGAATTGAGGAGGGGCTGGAGAGATGGCTCAGGGGTTAAGAACGCTGGCTGCTCTTCCAGAGTTCCTGAGTTCAATTCCCAGCAACCACATGGTGGCTCACAACCGTCCGTAATGAGATCTGATGCCGTCTTCTGGTATGCATATACATGAAATAAGTAAGTATTTTAAAAAATGGAATCAGGGGAGAGATAAGCCTAGTAAATAAAGCAAGGTAAGTGTCAAGGAGAAGAAAATCACAGTGGAGAAAGAGAAGGGAACATGACGTCTGACATGGCTGAAGTAAACATCAGCCATCATGCATGCTGAGAGCAGGAGGGACAGCAGGGAAACAAGGGCTCATCAGGAGGGCGGAGCCTACAGCAACCTTTGGAAATTAAACGGAGGGAAAACCAGTTGGTATGGAGGGTTAGCTGGCCATGCCCTGGAGAGGACAGAGACTGCGGGACCCAGAAGATTCTCTCCCTAAGTCTATGACAGAGAACTGACCCAGGGAGAGGACAGCACCAGACACGTGCTTCTGACTCAAACAGAATCAGAAAAACTTCCAAATATCAAGAAAAGATCCCCCACAGAAAACAAAATTCAGGCCGCTGTACTGGCTGGTTTTTCATGTCAACTTGATACAAGCTGGAGTTATTGGAGAAAGGAGCTTCAGTTGAGAAAAATGCATGAGATCCAGGTGTAAGGCATTTTCCAATTAGTGATCAAGGGGGGAGGGCCCCTTGAGGGGGCAGCATCTCTGAGCTGGTAGTCTTGGGTTCTATAAAAGAGCAAGCCGAGCAAGCCAGGAGAAGCAAGTCAGTAGGAAACATCCCTCCATGGTCTCTGCATCAGCTCCTGCTTCCTGACCTGCTTGAGTTCCAGTCCTGACTTCCTTTGGTGATGAACAGCAATGTGGAAGTGTAAGCTGAATTAACCCTTTCCTCCCCGACTTGCTTCTTGGTCATGATGCTTGTGCAGGAATAGAAACCCTGACTAAGACAGCCGCCCAGGTCCTTTGCCTGAAGCAGCTAGAGAAAGGAAGGAATCATGCCATGTTATCGGGGAACTGAAGAGAAGCCGGTGACCCTAGAGTAAGCCTTCAGGGAAGCCTCTGTTCAGTACCTGGGTGAAAGAAGAGGGCCTTTGGTTACAGAAAGTCACACAGTTACCCCCACAAGCCTGCCTGGGGCCTTGTTTGAAGAAATGCTCATTGGGGAGCCTCAGGATGGACAGT
The DNA here is from genome assembly GCA_028551405.1 of Uromys caudimaculatus. Lineage (NCBI taxonomy): Eukaryota > Metazoa > Chordata > Mammalia > Rodentia > Muridae > Uromys > Uromys caudimaculatus. Next base: position 112,914,359 of record CM052705.1, on the reverse strand, counting down.
AGGATGCTCTTGGTTTAGATTGTCATGGTTACAAGAGATGAAGGGAGCCTGACAGCTCAGAGGAGTGAACTCAACCTAGGTCCTAAACTAGTGTCTTTAGAATCCCTTCCTACGCTGCTGAATGGAAAGCCTATATGTCATTTCAGCACTCCTGGTCTAATGCAGGCAAGGGCGGGGCAGTCCTACACAGCCTGTGAAACCATCTCAACAGAACTTGGGTCTTTTTATCTGACTATGCTGCTCTGAAACTTTGTTCTTACTTAGAGGTCGGTCCTTGAGACCTGGGGCTGGGTCTTGATTAAAGTACTAGTGAGTCACTTATTACTCTATAATAGATTAGACTTTTTATTACATTGCCAACTGTGTTTCGAACAGTTGATTTCCTATGTAATTTGGTGCATTTCTCTTTGTGCATTTGCACACCATATTCTAAAAGAGATACTGGGTTTTTAGGGCAGAAGTCCTGACTCTGGGCTACTGTCATCCTACATGACTCAGACAAGTCTCTTCATGGCTCTGTGCCTCAGTATCCACATCTGGAAATGATGGAAAAATTTGGGGGTTCCCTGCAAGTCTCATGGGGGGCAAGGAAACAAAGGGTGTGAGGCAAGAAGGAAACTAGGTTCAGCCTTTGGAAAACAGTTCCCTGGTAACAGTGATCCCAATCCCGTGTGTACGGTAAAGCTTAAGACCCAACCTCACAGAAACTCTTTCACAGAGCACATGTGACTTCTACCATGAAGACAGGTTCTGTAGCTTAAAGCCCTAGGATCTGACAGAGATGCATAGATGCCATCAGACTACAAATGTGACCCCTTCCCTAAGGATGGGTTCTATTGAAGAATTAAGAAACCAAAGATAAAGATCTAGGGAGAGAGAGTCTGTGATAAAGATGCTGAGGGGTTTGGGTGACGTCTGGCCTATAGATAGAAAAGGTCAGATGTAGAACTCTCAGCTCCTCCTGCACCATGCCGGCCTGGATGCTGCCTTCTTCCCACCTTGATGATACTGGACTGAACCTCTGAACCTGGTCCATTTTCACTGAAACCAAGTCTTCTTCACACCTGTTTTTCAAGATGAGTCTTGGAAGGAAGGACCCTTGGAAGGAACACCAGCAGCACCGCAGAGCCGGTGGCGACCTGGAAACCCCTCCCCGGGGGGCTGAGCAAGGACTGACTAGGCAGGGACAGAATGTCCTGGGTATGACACAGATGGACTACCAGGTTCTTAGGAGACTTCTAAACATCTGGGGCCACAGTCTTGGATAACTTGCTTGAAGCCCTCGGGCAGATTTTTTTTTTAATTGAAAATATAATTTTCTTATAATAAAGGCTCTGTAATGTCAAACAAACAAACAAAAAACAAAAAACAAAAAAATAAAAAAATAAAAAAAAAGAAAGAAAGAAAAGGTCACCAGGTCATTAACAATACTCTCTCCCAGCCTTTTGGGTGGAAAACAGATATGCGTCCCTTCCTTGAAGAGATAAAGCCTGGGAAATTAACAGTTTGGTTTCCTTGGTGCTTATCTCTGTGTACCAGGACTTCAAGCCTTCCACAGGAAACAAAACTGCCATTCTACACAGGTGCTGGGAAGATTAAGTGACTGTACCCCTCATGTTGAAACAAGTACCTGCCATGAGGTCATCACACAGATGGATTTACTGTTGCTGATTGACCCCCATTGGGAAGGAAAACAGAAACTGAGAATCCAGTGGGAAGTGCTTCACCAATGCTGAGATCCATAAGACCAGTTAAGCTATTTTTTTTCCAAAGAAAGCAAATGTCAAATGATTTCAAATGAGAGGAGAGACCAGGTATGGTAACACGTGCCTCCTAGCACTTGAGAGGCAGATGCAGGCAGATCTCTGAGTTCAAAGCCAGACTGCTCTACTTAGAGAGCTCCAGGCCAGCCAGAGCTACTTTGTGAGACCCTGTCTAAATAAATAGATAGATAAATAATAGTAAACAAATAAATAAAGTGATTGAGAAAGACACCTGAAGTAACTTCTGGTGAAGAAACACATACACGTGAACACACATGTGTTAGGGTTAGTCTTGTATGCTGTGTATTCAGAAGCTAAGTTCTGTGCCCCTATCCAGACTGTAACCTGATTTGGGGCACTGTATTAATCTATGTATTGTAAAGAATGCTCCCCAATAATCCCTGATAGGATAAAAAAGGACTAGGGCCTGTGATTGGGCAGTAGAGAGAGAAAGGTGGGACTTGAGGATCAAGTGAGTGGTCTCAGGAGACACCAGAAGAGAAGACGGAAAGAGGAGGAGACCACCATGAACTGGATGGATCGTGAACAGGTGACCGGAGAAGTGTGCCCTGAGGACAGACTGGTGGAGCAGAAGTAGCCAGGACGACACTCACACAGCAAAGTAACAAGGGTGGCATAACTAGGATGTAGGCGAGAATATAGTATAGAACCTGCCCAATCTAGGCCTACAGCTTGTAAATTAAATACCAGGTTTCTGTGTCTTTCATATGGGCTAGCTAGAATAAATAATTCATTTACACACATGAACACACACACACATGTTGGTAGCACCTTCATAAGGCTTGAGCTAGTCTTGAATTTGAAACCAGATAAGTGTAACTCGGAAAGAAACGGGTTTGTCCATTTCACTCCTGAGCTTATATAATAAGAAATCTTTTTTCCTCTTTTTTTTTTTTTTTCTAAAACAGGAAATGAATTTGAGAGTTCTTGGGTCAAAGCTTGGGTTCTGGCAGTCCTGAGCTGGACATGGCAATCTGTCCTTGGGAGCTTATTGACTAGACAAAGGAAAAACAGAGAAGGGAGGTTTATTCAATGGTTTCTTTTGAAGAACAGAGGGCTGTAGTGACACCCTACATCCATTTCTGAGGTACTGAGATGAAGCTTAAGTCTGAATAGAAGGTAAGAGGTATGCGAACCTAAGCAGTGGTTGAGGTGGGGCCGTGGCCATCACTCCTATCTGGGCTCCATCTCTCCAGAAATATGGCTTTGATTGGTTGTGCCAGCTGTGAAAGCTTGCTTCCTGGTAGACAAGTCCTTCTTCTGGCAGACACCAGGCTCCTTCAGACACTGCCTTTCTTTAGTGTGGCACTCCTGGAATGTTCTCATTTCTAGGGCCCATTGTTTCAATAGTTTGGTAGCTGAAGGGAGGGGCCACATGTGTGCCTTTAGAATGGCGTGGTGTGAAGTTGGGGTCTGAATCTGGAGGAGTGAAGGTCTCATCTCCATCCCAGGCTAGTCGAATTGCTATGTAGCCCAGAGTGTAATCAAACTTGCAATTCTCCTGCCTCAGTCTCCTGAATGCTTGGAAGGCAGACCTGCACCATCATGCCCAGCACTAGACTAAAAATCTTAAGTAAGGGATTGGCTGAGCCAGGCTGGCTCTGTTGTCTTCCATTCCTTCCTTCCATGGAGCCCTCTGATTGGAAGGCTTAGTCCACTCTGGTCCAGAAGTGCACAGGAGGGAGGAGGCCTGTTCCCACACGCATGCTGCAGAAATGATTGTGTGAGTTCTAAATGTGCTTTTTAATAAAATTAGCCTTTGAATTTTAGAGTAATTTGAGATTACAGAGAAGTTTCAGAACAGTGTGGCTTACCTTCTAGGATCTGAACCAAGTGTCCCCCAATGCCACCTGTCACTGCTTAGGAACCTATTGACCTACTGCCAACTGTAGCTCGTCCTTCATCCACGAGGATCCCATGTGACATTTCATTGTCATGCCTCCTCAGGGTTTTGTAGGTGGGGACAGCTCCTTACAGGCTTTCTTGACTGGCAGCTCAGAAAAGTCCTGCCCGGGTGGTGTGTGATGTCCCCTGCATGGCATGTCCACCAGGAGGGGAGTCACCACAGAGCTTCTACTGTAGTCTCTACACCCTGCCAAGGCTGAGACCTGTGCTGTGAGGCTACAGTCAGTGATGACTCTAGCTTTTATTCTTTTTCTTCTTTGTGGGTTCCTCCTGGGTTCTTCTCTTAACTCTCTCCTAACAACACTGGCCCTAACTCAGCTCAGCTTCTCCTGTCTTAACTGTCTCCTATTTTTACTTTGTTCAGTCTTCTCTCCTTTCCTCTTCTTTTCTCTATTGCTAGTCGCGCTTCTTTCTTCCTGCTCCAACTGTCTTCTCTGACATCGCTCTTCCGCCTCCTGGACACTACTCTGATCCCACTCCAATCCCACTCCCTTTCCCAGGTTCTCCCATTCCCAGAAGTCCAAGAGGCAGCCAGTTGACTAGCTGCTGGGGATCCTTTAAAGGGCCAAGCACATAAATTAAATCATACTACAGTTGACCTTGATCAGTGACAGAAGTGGAATCGGGTGACTCCACCCTGAGGTCACCCTCTGCTGCTGACCTGTGCCTGGCTGTCACTCCCTACTGCAAGCCTTGTTCCACTTCCAGAGTCTCCCTAAATATTTGGAATTCTTCATTAGAGACACTGGTTTTCCCACCGCTTGAGAGATGGCTTATATAAGGTCTAATGTTGCTACACCAGGGGGCAGCATGATGAGGGAGCCTCCAGTCTAGAGCAGGAGGGCAGGTCTGAGTACAGCATCACAGCAGTCTTCCATGCACTGAGGAACTCTGTTTGCACCAGTCCCAGCCTAGTCCCTGCACACTTCCACCAATCACAGAAGTTCCCTGTGCTGGGTCAGCTGGGGAAGTACTCCCCCTCTGGCCTGGGTGACAAGGACAGCCCTGTCCACAAGAGATCAGCCAGGTTTGTGATGGCTGGCCCAGCATCCCCTGATGCTGAAGTTGTGCTTCAGTAGCAAGCAGTTGCTGTTTGCAGGATGGCTTCCTCAAGATATCTATGGTGTGCCCAAAGCAGGGGCTGCTGCCTGACAGCCTTATGATCGAGACATCCAGCACGTGAGAGAAGGGCCTAACATCTGTTACTTGGGAGTGACATGGCCTTGGGCACTAAGATTGTAGCTTTATCTAACGGGGAAATAAATATTAAATGGATTCTTACAATGAAAGATTATCGTTATTAATAGTGGCTTAACAGTATTCAGCATGCTAACCTCCTGCCCCAGGGCCTCAGTGAGAGGAAGGTGCTAAGAGCTTGTGTAACTTGTTCAGGGGCAGAGTTCAACTCCTCCTTGTTTGGCTGGAGTGGGGACCTGTTCTTCCCTTCTCAGAGGGGAAGCTGAAGACTGAGGCGGTAAGGGCACAGGGGGACACAGGGGCAGAAAGGATCTAAGGAGGACAGAGCAGCAGTCATTGGAGCAATGTACCTGGGCGAGATAGGCAGAGAGGGACAATGGAGACTGCCTTTTCCTTAGGACCAGTGGCTCCCTGTCTCTTAGCCCCAATGGCGCCCTGACCCTCAGCCTCCCTGCCCCACTGGCAGCTTCCCCTCAGTGTCACTCTGACCCTTAAACCCCACTGGTTCCCTGCTCCTCACCACCCCTCCTCCACTGGCTCCCTGTCTCTCAGTCCCACTGGCTCCTTGTCCCTCAGCCACAATGGCTCCTTGTCCCTCAGCCCTACTGGCTCTCTTCCTCAGTGCATTCCCCCCCCCCCCCAAACTGGTAACCTGTTTCTCAGCTCCACTGGCAACCCTGCCCCTCAGCTGGAAACCCTGCTCTCAGCTGGTAACCCTGCTCCTCAGCTGGCAACCCTGCCCCTCAGCCCTACAAGCCCATCCTCCTTCCTTTCTCTGTGGAAATGCCTGGGCTCAAATTCAACATGTAGAGAGGAAGGATTTCCTTCCTCTGTAGACTGAAGTCCCCTCCCTGTGGAGACACCAGAACCATTGTCCCCGGTAGCTCCTGTCCTGCTGTAGGGCTCTGTATCTGCCCTGGGCCCTGCCTGCAGTTTCTTCAGGTTATCTGCTTGCTCACATGGTGTCTTACCTTTAATTGCTACTTTGTGTTCTGGAAGCTTGCACCCCAATATTCCCACCAACAGTCCCCTCTATCCCTTGTTGTTTTAGAATGCTTTCTTCTGAGATAACGCCTCAGGATATAACCCCAGCTAGCCTGGAACTCACTCTCTAGACCAGGATAACCTTGAACTCACAGAGATCCACCTGCCTCTGCCTCCAGAGTTCTGGGATTAAAGGGGTACACCACCACAGCCCATTCATTTTAGGATATGTTTGACCATAGTCATCCTAACAAGTATGAGATGAAAATCAAGTTCATTGTTTTTGTTTTGAGACAAGAAGTCCAAACTGGTCTTGAACTCTGGGATCTCTTGTGTCAATCTCCTAAGAGCTAGAATTATAGGTACATGCCACCACATGCAGCTGAGTTTTTAATTTCAATGAGAATTTATATTTTTAGCATTTATTTATAATTATCTTTTCTGTGCGTGTATGCTGGAGAGTTTTATGTCAACTTGACATAAATTAGAGTTATCTGAACGGAGTGAACCTTAACTGAGAAAATATCTCCGTAAGATCCAGCTGTAGAGCATTTTCTTACTTTGGGATTGATGTGGGAGGGCCCAGCCCATTGAGGGTGGGCCATACTTGAGTTGGTGGTTCTGGGTTCTATAAGAAAGCAGGCTGAGCAAGTCATGGGAAGCAAGCCAGTAAGCAGCACTCCTCTGAGGCCTCTGCATCAGCTCCTGCCTCCAGGTTCCTGCCTTGCTTGAGTTCCTGTCCTGACTTCCTTCAACGATGGGTGATGATCTGTAAGTGTAAGCTGAATAAACTCTTTCCTCCTCTTGTGCTCAGTGTTCTACGGCAGTGAAGAGACACCATGACCTTGGCAACTCTTATAAAAGAAAGCATTGAATTTGGGCTTGCTTACACTTTCAGTTTTAGTCCCTTACACTTTCAGTTTTAGTCCCTTATCATTATGGCAGGGGGTGTGGCAAAATGTAGATAAACGTGCTGCCAGGGAAGCAGCTGAGCTGGATCTGCCTGCAGCTGGAAGGGAGAGCTGGGACTCTCTCAAACCTCTCCTCCAGGGACACAGTTCACTAACAAGACCATCACTCCCTGCTGACTAGGCATTCAAATAAATGAGCAGATGGAGGCCATTCTTATTCAAACCACCATGTCTCCTGTAATGCCTATTCCTGGTTGTCAACTTGACTGTATCTGGAATGAACTACAATCCAGACTTGAAAGGCTCACCTGTGATCCAGATCTTGAGGCATAGTGGTTATAAATCCCAGGAGACTAAGGCAAGGAGATCTGAGTTCAAGGTCATCTGGGACAAAGCAAGTCCAGGATCCAGTCCTGGTGGCACACACCTTTAATCTGGGCCACACCTTCTGCTGGAGACCTACATAGGGACATTGGAAGGAAGATTCGATCTTCTTCGCCTGCTTGCCTTGTGGGACTGAGCAACTACTGGGTCCTTGGCCTTCCATTCCCGGCTGATCATTGTTGGGGAGTTGGATTACAGACTTTAAGTCATCATAACAAATTCCCTTACTATATAGAGACTTCCCATAAGTTCTGTGACTCCAGAGAACCCTGACTAATACAGAAGTTGGTACTAGAAGTTTGTTCTAGAGGAACAGAAGGATAAGGATGAATCTTTTAAGAATCTGGAGTTGGTGTAGTAATTCACCAGCACCCTCATCTACTGAAACCCCTCCAGACACTCTCTCCTGGGAGCTCGGAGAATATGGAAGGCCTGTGGTGGAAACTATATTTCAAACTTAAAGAAGCTAATGCCTTTAATAATCTTGATCCATCAATTGTAACTGGCAATGAATTAGGTGATCCTGTCTACAACGCTTTCTACAAGTTGGGGGGAAAATCGGAAAATGATTTTGCTGGCTTGTTGCTCTTAGAATCTCTGGAAAAATTGATGAAGGAAAAGCATGAGCTCTATGATAAAGTTGAATGGATCCAGATGCAAGTGACCAATCTACAGGTTGCTAAGTGTGCCCTTGAAGAGAATCTTCTCTCCAGCAGCCATAGAGCTCCAGTTGCAGAAAATCAGACTGATGCCCTCACTGTAAGGTTGGCTGAATTACATCAAAGATTGAAGTCTCAGTCTCAGAGGGTGTCAGCAGTTAAAGTAAGGGCATTAATTGGCCAAGAACGGGATCCTATAATTTGGGATGGGATGTGTGGGAAGACCCTGTTGAAGCTGAGAACTTTGAATTCTCAGATTCTCAGTGGCTTACCCCACCTGAGGAAGTAGTATCCTCAGCCCCACCCCTTCAAATAATGCCTTCTCCACATCAGGAAATTAATCCCTCAGAGTCTGATAAACCAGCAGTGGCTTTCTCTGAAGAAAATGCCAGACAAGACAATACTGATGGTTCTCAAGGCCCACCAATAGTTTCTTCTAGACCTATAACCAGACTCAAGGCAAAACAGGCCCCTAGAGGGGAGGTAGAAAATGTAGTCCATGATACGCTAGACTACTAAGAAGCTTAATGAGTTTGCTAATTCATTCAAGCAAAAGTCTGGAGAATATGTGTGGGAATGGATTTTAAGGGTGTGGGATAATGGTGGAAGGAATATAAAACTAGATCAGGCTGAGTTTATTGACATGGGTCCTCTGAGTGGAGATTCTAGGTTTAATATGGAAGCTCGCGCAGTTAAAAAAGGTGTCAGAAGTTTGTTTGAATGGTTGGCAGAAGCGTTTATCAAAAGATGGCCTACTGAAAAGGAGTTGGAGATGCCTGTTATCCTTAGCTTACTGTTGATGAAGGAGTTTTAAGGCTCAGGGAAACTGCAATGCTAGAGTGGATACGTTGCGTAAAACCTAATTCTCCACAATGGGAAGGCCCAGGAGATGTGCCCTTCACCAATCTTATAAGATGCAAACTGGTGAGAGGGGCACCAGCACATTTGTTTTGTTCTTGCCCTTTTCCTTGTGCCAGACCTTAGGGTTGGAGATGCTGCTGCTCAATCAGATGAATTAAATGCAATGAGTTTAATTGGGACCCGAGGTAACAAGGGCTAGGTGGCAGCACTGAATTGCCAGAGACAACGTGATTGTAGTTATTATAATGGACAACGTAGACAAAACAACATATATAATGACATATACCGTGATGGTCACAGGAGAGGTGAAATTTATAATGGCATGACTTGTTCAGACCTTTGGTACTGGCTAATCTGTCATGGTGTTTCCAGGCAAGAAATAGATAGGAAACCTACTGCATATCTGTTTGATCTGTATAAGCAGAAAAAAAAATCTCAAACAAATGAAAGAAAGGCTACATTGGATCATGGCAAAAGGCAATCTCGGCCAGTGAATCAATGTCCAGACTTGAGCCAGTTTGCAGACCCAGAACCCCTTGAATGAAGGGGTAGCCAGGTTCCCCTGAGGAAGGATCTTGATAAGACACCTAAAAGTTTTGCTGTTAGCCTTTCTCCAGTTCTTCCCCCAGAGGGACCTACGACCTTTTACAAGGGTAACTGTACGCTGGGGGAAAGGAAATAATCAGACTTTCCGGGTCTATTGGATACTGGCTCTGAAATGACGCCGATCCCAGGAGATCCCAAGAAACATTGTGACCCTCCAGTTAAGGTAGGGGCTTATGGAGGACAGGTGATTAATGGAGTTTTGACTGATGTCTGACTCACAGTAGGTCCAGTAGGTTCCCGAACACATCCTGTGGTCATTTCCCTAGTTCCAGAATGTATAATTGGGATAGATTTACTTAGAAGTTGGCAGAATTCTCACACTGGTTCCCTGAGCTGTGGAGTGAGGACTATTATGGTTGGAAAGGCTAAATGGAAGTCATTAGAGTTGCCTTTGCCAAGGAAAATAGTGAATCAAAAACAGTACCATATTCCTTGAGGAATTTCAGAAATTACTGCCACTATCAAGGACTTGAGAGATGCAGGGGTGGTGGTTCCCACCACATCTCCCTTTAACTCTCCTATCTGGCCAGCACAGAAGACAGATGGATCATGGAGAATGACAGTTGACTATTGAAAACTAAATCAGGTAGTAACTCCAATTGCAGCTGCTGTACCAGATGTAGTTTCCTTACTTGAGCAAATTAACACATCTCCTGGTTACCTGGTTTGCAGCTATTGATCTAGCGAATGCCTTCTTCTCAGTACCTGTCCATAAGGACCACCAGAAGCAATTTGCTTTCAGTTGGCAAGGCCAGCAGTATACCTTTGCAGTTCTGCCTCAAGGATATATTAACTCTCCTGCCCTGTGTCATAACTTAGTTAGAAGGGATCTTGATCGTTTGTCTCTTCCACAATATATCACATTGGTGCACTATATTGGTGACATTATGCTGATTGGACCAAGTGAGCAGGAAGTAGCAACCACTTTGGACTCATTGGTAACACATATGCGTATCAGAGGATGGGAAATAAATCCAACCAAAATTCAAGGACCATCTACCTCAGGGAAATTCTTAGTAGGCCAGTGGTATGGGGCATGCAGAGATATTCCTTCTAAGATGAAACATAAGTTATTGCACTTGGCCCTTCCCACCACCAAGAAAGAAGCACAGCGTTTAGTGGGTCTATTTGGATTCTGGAGACAGCATATTCCTCACTTGGGTGTGTTACTCAGGCCCATTTACCAAGTGACTCGGAAAGCTGCTAGCTTTGTGTGGGGTCTGGAACAGGAGAAGGCTCTTCAACAGATCCAGGCTGCTGTGCAGGCTGCTCTACCACTTGGACCATATGATCCAGCAGACCTGATGGTACTTGAGGTGTCGGTGGCAGATAGAGATGCTGTTTGGAGCCTCTGGCAGGCTCCTGTAGGTGAATCACAGAAGAGACCTTTGGGATTTTGGAGCAAAGCTCTACCATCATCTGCAGACAACTATTCTCCCTTTGAAAAACAGTTCTTGGCCTGCTGTTGGGCCTTAGTGGAAACTGAACGTTTGACAATAGGACACCAAGTTACCATTCGACCTGAACTGCCCATCATGAGCTGGGTGTTATCAGACCCTCCAAGTCATAAAGTAGGATGTGCACAGCAGCAGTCTATTATCAAGTGGAAGTGGTACATCCGTGATGGAGCCCGAGCAGGTCCTGAAGGCACAAGCAAATTACACGAAGAAGTTGCTCAAATGCCTATGGTTTCTACTCCTGTAACAATGCCATCTGCTGCCAAGGATGTGCCTATAGCCTCATGGGGTGTTCCGTATGATCAGCTGACTGAAGAAGAGAAGACTAGGACCTGGTTTACTGATGGCTCTGCACATTATGCAGGCACCACCCAGAAGTGGACAGCTACAGCATTACAACCCCTTTCCGGGACAACCCTGAAAGTTACAGGTGAAGGAAAACCTTCACAGTGGGCAGAACTTCAGGCAGTACACATGGCATTACAGTTTGTTTGGAAGAAGAAATGGCCAGATGTACAATTGTTCACTGACTCATGGGCTGTAGCCAATGGATTGGCCGGATGGTCAGGGACTTGGAAAGATCACAATTGGAAAATTGGTGAGAAAGACATCTGGGGAAGAAGTATGTGGATAGATCTCTCCAAATGGGCAAAGATGTGAAGATATTTGTGTCCCATGTAAATGCTCACCAAAAGATGACTTCAGCCGAGGAGTTCAATAATCAAGTGGATAAGATGACCCGTCCTGTGGACAGTCAACCTCTTTCCCCAGCCATTCCTGTCATTGCTCATTTGGCACACAAACAAAGTGACCATGGTGGCCGAGATGGAGGTTATGCTTGGGCTCAACAACACGAACTTCCATTCACCAAGGCTGACCTGGCTACAGCTGCTGCTGAATGCCAGATCTGCCAACAGCAGAAACCAACACTGAGCCCCAGATATGGCACCATTCCTCGAGGTGACCAGCCAGCAACCTGGTGGCAGGTTGACTACATTGGACCTCTTCCTCCGTGGAAAGGACAACATTTTGTTCTTACTGGGGTAGATACTTATTCTGGTTATGGATTTGCCTTTCCTGCATGTAATGCTTCTGCCAAAACCACCATCTGTGGACTCACAAAACGCCATATCCCTCGTAATGGTATTCCACACAGCATTGCTTTTGATCAAGGAACTCACTCCACAGCCAGAGAAGTGCAACAGTGAGCCTATGATCACTAGTCTTACCATGTTCCCCACCATCCTGAAGCAGCTGGTCTGATAGAAAGATGGAATGGCCTTTTGAAGAAGCGGTTACAGCGTCAATTAGGTGGCAGCAGCATGGAGGGCTGGGGCAGAGTTCTTCAGGAGGCAGTATATGCTTTGAATCAGCATCCAATATATGGTACAGTTTCTCCCATAGCCAGGATCCATGTGTCCAGGAATCAAGGGGTGGAAAAGGGAATAGTTCCACTCACTATCACTCCTTGTGACCCTCTAGGAAATTTTTGCTTCCTGTCCCCACAACCCTAGGTTCTGCTGACCTAGAAGTTTTGGTTCCAGAGGGGGGAGTGCTCCTACCAGGAGCCATAACAAACATTCCATTGAACTGGAAGGTCAGACTTCCCTCTGGTCATTTTGGGCTTCTAATGCCCTTAAACCAACAGGCGAAGGAAGGAATAACAGTGTTAGGAGGGGTGATAGATCCAGATTACCACGGGGAAATTGGATTGCCTCTCCACAATGGAGGTAAGAAGGATTATGTCTGGAGTGCAGGAGATCCCTTAGGGCGTCTCTTAGTACTACCATGTCCTGTGATTAAAGTCAATGAGAAACTACAACAGTCTAATTCAAGCAGGATGACAAAGGATGCAGACCCATCAGGAATGAAGGTATGGGTCACTCCTCCAGGAAAAGAGCCAAGACCTGCTGAGGTGCTTGCAGAGGGTGGAGGAAATACAGAATGGGTAGTAGAGGAAGGTTAAATAAATACCAGCTAAGATCATGTAACCAGCTGCAGAAACGAGGACTATAAAGTAATATGAATGCTTCTGTTTTATTTTGTTAAGAACATATTTGTATAGCTATTTGTGCTTTCTTCCAACTTCTTTAACATCAGCTGGTATTTAAGTAGAGGTACTAAAGAATGTTCCCAAGGGACATTGCCCCATTGTAAATTTACAAATGTGTTTGCGATTGTTCAAGGAATAATTATATCATGTTATGAGTATTTATGAACTTGTTATTGTTTCATGTGGACATGAGATATTATTTGTGTCAAGTTGACAAGGGGTGGATTGTAGTGGCTATTCCTGGTTGTCAACTTGACTATATCTGGAGTGGACTACAAGAGCCAGAATTAGAAGGCTCACTTGTGGTCCAGATCTTGAGGCTGGGACATACAAATTTCTAACCCAATTCTTGGCATGGAGATCTTGAGGCATAGTGGCTATGAATTCCAGGAGACAAAGGCAAGGAGATCTCTGAGTTCAAGGTCATCTGGGACAAAGCAGGTCCCGGATCCAGTCATGGTGGCACACACCTTTAATCTGGGCCACATCTTCTGCTGGAGACCTACATGAGGACATTGGAAGAAGGAAGATTCCCTCTTCTTCACTGCTTGCCTTGTGGGACTGAGCAACTACTGGGTCCTTGGATTTCCATTCCCGGCTGACCATTGTTGGGGAGTTGGACTACACACTGTAAGTCATCATAACCAATTCCCTTACTATATAGAGACTGTCCATAAGTTCTGTGACTCAGAACCCTGATTAATACACCTCCCTAACTTGCTTTTGGTCATGGTGTTTCATCATAGCAATAGTAACCCTAACTAAGAGACCCCTCTACTCCACCCCTGCCCCCACTGTTTGACTGCCTGGCTGCAGGCTATTGTTCTCAGGCATTGTATTCTCCTACTTCCTGGACTGGAAAAAGGACAAAGGACATGTGGCTTCCACTGCTAAACCACATGGAATCCTCGTGATGGCAGGAGCTGAGACACCACACTCCCAGAAGGGCTGTAAGGTGCTGCTATCAGAGCACCCAGAGCCAGGGTGTTGGCTCCACTCCTCAGCCACTCCCTGGGCCAGCTGGAGGGATGGGCTTGGGCAGCTGAGCACAATTCAGCAGAATCTAGAGGGCATGAGGGAGTTAAGTGGGATAGAGCTTGAAGATGGGAAGGAGGAGGGAGGAGGGAGGAGGGAGGAGGGAGGAGGGAGGAGGAGAAGAGACACATATGAGAAGCCCTGGGTCAGGAGCCATGGGAATTCAATAGAAGGGGAGATCCCAGGGCCAACTGCTGTGGCTCAGGCCTGCACAGGAGATGCTTCAAGGACGTGCCTCTCACAGATGCACCAGTCCCTGTGGCACCTGGAAGACCCCTCTAGCTCTGGTTGTTTTAGGCACTGACCAGGTTTTTTTTTCTTAGTTTCTGTGCACGGGCTGAGAACAGCTTGTATGGGAACCAGGTGTACAGACAACTTCTTTGGTGGCCATGAGGGCACTGGGCAATGCCATCTGAAGGCTCGACAGGGCCACAGGACTTGCTTCCAGTTGCAGTTTCCTGCTGTCATCTCTTGGGGTAGCTTCCTTGAGGACGCTCGGTGTCCCCATGGTGAGGTGGCTTCTATCATTCAATTGCCCCTTTTCTGGTCTAGCCCGAGGGTCAACACTAGAGCCTTCTCTGCTCTGCTGGTCAGCCCAGTTGGCTAGAATTCCACTGAGCAGAAATCCAGGATCCAGGGGCCTCAGCAGTCTGGGAAGTCAGCTACCACACACAGACATAGGACCTGCCCACTCCAGACTGGCTTCAGAACATTGAGACAGTTGTAGGGCTCTGCATGACTTGAGTACAGAAGACTGTGGTCTTACCAATCGTCACAATTCCCGGGGGAACTCCAGTGGGCTTTCCTCACATGGATCTAGCAACCATTTAACAATCACACGCACACAAGTCACAGCCAGCCCTGGCTCTCATTGGAATCACACAGCTGACCTTGGTCCCAGAGACACACCTGGTGTTTAGACTGTAGCTTAAGGTAAACCGGGACGTTTCAGACAGGATGGAGTAACTTTCATCATTACCGTATAGATTGGCTCCCTCGTCCCAAGATCATGGGGTTCTCTGGTCTTGCTGTTGCCTGGTGCCATGGACTGGTCTGTAAGTCTGGAATAAATGACACTCTGCATTCAGTACTGGATCTGCGTGCCTCTTTCTCCAGTCTCACAGCGGTGACCAGGACAGCAATGCCAAGGCAGGTCATCATACAAATGAGAATTAATAAAGCCCAGACAGGAGGACTTAGAAAAGATTACCGAGTAAATAAAAAACATTGTAGAAACCAGAGTAAGCGGAATGTAAGTGAGCCAAGGCCATGCTAGGATGAAGAGAAACATTTTAAAACGAAAAAGATTAGCGATGTTCTCAGCGTTGGGTGGAGATGCTTTGCGGCGGCTAGCAGTTAACATAGAGACTCACAGTTAGGAACTGACTTTTGAGGGTCGGCCCTAAACGGACATGTCTGTCACACCATGGAATAGGACTGAGGAAAGAGTGTATGAGACACAGGCTGGGGTCAGTGCTGTGAAAGGCTGCCTCTGTACACAGCATGGCTATTATGTTCCCGTTCCCGGACTCACGACAGGACAGCTGTCTTTACCTGCACAAGATCAAGTTTGTCATCATTCCAGCACGGAGGGGGCGGGGCTCCTGAGGCTCCGCCTCCTCTCCCGGGAGCTATGGCAGTTAATGGCAGCGGAGGAGCGGGCCTATTTTTCTTCCCTAGCGATGCGCTTAGCTATTGGTTGAGTTGCTCACGCTCCTGTACACAGACCCACACCCACAAGCATTTCAGAAGCTTTAAGGACCAGAGAGGCGGCTCAGAAGTTTAGAGCACGGTATCGCTCTTACAGAGGACTGGGGTTTAGTTCTCAGAACTCACATGATAGCTCATAAGCGTATGTAACTCCAGATCCAGGAGATCCAGTGCCCTTTTCGGACCTCCAGGAACACCAGGCATGCACATGATGCACATATACACACATGCATGCAAAAACATGCATACATGTAAAAACATATAAATATAAAAATAAATCCAAGAGTGGAAGAGCCTGGTGTGTGGTTTGCACCTGTAATCCTAGCACTTTGAAGACTGGCGCGGGAGGTGCCAGTCTGGGATACATAGTGATTTTTAGGTGAGCCTGGGCTATAAGTGAGACTCCATTTCAAAAATAAGGAAGAAGAGGAAGAGAAGAAAAGATGAGATGGAAGATCGCAACGTCAGTAAAGGAGGGGAAAGGGGTTTAAGAGAAAAATGGCCGAGGAGATGCATTTTCCCCCCCAAAAAGATGCATGACAGGTCCAAGCCCATGAAGAGAGAGAGGTTCCACCTACTGAGAGTGAAAACCCAAAATCACGATGAGATATGGATACTTCACATCTCATAGGAAGACCGGACCGAAGCAGTTAATATTAAAGAGGATGGGAGACCCTGAGCCTCTCCACCCCCACTGCTGTTGACGGAGGCTCAGCCAGCCAGGGCTCCTCCAAATGTTAAGCATAAAGTTGCCATGGGGCCCGAGGCCTCAGAGCATCAGGGGAGAGTAAAGCACAGCTGGCTTCTCAGAGGTGCTAGGTACCTCTAAATCCTGCTTCCTTCTGCTCCTCACATCTTGCCTGCTGCTTCTGAGCAGCACTATGCTGGCCTCTCCCAGGGCTCTTGAACGCCGTACGTGATAAGGCCAGAGTTGGGAGAGGCTGGGCCAGCCCACTAGCCTACTATAGCCCTGGCAGACCCTTTCCTGAATCTTGTGGTCTTCATCTGTATTGGATCGATACTGCTGGCTCGGAGCTGCCCAGTGTTAAGTACAATCGCTGTCTGGAGCCGAGGTCCTGGAGGCCCAGAACTGTCTTCTCTTGGGCGAACTGGGGTCCTGCAACTACTCTGTTGGCTAGCATCTTTTCACCCAACCATAGGGTCCTTTCCCCTGGGCTTGGACCCCAAAGCTGTGGCTGGTCACCCAAATCAGGTTGGGGACATCCCTGGTCCTGGCTCACATTAGCCTCTTCAATCCCTGATGGTACTCAGAGACCCTCCAGTCACAAAGGCCTTGGTTCCCATGTCCATATTGGAACTTTACAGTGAGTACCACTGAAGTGAGCACCCATTGAGGCCCTGACAGCCGTTTCCTTGCTGGTTTCCACCTAGGCCAGGGAGGAAGGAGCAGAGAGCATAACCAGCAGCCAGAAGCATAACCAGTGGCTGGAGGGAGTCTGGTTAGTTCCAGCCAAGTTCTCAGGGCAAGACTGACTGTTCTCTGAATGGGGCACTCCTTCATGCTGCTGGTGCTGACACTGCCGGGAGCTGCAAGTTGTGCTGAGGACTCAGCCTGGTCAGATGGTAGTCAACAGGGAGTTTCCTTATCGATGCTACAACAAATGGAGCCCAGGCCTCCTGGCTGATGTCCTGGACTTGGGAAACAGGAAGGAGAGGCCTGCATTCTGAGCACCGATCTATGCGGGCACCTTGAGGATTCCTGGACATTCTTCTGAGTCAGCCACCAACTCCCCTGCCTGGCAGATAGGCAGACTGAAGCCCAGGGACCAACTACAGGGGGAGGTGGGTCCTGCCTGAAGCTCCAGTCTTTCTGAACGGTGGCGAAGGGAGCCTGTTGTGCTCAAGGCACGCAGTATCAGCATATATTGTATAGTGAACCCATGGCACCTGCAAGGCCCATTCTCACTCCACAGCAGCTGGGCACACAGCTCCTACCTGGCCTTGCTCCTACCGGCTTTGCTTTGGGTGTGGCCCTCCCTAGGTGAGGGATGTGGATTTGGAAGCCCCCCCTCCTTTTTTTTCTTGTTTCTAGGGGTGGAACCCGTTGCTTTGTGGATGCTGGGGCAAGTAGGCGGTTATCGAGCCTTTCTCACTCCCCTTTCGGACAGTGGTCATCACTTGGAGCAGGAACATGGGTCCTGCAGCATCCAGAAGGAGGAGCCTGTGTTCACGGTGTCCCCTCATCCTGGGTCCTTTTTACAGACTCGGGTTCCAGCCTGACTAAGGAAAGTATCACCAGGGCAGAATTTCCAGGCATACTGAGGCCACCCGGTACCCAGATCCAGCGGTTTTGCTCCAGGGTAGAGCGGATGAGACTAACCAGGAGCAGGATTCTGGCGCAGGCACTCCAGCGGGTTGGGCTGGGTAGACGAAGAAAGAAGGGTGCCCTCGCTGCCCGCGTGCTTTTGGTGGCACGGCGCTCTCTGGTGGCGTTATGGGGCATCACTCTCCTTTGTTTGTGACCACTGGGTGGCGGTTTTCAAGGCCTACGGCTGACTTGAGCTGTCCAGATTTTCCTTTTCCACATTCCCCTCTGACCCTTGCACCGGGATTCTCACCTGCAGCGTGGCGGTCGCACCGTTGGGCGTGGGCTGGGGATGGGGGAATAAAACAAAGTCCTCTGTAGACAAAAGCAGAGGCTTCAGTGGCCCACGGCCTTGCCTGTCAGCTGACCACTCCCATTCTTTCTGATAATGGAGCACTGTGTGTTTGGGAATCGCTGTGACAAAGCTCCCTTTGTCTCCATGGGCTTGTTTGTATGAACAAAGTTGCTCCGTGTTCACACCATTTAAACCCGAAAGTGGGAGCGTAATTGCGCGCGCGCACACATTTCAAGCATAAAGTTTATAAAATTAGTACAAAATTCTGTAGCCAAAGCTGAGTGGAAATGCAAAATGAAGCAGGAACACATTTTGCTGTTAAGTGCTGTGCGGGGTTTGTTTGTTTGTTTGTTTTTGTGACAAGAACTCAAGAGAAACAGTTTAACGTGGAGAGTGGGAACTTGATCCCAACTTCAGAGGTTTCAACCCAGGGTCACCAGACCCACTACTTTTATACCTCTCTGTGGAGAGACAGAGCAAAGCAGAAAGGGCACGTGGGAGAAGCTGCTCACATCAGGACAGCCAGGAAACAGAGAAAGACAGGAAGGAGCCAGGGTCAAGAGAGACCCTCCAAGGGCAAGCCTTCAGCAACCCCCTTTCTTCTGACCATGCCCACCCTTCCACAATCCAACCTCTTCCCAACAGTCAATTAACAATTTGAATCCATCAATGGATTAAGCCATAGACTTCCCCGGACATCCAATCCTCTCTGGAAACACCCTCACAGGCAGACCAGGGGTGCATTTTACTAATACAGGTGTCTTTTTATCAGAAGCTTTAATTCCAGTACTCTGGAGGCAGAAGCGGGGGTGGGGTGGGGTTGTGTGAGTCTGAGGCTAGCCTGGTTTATGTAGCAAGTTTCAGTTCAGCTAGGGTAACACAAAGAGATCCTGTCTGAAAATGAGGGGGAGGGGAAGGACAGGGGGGAGGGAGGGAGGGAGGGAGGGAGGGAGGGAGGGAGAGAGCGAGAGAGAGAGAGAGAACACAGAACTGTATCATCTGTGGTTTGCTTCCTGGGATGGGCATGGAGGGGTGGCAGATGACCTCTGCCACTTGACTTGAAATGTATTGAAAAACAAGATGGCTGTGGGGCAGATTGCTTGTGGGCAGGGCAGAGGGGGCACATCCAGGTCACTGGCGTTAACCTATATGAGAAGGTGGATAGGTGTATCTTATCCACTGTGCAATTCTTTTAACTTTGCTGTGTTTGAAAACTTTCCTAATGGAAGAAAAGTCACAAAATGATGACCACTACAGAGGTCTCAGAGGCTGAGGTGGTCCTGCCCCAGGCCAACTTGCCAGTGTCACTGTCCTTGACTTTTACAAGCGTGAGATCCTCTTTCTGGAGGCAGGGAAATGCCCGAGTGCTTGGGCTGTGGAGGCAGGAGGTTGATTCTTAGTAAGTGAAGCCCGTTCCTGTTCGTTTAGAATTTAGACTCAGACTGTCCTGCCTGCCTTTGGATACCTGTCCCCTCGCTGGGCTGCCTTGTCTGACGTCAGTGGGAGAGGATGTGCTTCATCCTAGAGAGATTTGATGTGCCAGGGTGGGTTGGGGGAGGGCTCCCATCCTCCGAGGGGGGGGGTTGGAAGAAGAGGGGTGGGAAGGTGGGATTGGGAGGAGAGGGGGAAGGGGGCTGAGATCAGGATGTAAAGTAAATAAATTAATGAAAACAAAAAGAAAACAAAAAGACTTTAGAAGCAAAGCCGTTCCTTACGAATACCCAGAAAATACAGGACAACCGAAGAGATAGAGACAGACAGAGGCGGGCCCTGGATTTACGTGCCACTAAAACTAGTTTGGGTCATATATCCTTTCTTTTCTTCTTTAATGAAGATGTCCTTCCACACTATTGCTTGGGCACGAGCACACAAGTTCACTGTGATGCTGTGGGCAGAACCCAGGCTTCAGACCTGCTAGGCAAGCACTCTACGGCCGGGCTATTCCTATGACGGATTGATTTTTGAGACAAGATTTCTCTGTGTGGCCTGGCTGTTCTGTAGACCAGGCTGGTCTCAAAATCTGAGATCTGCCTGCCTCTGCCTCCTGAGTTCAGGGATTAAACACTACCCAGCCCATTAGATTTTAAATAACTATTTTTATTTTGTGAATACATTTTTTGAGTGTTTTGTTTGTGTGTATGTATATGCACCAGGTCTGTGCAGTGCACGTAGAGGCCAGAAGGGGGGGTCAGATCCCATGGAACTGGAGTTATAGATGGTTGCGAGCTGCCGTGTAGGGTACTGGGAATTGAACCCATGTTCTCTGAAGGAGCAACCAATGCTCTTGACTGCTGAGCCACCCTTCCCGCCCCTGAGTTCCTGATTTTTGAGATGCAGTGCCCTCGTTACACTTAAGCATGGCAGTGTGACATTTCTTCTGTGAGCCCGAATGGCACAGACGTCTCCCCTGTGCTGGTGTGTCCACTCCCCTGAGTTGGCTCTGTACCAGGCTATCAGTGCCTGCCTCTTAAGTGTCCACTCCCTTCAGCACTCAGAAGATGTGTAGGTGGTGGCATGGTTCTTATTCTGGGCCTTCAACTGGCCTTCAAGAGCAGAGGATCAAGTGTAGTCTCCATCCATGTCTTTGACCATTTTGCCAAGTAGATTGGAAGTTGAACTTTTTTCTTTTGTAATATTTGTATTAAAATTTCATAAAATGTATTCTGATCATAATCTCTCCACACTCTTGCCCCTGACTGCTCCAAGACTCACCCCATCCTCAACTTCACGTCCTATTTTATTTTGTTTTTATAATCCTGAGTCCGTTTGTGCTGTCCATCTACTTCTGGGTGTGAGGTCATCTACCAGGAGCCACACCATTAGAGGGAACTGCTCTCACCCTCAGAAGCCATCAGCTATCAATAGCTGCTCAGGGAAGGGTGACTTCTGCCCTCCAAGCTGGGACGTTGGCATCCTGACCTTATGCAGGCCATGTCTGGCAACCACAGCTGCTGCGAATTCCTGAGTGCAGCTTCCCCGTCATGTCCAGAAGACAGTTTCTCCTCAGCTTCCTAATGTCTGGCTCTTACAGTCTGTCCTTCTTCTCTTCTGAGAAGATATCTAGGCCTTGGGGAGGATGTGTGACGGAGGCTACAGCTTTACGAGGTATATTGGGACCGAGGAGGCAACTCTGTGGGTGAAGCGGCTATTTTCACCAACTGGTGAGAGCTGGACATAGTTTCGTGCACTTGTAATTCAGTGCCAGAGAGGCAGAGATGTGGGATCCCTGAGGCTTCCCCTTCCCCTTATGTTCTGCCTTTCCACAGGCATAAAAGCAGTGGAGCCAATGAGAGACTATCTACAAAAAAGGTGGACAGGTCCTGAAATGACACCAAGGTTGTTCTCTGGCTGCCACCCTCTTGAACACACAAATACACATGCACAAATACACATACACATGTACACACACATACATACACGTATGTGCACAGGCATATACTCACATCCACTCACACACACACACACACACACACACACACACACATTCATTCATATACCTGCACACATACACAAGCACACACATGCACACATATATACATGCAAACACCCACACCCATGTACACATACATGCATGTACAAACACACATGCACCCACATACACCCACACATATACACACATGCACTCAAACACGTGCACACACACATATACACACATACATACATCCACACCCACACACACCTACATACACACACATGCACAAACACACACATACACACATGCACTTACATACTTGCACATACATGCACGCACACATGTCTGCGGTTATTCCCGTGATTTATTGTACCATGCTCAGAGTACCATTGTAGCTTGGGCCAGCACCCCTTCTAAGAATCTGTTCAGATTTACTCAAGATTCCTGTAATGCTCTTTTGTGTGTTTGTTTAGTATTTGAAAGGAACGCTGCTTTCTTCAAGGCCTGCGTATCTGTTAATTTATGTGGCTAATTGTTCTATTAATTCCCTCTTTCCTTCACTCGTGGTTTTGATCTGGCAATTACTGATGAGGTATGTTGAAGTCTCCCACTGTGACTGTGGTTTAGAAAATTTCTCCCCGTGTGTCTAGCAGCTTTTCTCCATATGCTCTGGAGCAAAAGGTTAATAACTGTGATGTGGCCTCAGTGGATGTGTCTGTCTCGCCCTGTCGGGGGCTCTGCCAAGGTCTCTGCCAAGCCTTGCATCTATTTTCTGAATTCAATTTCCTCCATGATTGTGGGGAGTTTTGCTACTTAAGGATTTGGGTCAACAAAAGCAACTGCCTGGCTTCTTATGCCAATGGAACAAAATTTGAAAACCAGAAAGCAACAAGGCCCACAACACCCACATGAGGTTATCCTGGAGCTGCACCATTCTCCTGCTCCAAGGCCTGCTGTCCCCTGAACCCCTCTGAGGCTTAGGCCTCTTCAGTACTCACCAGAACTTCCTGGGCCCTGCCCCCAATCCTAGGAGGCCTGAGGCTTTCCATGTGACTCCATAGTTGGCTGCTGCTCCTATGTACCACTGCTAGGTGGTTGTGGGCACCCTGGCGACACCTGCTTTGGGCTGGTCTTGAGGCATCTCATACATCAGGTGCTATTTGCTATTTAGGGAAAGTGGAGCGAACACTGTTGAGGTTCTTCTCCATGCGCACTGCACTAAGTCATCTGAAAGCCAGAATGAGGTACAAAGGCTCAGAAGAGGGACTCCGGCTTGCCTGTTCAGCTTGGGACCTACACTGTTGGCTCTCCTGACTCAGATACTGTGGATCTGTTTGTTTCTGTTTCCCTGGAGAACACGACCTGACCCTGTCCGTGACCCTGGCTGCTGTATACACTAGAGCACTGGACTCAAGTTATTTTGTGCTCTGAGCTACCTCCTCGCAGCAGACCCTCCCTCTTTGGGGGTGGGGGCGGGGCAGGTGGTTTGTGCGTATCATAACATCTGTCTGTGTCTGTAAGTCTGTGTCTGTGTCTGTGTCTGAGTGGGAAGGGCACAGGTCTCTGAAGCCCACACAACAGGGCACTTCTAACTGAAGAGAAGATGTTTTATATTCCATCGCCACCTTCCTAACCCCAGCCAAAAATCTCACCTTGTTCGATATCCACATTAAGTAGACAGCACTATTCCTCTTCTCGCCTTGTCTGGGGCCCTGGCTGCACTGTCAATCTTCCCTACAGGCATCAGGAGCCACGGGCAGGAAGGTTCTTCTCAGAAACTGGGAGGGACAGTGAGAGGGTTCCATACTGTACCCTTGCCACTCTAACTTCAACCCACTTTCCTGCACTCCCACGGGGTGAAGATTGGAACCTTCCCAGGGGCTGGGAGCAGGTAAATAAAGTGAGGGGCCTTCCCATGTGCACGAGCCTCCTGCACCCTCCTTAGGTTTTTAAGGAACCGTTGTGAACTTCCCACAAAGGCGAGAAACTTTCTTTACCTTAGTGACAAGACACCATTAAACAGGAAAACTAGCCCCTGTCAGAGAAATCAGTACCAGAGCCTCCCTTCCTACAGGGATCAGGTCTCTTCCTGGCTCCACAGACCTCTAGAACACGGCCTTCCTGCTCTAGCCCAGAGCACAGGGCCATCCTAGTCTAGCCCTCCCTGGCCTCAGTTCGAAGTACTTACCCTTTGGCCTTTGCCCCTGACATTGGAATCATGTATGGGTGACCTGCCACCAGGCCATCATCCAATCAGGATGTCCTTTTCTGGAATGTTCACCAAGCCTGGTCCTTTAGTGTTGCTTTCTGTCCCTTTGATGACTGAAGGTCATTGCCCCACCTACCCACATGGCCCCACTCATACTCATGGAGGGGCAGAAGTCGGCCCAGCTCAGGGCTAACACTTTAAACGAATGAACGAGTGTGTTGGATCTGATGTCTGATTCACAAAGCCATTCTCAGGACAGTTCAAGCCCAGCTTTCCTTCTTTCCCAGAACCACTGCTTTGCTTATCAAGTCTTCAGAAGCTGCCTAGGCCAATGCAGGACTCCACTGTGCTCCCCAGGACTTGACTTGCATGGGATTCCACTGGCGGGCCTTTTGTGAAGAACACCACTTGAAGCAGACAGGGGTGGGGTTAGGGGGTCCACAATAAACTGGAGGTAGGGAAAGGGTAGCTAGTCTAGTAGGAAGCTAATCTAGTCCTGACCCCTTCTGGAGACCCACAGGGAGGCAAGAAGAGCCTGTGAAATATGTTGATTTACATGAAGTGAGGGACCCTGGGGCCCATGGGGACTAGGGCTGGAGGTGCCTTTCCCTATGGTCAACCTGTGCCCACTCAACCTGCTCCACCACCTGGCCTGGTGGGCCCACAGCCATCTGGAATGAGGTGGGGACCTCAGGAATGACACTACTGAAGGCCAGTTCAAAGGATTTCATGGGAGATGAGATCTGGTCCCAGGAGGCCATCTTTGAATTGCAAGAAACAGGAAAGACAAGACCAACTTTGTCTAGTGTGGGGATAATCTATCCCACTGTAGGCCGTCTCTGACGGTCCAGTTAAGGCCCTATCTAGACAAGTCTGGTCCCAGGCAAGATAGTTTCCAGGCTGGACCAGGCAGGCTTGCCCACCACTGGGGTCACGTGGAAGGTCTTGACTGACAAAGGCCTTTGCAGGAGCCCTTGAAGGCTGCTGTGCTCATATCCTGAGTCAGTTTTCTTGGCTTTGTCTTCTTGTTCCTCCAGATGAAGCCTTCCATGGGTGCTAGGCTGAGGGGCAGCATGGCTCAGGAGAGAGGATCTGGCCTCTCCTCTCACTGGAGTCTGTGCTGCTTGAATTTCCCATCTCTAGGAGGTGCCTTGGCCCTGGGTGTTCCCTCCCTCATTCTCAGCCTGCCCTTACCAAGGCTCTTGTCTGCCTCCCTTCAGCAGGTGAGAGGAGGGCTGGTCTTTCCAGACCCTAGCTCCATGTGTGGAAGGAGTAGGGGGTTGTTTAGGGAGCTTGTCTTAGTACCTTCTTTACCTCCTTTAGAGAAGACCCAGATAGCTGGAAGGGCAGGCTGGGCAAAGGAGCTCAGAGACTTGTCCCCAGGTGTATGTGAGGGTCCTTAGGCTCTATCTGTGTCTTCTAAGGGATCATGACTAGGGAGACATGTCATCTCGTGGATGGAACAGCCCCACTGATGTGACAGCATCTAAATTGGCAGATATCACTGGAGCTGCAGAGGGCAGTGTTGGGGCTCTGTTCCAAACTCAGCTGACTAATTCATGTGACTCAGACCAGGAGGGAAACTAGGCTAGGGTTGTGAATATTTGTGAACCTTCTTTGGGAGACCCCACCCCAGGCTTGGTCTTCTAACGGACATCTTTCTTCCTGGGCGCACACTAGCCACAAGGGGGCGCTGGAGCTCCACCAGTGTTCGCGGCTGGCTAGGCCCTTTCCACGATTCAGGGATTCAGTTGCCTGAAGCCAGGCTGGGGCTACAGAAGGCCCAGCATACCGGGAGAGCTTCCTGGGACTGAGGGCATGTCTGGCGGGAGAACGGGTGACTGAAGCTGGCTGGGCCCTGCGATTCCTCTGGTCGTGGACGTGCCTGTGTTAAGCTAGAATAAGTGGCAAGGGGCAAGGGAGAGCTGGATGGGGACCAGACGACATCAGGAATTCCCCCGTCTGGTGACTTCTCTCCCCAAAGCTGTAGGCCTCCCCTCAGGAGCCAGGGAGCAAGGAGTGGGTCCCATCTCAGGGACAGCCGAATAAGGCATGGTACACAAACGGAGGTATCAACACCAAGTGAGGGGGAAGGGAAGGGAAGCCCAGCCTGTGTTAATATTTATTAAACCCACAGCCCGTCATTCAAGCGCCTCATAAATATTAATTCCTAGTTAAACATTTATATGAACGAGATTGCTTCTCCTCCTCCTCAAAGAACCTGTTTGAAGCTGGTGGTTATGGTGGCCTTGGGGGGAGTGGGGTCTCCAGGGAATGCTTGGGAGGAGGGCTAGAATGACGGCTGGCCTACTCTTGCCTTTGCAGCCTCTGGCCCCAGCCAGAGCCTGCTTCAGGCAGAACCTGTCTGTTTTCCACACCCAAGTTCCCTAACGGCTCCAGCCGACCTTCAGGTACCAGCCAAGACCTCCTGGTGAAGGCCCTTGGCTCCAGCCGCAAAACCAGTCTTTCTATCAATTAGTTCCTGCATCTGTCAGTACATGTAGCAAGGTTTAGTTGGCAGGGGATGGTGAGAGTCTGGGAGAAGGATCAGACATAGTGTCAGTGCATGGGCTCCAGGAAGCTTGTTCTCCAGCAGGCTGGGTACACATCTCTGGGGTCAGAACATCTTCAGGCTGTGTTCCTCGCTGTCCCGCTCCTGTGGCCAGCAGTGTCTTTGTTCTGCTCACTTTGAGTATTGATGTGGCAGTGTGGTGACCGGGGGTGGGGGTGGGGTGGGTGCTAGACCCGATCTCTGTCGTCACATGGATAGAACATGTCTGCCTGGTGTTCACCACCCCAGCCCTTCTCACATTTTGTTAAAGCTCACTCGGCTTTAACCCAGCTGCAGCCAACTTTTAACATGGTGTAGCGTGGGGATCTAACTTCATTTTGCTCCACATCACAAGCCTTACCTTGTGACTGTGTCCTCCCCCCCTCCCCCCAATTTTCCGGGTCCCCTCTGGCTTACACAAGCTCTCACGTGTCTGTTCAGAGTCAGCGTGCTCCTTGGTGGCACCTTGCCTACTTTCTGTCATTTTACTCTTAGTTACCATGGCTATGTAGCCGTCCCATCCTGGCAGAGTGTGCCCTTCCCCTGCCTCCCCACCCTGGCAGAGCATGCCCTTTCCCTGTCGTCTTGATTCCAATCAGCCTCCCCATTCACAGCTTTTTATTCTTCCACTGAGAATAGGGCTGTCGAGTTTCCAAAGAGCCTGGGGGAACTGCAATTTGCATGACATTAACGGAGAGACTAATTTGGGGACAATTGTTGGCGGTGCTATCCAGAGTCCCCCCTGTCTGACCACGGCACCTTCTCCTTTTAGTTGCTCAGCTGAGTCCTTTCACAGGCCTAGCCATTCTCTGCTAGCTTAATTCCCAGCTACTTAATTGCTTCAGCTGCTGTCATGAACAGGTCTTATTTGCTGGCTGGGTCCTGTGGTGTGCAGGGATATTATTGATCTTTGTGGCTTTATCGTGTAGCTGAAGCTCGTTCCAGCAGTTTGTTGATCCGGTTACATTTCCTACCCAGGTGCCTTGTTATCCACAAGTCTTGGCAGCTTTATCTCTTCCTTTCCCCCATCTTAAACCTCTTGTTACTTTTATGTGACTTGCAGTGTTGCTCGGGACTTTTGGGATTATGTCAGGCAGCGGGGCGATAAGAGCTGTCCTCTGCGACTTCTGGTCATGCAGAGATTGGAGCTGGGAGATCTCTCTTATGTCTGACATTTTCTGAGGGTTTGGAAGATGGGTACCACCAAGGGAAAGAGAGGCCTTTCATTACGCCTTCTGGGAGTTTGAATAGGCATTGAGATTTACAGATCCTTTCCTGTGTCCACTGTGATGCTCTCTGTGGAGTCCAACCCCCAGTCCTTCGGTGGACTTGGTAAGTCCAGTTGCTGAGCTCTGGGCATCTCACTCCTCTCTGATGGGCCATATGCTTTACTTTTTAACCACTTTGTTCAATGCTATTGATGGGAAGGTGGGCTGTTGTTTTATGTACCTCTAAGAAAGAGAAAACACTGCCTATAAAACCCTGACATGATCCTTTATCATAAAGAAGTCCTAGTTAATATTCAGCAAAGATCTCCTCTGGCCTTATTTAATCATAGGTTTTATCATAGCTCACTCTATGCATACATAAAAAGGAAAATAAATACAGGTTAAAGTGGTACTACAATGTCTGAACGTCCAGAACTGGGACCCTCTGAACTGGATCCCAACGGGTGTCCCTGGGGCCCTTGTTTTTCCAGCAGACTCATACCCGGTGCCACCGGGAGGGCACACAAATTGCGGCATCCGCAAATAGACAAATCCTGTCTCTCAGGCTCCGTGTGGAGCTGCTGGCACCAGTCTGAAGGCATTGATACTTCCTGATCTGACTGGAATCTTCCAGAAGGCTTGTAGACAACTCCGGGGGAACTCCTTCTCCAAATGACACTTGGTGTATGGTCAGTAGGCCCTGGCTGTTTAGGCCTCTGGAGGTGCCTGGTTGCTCTCAGCACCATCACACAGGCTGCTGCCTGAACACTCAAGCTGGAGACCCATCTGCCCGTGCAAGTTGTAGGGACATGACTGCTTCCAGACCTGATGTCACCATGTATCGTGATGGGGCACATGGCTGAGGTGCCTGAGAGAAAGTCCTGGTCCCACGGTCATGGCAATGAAATGAGCAAACTGAGGCACGGTTCATGAGGTCAGTGGAATGAGACTGGAGCTGCTAATACTTCACGGGTAGGAGGAGAGGGGAAGGTAGCCAGAGGCTAGATCACTTCCTCCTCCTCCTCCCTTTCCAGTTGTGTGTGTGTGTGTGTGTGTGTGTGTGTGTGTGTGTGTGTGTGTGTGTGTGTGTGTGTATGAAAGCTGGAAGGTTAACTGAGGGTGGGAAGCTCAGGGTGCAGGTTTCATGAGTTGTCACCCATGCTGCAGTGGAATTTTCAGCTGCTCTTAGCCACCCATGTTCCTATAAAGAACCCCTTACCCAGGGTCCTATACATGAACACCAATTAACTTATTGGTTCACCAAGATGGGTTTAGATGGATTTGTTCTTTTAAACGTTTTTAATTAAATGAACTAATTTGGATAGGAACATTTCTTTAGTCTGTTTGTGCCCTCTCTGGGGAGATTAGACATTTTTTCTTATTTATCACCAGGTACGGTAATGCAACAAGTTGTCACTCTAATGGAGACCCAAAAGAACCAAAGATAAGCCTAGGAGGAGCAGGGGCGAGCTCTTATTTAAGTTCTAGCACATGCAGCTGAGGTTGGGCTGTCTGAAGGGCCGTCTTTGGGGGCCAGGCTCAGCACAGCCATCTTTCCCCGTGTGTT
Source organism: Uromys caudimaculatus (assembly GCA_028551405.1). Taxonomy (NCBI): domain Eukaryota; kingdom Metazoa; phylum Chordata; class Mammalia; order Rodentia; family Muridae; genus Uromys; species Uromys caudimaculatus. The sequence continues at coordinate 112,885,245 of CM052705.1, read as the reverse complement.
ATGGGATGGCCAGCCTTTTGGCTGTGGTAGAAGTTGTGTGCCTCCTGCACATGTAGGAAGACATGCAACTGAGGCAGCAGTGTGTGTCCAGAGGAATTAGTGTGAATTATAGCAGGAGACAGACCTGTTGGTGTGATCTTCCACCTTGCCTTCTGAGTGGGCAAGAGTAAGGATGACGTGGAGGTGCTACCTTGACATTGCTCAAAGCTGGACAAGTAAGGGCAAGGGAAAGAGAATATACATTTGATCTGTGCAGAAGAGAAATCTCTTCTGGGATTTGAACCTTGGAACTCAGGGAGAGAATCAACAATGAGGAGGGAGAGGAAGGCGGACATTTGAGAGCTGGTGTTCGATGCTCACTTCTCCAGGTCATAGGCCTGTGTTCTCAGGAGAGGTGAGAGGGTTCATTCAAAAGGGACCCCAAGAGTTGTGTGGGGGCATTTGTGGTGTTGCTGAGGGCCATGGTGGAGATGAAAGGAGAGGAAAATGGAGAAAAGGTTTTGTATATGTCACTAATAAGCAAAGGTGACAAGATCTATGTAGAGCCAGATTGTCTAGGGGGGAGATTAACAGAGGGCCAGGTGTGTGCCTATGAGAATCAGGAAGTTTTAAAGCTTGAGTCACAGTCCACTAAAGGTACATAAGGCAAAGCCCAAAAGAAACAAAACATGTTCCTGTCCTCTGGAAGGCCTGCTGGGAGTAAGGAGGCCTAGCTGTTCACCTTGTTAAGTGACCAAGGTTGCAGTTGAAGACTACACTAGGCATCTAGAGAGCACACCAGAGCACAGATTTGTCGGCTCTCTACTAATGTGCAGAATCGTTGGGGTTCGGAAGATGCTGGAGCTAAGTGTGCTTTGTTTCATGCCAACACCCCAAGCACTGGGAACAGTGGGTAACAGTAGATCAATATCGAGATAGATCGGGGCTTTTCACAGGGTGTAGGTGACCCTGATGATTTCCCATTTGTCCGACCAGGGTAAGTTTACTGGAGGCGAGTGTGTGGCCGAGATACGCCCTGTGTATCCCAGTGGAGGAATTTAGTTTGAGGGTGTGAAGTGAAAAGGTGCTTCCTCATGGCTGGCAGGAAACAGGAGCCTGTTGTTTGCCCAGACCAAAGTCCTTTCAGCAGGGAGAGGTGGCTGATGGGAAGGCCATGGGGCTCATGAAGAATGACCTGTGTTGCAGAGAGCTACATGAAGTTCCTTTTGCCTTTATCTCGGTATCCACCTTCATTCTTTTAACAGAGTAACAGGAGTGACAGTGACAGGACTTTTCACGCTTTGAACGTAGCGCTCTTCCTTGTTATTGATGGTGTTCTGTATTCCGTTAACTCCTGAGTTCCACCATCAGTTGGCGCTTGCTTTGGATGTTTGACCATGGTCGATTTAGAGACCTCCCACTCACTTTAATATGAGAAGGTTCTATCATATAACGCCATAACTAAGTGCCTCATAGTTTTTTTGGGGGGGGGGAGAACAATAAAAACAATAGTTGAGGAGTTGACCTAGGGGGCCCTGTGTGCGTGGTGAAAGCTTGCTCAGAAGCTATGAGGCCGTTAGATGCAAATTCCAGTGACTGGTGGGGTTGGTTACTTCCCCGGGAGGTAGTGAGGGAGACCCATGAGCCTCCACTAACATATGTGCTGTGGCCCGAACTGCATGGTCAGTGGCTATTGCTGAAGGTCCTGCATGCTCTTGTTTCGAGATATGAGAAATCAAAACAAGGCTAAGCTGGAACTGACAAAACCAGTCAGACAGCTGGACACAGGTGTTCATGGTGTGTTAGAAGACAATCATGTCCCTATCACCCCTTTAAAGACTGATGGAGCATCGGGAAGAGGGCATGGGAAAGAACGCAAGAGCTGGAGGGAGAGGTGGAGTGGTGTGGTGTGGTCTGGTGAAGCGATTTCTCCTGGGCCTGATATGACCACCAGCCGGCATGGAGCAGAGCGGCTGTGTGGCCTACAGAATAGCTGGGCTGCGCAGTCATGACAACAAAATAAACAAAACATGCAGCGATCGCGAGACTTGTGGTCTTGGGGATGGTTTGAATGTGAAATGTCTCTGTACACTCGTGTGTTTGAACACTTGGTCCTCAGGTCTATAATGGGAGGGAAGGGATGGAGGCAGAAGATGGAGGCTGAAGTCACATCTCAGCCATACACGGGAAGCAGAGACCATGAGTAGGAAGTGGGCAAGGTTATGAACTTCGAAGTCCACTGCTGGCATCATTCTTCCTCCAACAAGGCTGCATGTCCTAAAGGCTCCACGGTCTGTCTAAATAGTGCTGTATACTGGGGACCAAGTGTTCGAATCCTTGAGGCTGAGGGGAACATTCTCAGCCAAGAGGGTATAACTGGGAAGCAAGTCTCTGGAGAGGGCTGTCTTAGTCAGGGTTTCTATTCCTACACAAACATCATGACCAAGAAGCAAACTGGGGAGGAAAGGGTTTATTCGGTTTACACGTCCACATTGCTGTTCATCACCAAAGGAAGTCCGGATTGCAGGAGCTGATGCAGAGGTCATGGAGGGATGTTATTTACTGGCTTGCTTCTCCTGGCTTGCTCACCTTGCTGTCTTATAGAACCCAAGACTATCAGCCCATGGATGACACTGCCCACAATGGGCTGGGCCCTCCCCCCCTTGATCACTAAGAAAATGCCTTACAGCTGGATTTCATGGAGGCATTTCCTCAAGGGAGGCTCCTTTCTCTGTGATAGCTCCAGCTTGTGTCAAGTTGACACACAAAACCAGCCAGTACAGAGGCCTAGAAGTTTCTTAGCCTCACTTCCTGTCTCCTCTCTGCTTCCTGACCACAGATGCAGCATGACCAGATGCCTCCTGCTTCTGCCCAGTCGCCTTCCCAACCATAACAGGAAGTGTGAGCTAAAGTAAACCTTCTTCCTAAAAGCTGTTTCTAGTTGGGTATTGATTACGGCAATGTGAAAGAAACTGTTGCAACTTCCTAATAAAAGGAGGTGGGACGTCTGGACGGACACCTCAACGGACGCCTGCCTGAGAGCCAAAGCACCCACTCTCTTCTGCCCTACAGCTGCCAGTGCTCTCCCGGGTGCCAGAGCGTACAGGAGGTGAAGGTTTGTTGGGAGTGCGATTCCATCACCCATTTTGGTGTGGAAGTTTTCGGTGATGAAGCAGCCTTTCCTTCACCCTGTGCTTCTGTAATAGCCACAACAGAAACAGACCATCTGTTCTCCAAGCTGAACGTGGTCAGAACCCTCCCTTTGTTGGTGTCCTATCAGGGGTAAACATAACGTCTTTTACCTTATTTGTTTATTTTAAAATTTCTTAGGCAAAATTCCACAAGACTCTATTGTACCTAGTGGGGATCTGTGGCAGGATATTCCTTGTCTAATCTATGTAAATATTAGGGCAGCAGGAGGCCTGTGATTGGACAGGAAAAAGGTAGACGGAGCTAAGCATTGCAGAGAGAGAGAGAGACAGAGAGACAGAGAGACAGAGACAGAGACAGACATACAGAGAGAGAGAGGAGAAGGAGCCAAGATGGAGGCTGATGGACAGGATGATTCAAAACTAGTGTGGCTTTAAATAGCCACAAGTAGATACATTATTATAGAGTGATAAAATTATTGGGATAACTTGTCTAATCTAGGTGGGCAGCTTGTATCATTATCAGTTGTGTGGGCATCTTGTGAACGGAGAATTTGTTGCTGATCTATAAATCTGACAAATTATAAGTTTCTAGAGTTTTGATTTACTGGGCTGCTGGAATGTAGGACTGCCAACCATAGGGGTTTATACCTGAGAAGGTACGGGGCGGCCCTGAACCAGCGAACCAGAGCTGGGAAGACAGCGATCGGTCACTGCATGAGGCTCGTCTAGAAGCAGAGGCAGCGGGACTGTGCAGGGACAGAGAGCCTGCCAGGCTTTTTAAAGGGCTTTTTAAATATTTCCCGCAACAGGGATCTACACGGCAGTCCTGTACAGATAGCAGCATAGGCCCGACTGTCTAGAGGACACTGTCCCAAACAAGCAGGCTGCTACTCCAAGTGACAGCTATAAGTGAAGGACTCACTGTCCATCATCACACTTCTGATCATCTGATTGGCAATTTGTGCCTCCCAGATGTCCTACGAGGGAAAGGTTAATCATGGTTCAACATTCCAACCTCTCCTAGCCCATGGGCCGCCTCATTAGCATAAACCCAGGTACAGAGTTTCTCCTACCATCAGGTGATTTTGAGCTTCTTAGAAGCTTGTGTGTCAGGAACTTGGGCCAGACATATTCTTCATGCAGCCCAGCATCATGGAGAAAATGTTGTGGGTCTGATGGAGGGAACGTATCTAGAGACTTATTGTTCAGAAGACTTTAGCCAGGTTTTCCTGACATGTGGAAACTGCCAAGGAAGCTCTGAAGGTCTGGCTCCATTCAAAGTCAACCGTTTTCTGCTCTTGTTCTTTGATTGTGGATGATGTCTGTTGGGAAGACCCTGCTATTTAAGGTCTATCATGTTCAGATAGCTCCTCTGAGCTTGGCACAAAATGGAGGACTCCCTTTTTTCTGGCAGGATTTCTTCTCTGCCTGACTTTATCTGGGGAGCCTGACCCCCACACCCTCTATCTGAGGAAGGTCACATAGTCTACGGCAAACCGACAATTTCAACTTCCTCTTTCCCAGATAAGAATCTGCCCAGCAAGTACCTGGGATTCCTGGAATGTCTCTCCATGCAAATGAGACATTCACAGTACTTTAAACTCTAGTCAATGGTTTCATTCACCCTGAAAACTCCTTTCCACTCTCCAAGGTTCATATATAACCCTTGTTTACCCCAAATAAAGTATATTACACAGCTGTTTGTTTGAAGATCATCTGAGAGAGCTGTTTTACTGAATGCTACCCAAAAGAGCTGTAACACTAAAATCCTCGGAGAAGGATCCCCACATCCCCCCGAGCTAGACTGGGATCCCGTAGACCCCACCTTTGTTCCCAACTCTGCTTCATCATGGTATACGGCGATACCTGGACATCCAGAGGGAGAAAGCAGAACTCAGAAACACAAAGGTTATTTCATTTCAGTGTCATTAGTGAGGCAGGGGGCTTTTGAGACTGTGCCAAAGACTATGGGATGGGACGGGGGGGGGGGGCAGGAGTGAGGCAGAAAGGGACCGAGGGAGAGTGTGGAGTAATGTGGCTGACCCCTGCAGGGAGCTGCATGGGAAGAAGGGATACACACTGTGTTCTCTACCCATGTCCTAAGGGTTCCTTTCAGGCTGGAGTCCTAGGTCTGGGCCTCTGACTCAGTGGAGAAGGTTAGAGGTATTGGGGGTACAGGCTAGCCCAGATGAGGCCTCCAGGATGACCAGCAAGAGCAGGTGGTGGGCCAATGGGAGGCAGAGGGTGTAGGGGCTCACCAGGGTCTGCTGCTCCCTCCTGGTCTCTGAACAGGAAACTCCCGGAAGGGACTGGGTTTCTATTTGCCACACTGGGCTGGCTCCCCTGGGAGAAGCTATGGAAGAGGGGATAGAGAGAAGGAGGAAAGGAGGAATGGATAGAGGAGTGGAGGGAGGGATGGAGGGAAGGAGGGACAGAGGGATAGATGGATGGAGAGGTGGGGGATGGGGGGTCCACGGAGAGTGGCAGAGTATGGAGTAGTGGACCCAGGGAGAGATGGATGGGAACAGAAAGATGAATGAAGGAAGGGTGGTGGGAGAGTGGTGGGGTGGAGTGGTGGATGGAACGTGGATAGAGGGACGGACGGGATGGTTGATGGAGAGACGGATGGAGGGTGGCAGGGTCAGATGGAGGGTGGCAGGGTTGATAGAGGAATAGAAAGAAGAGAGATGCAGAAATGCAGACTGGAGGGTGGGGCTGGGACAAAGGTAGCTAGCCCTTCAAGAGCCTCGTGGATTTCCTCAGTAGTGTCCGGGCTTCTGCCTGCACATCCTTTGCAATATGGGTGGTGTGGAATCTCTCTCCCACAGCCTCTGTGAGTCTCTTGAGACATAGCAGAGAGGTCGGGGTCATAGACTAACTTAGATCACATCACAGACAAGTGACCACATCCAAGTCTTCCAGACCTGTCGGGTCCTGCTGCTCCTTCCAGGATGGGGACAGTGTGTGCTGGCTGTTCTCAGTCTGGACCGTACTGTGCTCTCCTTACACTTTCAGGGAGCAATGGAGCTTTGGGGCAGGGGCTTAGTCTGGTGAATTATTCAATGATTTAAATGAGATAGCAAAGGGCTTTTTTATTGATTTGCATATAAAAGTTATGAAACCCAATATATCCCGAACATGGGTAAATTAGTGGGCCATAAAAGCCCAAGCTCACTGATTTCTAGGTAGCCAGGAGTTCCAGGCTGGGTAAAGGTCAGTGAAAAAGGGTGGATGCAGTCTGTTAATGGCCCGGAGACAGTGTGTGTAAGAATTTATCCCTTCCCATGCTGTGATCACTCCTCCCTCGTGGCATCTTAAACGTGCTCCTGTGTGTATAACGTTAATTTAGTCATAAAATAGAGCTAGCAGTTCAGGGGCCACCGAAGCATTAAATCCTCAGCACTGGAAGAACTTGCCGGTCTGGCTGCCAGGTCGGGGAAGAGAAGGAATGTTCAGACTGGGCCTAGCCACTTTCACTAAACTCCTGGGAACCTCTGGATTTACCTCGATCACTGGGCCTGGGCACCACCTCAGAGCCACTTTAAAGCTGGCTGCTGGAGTCTCAGGATGAAGACCTGCTCATGAGGGCAGTCTGCCCAAGACAGTGCGTCCTGGACTGGCAAACTCTCAGCCTATCCTTGTGTGTGGTAGGTACAGGTGCTGTCTCCTGGCAGGGTCAAGATGCACATTCAGCCTGTTAGGAGGGAAAAGCTTGAAGCTTCCTGCCCTGTCCCACCTGCAGCCTTGACTTAGAAGGTGGTGGGGACAGCTGTGGCAGAGAAACGAGAAGGCAGAACCACCCTTCACAGTGCAAGTTTGCTTCTCTAGGGGTGAGGGTGTCCTCACAGAGATGCAGTACTTCATGAAGTCCTGCTGCTCTCTGGGTGTGTAGAGCCCTGTCCAGCCCAAGTGCCCTCTCCTGGTTTCCTCTCGGGTGCCTCACCTAGCTAGGCTCAAGAGGAGTCTGCAGAGGCTCCTTGGCGCTGGATGTTGTGGACTTGTGTAAGTTGGGTCCTTCCTTGACACAGCTGCCCTTCACTGGCCTCTGGTGCTGTCACTGAGTGTGTGTGTGTGTGTGTGTGTCTGTGTGTGTCTGTGTCTGTGTGTCTGTCTGTCTGTGCACACATGCACCTCACAGCACTCTACCTGGTTGGCCTTGGGAACAGGCAGCTGGGATTCTCTGAATGTGACCTGTCATTGTGCTGAGTCCTCAGTCTCAATGAGACTTCTTCAGGAGGTTTCCCAGGGGCCTGTTGAGGGAAGCAGAGCTCGTGAGCAGAAAGATCCAGAGAACTCCTCGTGACTCAGGGGTGGGGACACAGACCCCCCTGATGCCTGTAGGACTGAGGGGTGTGTCCCTGGCTCAAGCATCAGGTGATGTGCTGGAATGAGACCGACAGGGGGGAGGGGGGAAAGAGAAGGCAGATCTGGAGTGGATGAGACAAAGTGGGGTCAGCGTGAGGTCAGCATGAGGAATCCTGGGGGGTACTCCAAGGGCAGCAATGATAAGCCCACTCTGCCTAGCTGTCTGGAGTCTGTCCTTCCGGCTAGAGACTTCCTACCTTACTGTTGCTGGTGGTAGGTCTATTACCTCATCCATCTAACCCCGTTTCCTGTCTTTACAACAAGGAGATAGTGATCACAGGCACTATGGCAGACTTGGTAGGAGCTCACTGCTTCTCTCTCCAGTCAAGTGGTGGGGAGGGTGGGCAGCTAGAACTGGGGAACCTGGTATGGCCTTTGTTCACCCAGGGAAGGACGTTGGGCAGTGGTTCATTCCAGGTCTTGGGAGGATCTGGGGATATTGGGGTTAGTCCCTGTCTGGTCTGTGATTTGGGTACATACTACGGGGTTAGATGACGGCGTGGTATCCTGTCCACCTTTCCTGCCCAGGCACTTAGCGCAGTGTGACTGAATAGGCACAAGGAACACAGACAGGGCAGTAGGTCAGTCCTTCTCATGTCTCTCTACCTCCTAACCCTATGCAGGACACTTAGGCCAGGGCTGGTATGGGCTGGATCTTGACCAGGCGGGTCCCTTCAGCTGCCTAAAAAGCCCGATGGGACAATTTGCAGCAGTGACTTTCCACATGACGGCTGATAGATGTTGTCTATTACAGTCCTTTAATCAGTGCCAGTGTCCCCGGAGCCTCTAACAGGCTGTGTGTAGGAAGATGAATTGGGCTGAATTTGTCAGCAACAGGATAGGGGCTGTGTGTGTGTGTGTGTGTGTGTGTGTGTGTGTGTGTGTGTGTGTGTTCGTTCTAAGCGTGCCCTGCTGGCTGCAGTAGGAGGGAGACAGGCTGAGTCTAGGAGTCTTGGGGAAAACTGTGTCCATCACATATCAGGGAACACATGAGGCTCCCACAAGAGCCCCTGGTCATGGTCTTTGCGTAGCAGGCTCTGGAGCATGGTTCTCTCACTGTGGGGTCTTTCTTCTTCGCTCCTGGGGGCCCAGCATCACTTCAGCCCTTGCTTTGCTCAGGAACTTGGGTTCTCAACTGCGGATACCTCACCACCAAGGGAGGAATTGTTCCTGGGGACTCACACGAACTCCCTATGTGGATGAAATCAGATGTGTAGAACAAGGCAGGTACAGGACACAGAGGGGCTCAGCGGGCAGACTGTGTGGCTCTGTGCTGAGAGATACCGTTAAATGTAACTCAGAGACACAGGGAGGAATGCTCCAGGGACCAGAAACTCAGGACACAGGCAAGGATGGCACTTTGCCTTTTTCTTTTGTGGTCGCTCCCTGTAGGAGTCAAACAGGATACCTTCACCCTGTGGACCCCAGCCCTGGATGATGCAGGTATCTGTATGTGTGCATTTTCCCTCTGGTGCCCTGGGGCTGTGGGAGAAAGGTGGAGACTGTCAGCTCTTTCCTGTGGAGCACTGAAAATGAGAACAACCTATGTCCTGTGTGTGAGCAAGACAAACCCCTCCCACATCACTCGGAGAGGGTGAAGAGCTGGGGCACACACACAGCTCCTCCGTGGTCCCCTCAGTTCCTCCCGGGAGCCAACCAGGGACTGCTTCAGCAGCCAGCAACTGACGGCTTTGAGAAAGGTGTGTTCTGTGCACAAAGGGCAGATAGCCATATTTGCCACCCGCCTGTCCTGTCTTATGCTTGGAAAGGATTTAAAAGGGGTCATTGAGGGTGACTTCAGCTGAGACTCCTAGTAGTGGTGATATGGAACCTGAAGTGGCCACCTCCTGAGGTTGGTAGGACCCCCAGTGGAAGGGATAAGGACACACACACACACACACACACACACACACACACACACACAAAACTTGACCCAAAATTTGTCCAGTCAATAAGAAATGCAGGGACAAAGATGGAGCAGGGACTGAGGGAACGGCCAACCAATAATTGGCCCAACTAGAGACCCATCCCAAGGACAAGCACCAATCCATAATACTATTAATGATACTCTGTTATGCTTGCAGACAGGAATCCAGCAGAACTGTCCTCTGAGAGGCTCCACCCAGCAGCTGATGGAAACAGATGCAGAGACCCACAGCCAAACATTGGATGGAGCTTGAGGAGTCTTATGGAAGAGTTGAGGGAAGGACTGAGGCCCCTGGAGGAGATGGGAACTCCACAGGAAGACAACAGAGTCACTAACCTGGACCCTTGGGGTGCTCAGAGACTGAACCACCAATCAAAGAGTATACACAGGCTAGACCTAGCCCCCCCCCCCACCAATATGTAGTAGATACACACAGCTCAGTCTTCATGTGGGTTCCTCAACAACTGGAGTTGGGGCTGTCCCTAAATCTGTTGCCTGTCTTTTGATGCCTTTCCCCTAACTGAGATGTCTTGTCTGGCCTTAGTGGGAGAGGATATGTCTAGCCCTGAAGAGACTTGATGTATTTGGGTGGCGGGACACCTGGGGGGCCCCCACTTTCTCAGAGAAGGGGAGGGGAGAAGGGGGGAGGGGCTGTGTGTGAGAGAGAGACAGGGCAGCTATTGGGATCTAAAATAAATAAATTAATATATTAATGGGAAAGGGGGGAGGGGGAAAATGGGGGGGGAGAGCCCCAGGCTGGGACATGAGGGTTTGGACACAATGTCTCTTTGGTTCTTCTACTCTCCTGCCTGGGTCATGTGGCTTTTCTTTTTAAATCTACCTTTGTATGCACTCTTTACACTTTCTGGATTTGAATTCTTGACTAGTCACACACATACTGTACTCAGTCTTCCCCGCTTGGCAGCTGTGCTGGTGGCGTGTTTTGGCATTCAGGCGTGTTGTTTGTAGTTTACACACATTTACATGTTCTTCTCCTTCCCTGCAGGATTCTGTGGCCCAAGACATTGCTCGTGTCCCAAGCAAGTTCTCCCATGCTTTCTCCCACAGGTGGTGCCAATGTGCCAGGGTGTTAGGCAGGAACTGAATTTAATCCTTCCCCAATGCCAAGAACATCCCAAGCCATTTGCTAAAGAGAACAACTTTGCTCCTGTCCTGTGCCACACCAGGCTCATGGGCCACCCATGACTATTTAGAGTTTAAATTAATTTAATTAAGTACGATGTAAAATTCCACATCTGGAACTGGACCAACCACGTTTCAAGTCAGTAACAATCACAACAATCATAGGGACAGGAACAACGGGACAAGCAATTAGCCTGCTCAGCAGAATGGCGACACAGGCGGCTGCCTCAATTAGGGCTGGCAGGGGACAGTTGGAGAAATCTGCCACATGTCAGAAATGCTAACTGCGGGTCATGGGAGGGGGGCACCTCTCATCAAACTGTACTGAACTCAGGAACAACCGAGCAAGGTAATAACAGAACCCTCAGGTGTGAATGAGCAAGCCAGTGGGAATGGTCCTGTTCAAAGAGAAAACCCCACAAGAAGCTCACAAAGCCTTGAGCTGGAGCTGCTGGTTCAAGCCTGGGCTGTGGTGGACCTGGGCAGAGGGACCTAGGTCTCCTGTGTTCTTACTTCTCAAGTGTGCAGTTTTGGTCAGCTGTCCCTCTGGTGGGTTCTGTCCCGTGCCTCCATTTCTGCAGACACCTTATGGTCCCCTTGCTTTTGTCCTGTGGCTCATGCAATTGACAGTTGCCCTCTTTGGGACTTGAGGTTGTCCGTGATTTATCTCATCATGACTGCACCAGTTTCCTGAGTCTCATCTCTGCCCTTTCCCCTGCTTACCGTCATCACTGGGTTTTAGGACTTTGAGCTACAGTGTGGTGTTAGGATCTCCCATTCTGAATACCAATTTGTCAGCTTTACACTGAAGTCCTGTGCATTTTTTATTCCTCTGACTTTGAAGCTATATTTACAAATCTACAGCAGTTCTCTTAAGTTTTACTTGACATCTTTGTCTGACAGTACTATCAGATGAGCTTTAGGATTCTAAAGCAGTATCTATCAAATTAATTTTGTATTTCTTTTAGAAGTTTATTTTCATGCTCCCTGTTTTTCTTTTGAGGGGAGTTTTTGCTGTGTTGCCCAGGCTGGTCTTGAATTCCTGGATGCAGTAAGCAATCCTGCTTTAGCTATATGCTTTGACATGTGTACTGCCACGCCTGGGCCAGTGTTCTATGGTAGATATCTCTTACAGAAGTGTTTGGCTGGACTCGGTTTCGTGAAGCTTCTGTTCTTCAGTTTGCAGGCTTAGTTCGTATCTATTTACTGGCACATTTGACTGTTCACGAGTCTACTTTTCAATCCCTATCTCCTTTCCTCTCTTGTGGTTCCTCTTGAACTGACTTTTTCTCTCGTCTTGAATAGTTGTCGTCCCAGTTCCCTGGGCTTTGGGGCTGGAGGTGGTTATTATTGGTTGGCTAGAGAATTTAGAAATGGTCATAATTGGAACAGGGAGGGAATAGCTAGAATTGATTGTATAGCCATAATCTCTATTGGTAGAAATCTTTATACCTGTTACTACGTTAAAGTCATAATCTCTTATTTTGGTACAGAATTTATTTTGATGCAAAATCAAGGTTTTCATTGGTATAAATTATCTTATATTGATACAAAATTTTTAAAATACAAGGCTTGGACCCAGCCTTCTATACCTGTTATTATAAACTGATCTGAAATGTTTAAGCCTGCAAGTTAAGGGCCAAATAGCAAATTCATGTCTCTGAGTTTATTGTTAGGGGGTTTTCAAGATATTTAATTAAAATAGCTGAGAGTAGTTAACAGACAACAGTCCAGATTATTTTACATAGATACTTGGTTTTCAAAAATGTCAGAAATCCACAGAATGTGACATTTAATGTTATTTATTTACTTGTTGAGACAAATCTGCTCCTAGCAGCTTTCCATTAGTGGATTCAAAGAATATCTTACCTCCAGGTGAGGCTGTACATTTGTGGCTAGGTGGCCACTGGACAGAAAATTGACAATCTCTCCTGCGGACCTGTACTGTTCTTGAAAGGACACAATTACAGGTTAGGACAGCTTGGTTTTGCCTAGACAGAATAAGCTAGTCCTTAATTTCCTGTTTCTCAAAAGTCTGTCAGGTGATCCTGGGCCAAAAGGCTGAAGACAGATGCTCCAGCTTCCTGACTGACTGGGGCTGTATAGGTCGGCAGCTGTCTCTACAGTTATTCTCAGTTCTGGAAGCTGTGTTAGGCTTCCTATATCTTCAGATATGTTGATCATTCTTGGATTTCTGACGCGGTTGAAAAACTACTTATAGTCTCATAGCCAACCCAGGCTATTTACTTTGAGAGAACAGATGACATGCAATCTAAAGCCAGCACATAAGTCAGGCGCAAAATTATAGTCTTTTTAAGTTAGGATAGAGGATAGTGTTTTATTTTATTGAAAAAAATGTTGGACTGGGTATTAGGTCTGCCTTATACCTTATAGATTACCAAATGGTATTAGTTGTGCTGAATTTATATATTGAGAGAAAGTCTTTTTTTTATTTAAACAGAAAAGGTGATATGCGACAGGATTCTCCCTGTCCAATCACATTTTAAATATTAGGGCAGCAGGAGGCCTGTGATTGGACAGGGAAAAGGGAGGCAGAGCTAAGAGTGGCAGAGAAAGAGAGAGAGAGAGAGACAGAGAGGCAGAGAGACAGAGAGACAGAGAGGCAGAGAGACAGAGAGACAGAGAGGCAGAGAGACAGAGAGACAGTCTCAGGGGAGAAGGAGGAAGGCCAAGATGGAGGCAGATGTGAACCAGCATGGCTTTAACCAGCCACAGGGAGTCATGATATCATAAAGGTTAGAATATTGGGATAATTTGTCTAATCTAGGTGGGCAGCTTTTATCATTATCAATTGGTTCTGAAATTATTGTATTAGCATCTTGTGTATTGAGAATTTATTGATATATAAATCTGATTGGTTAACTATAAGCATTAAGAGTCTTAATTTTACCAAGTTACTGGGTATTGTGATATCTAACTGTGAGGTCGGTGGTTCAATTTGGTTACTGGAATGTGGGACAGAGCCAGCGGGGCATAGTTGTGGCTCAACGGTGCCGGCACTAGAGTGGGAACATGCTGGCGCTTTTAAAAATATTTCCTGCAACAGGTGTGGATATTTTAAGTTCTATTTCTATTTTTTAAAAACAGATTAAGCTCTTTAATACACCATGGGTCCCCAAGCCATAAAATTACAGCATCATCTTCCCAAAGGCTGAATGCAAATCTTTTTTTTAAAATTTTTAAAAAATTTTTTTTGATATTTTATTTACATTTCAAATGTTTTCCCCTTTCCAGGTCTCCCCTTTGGAAACCCCCTATCCCATCCCCCCTCCGCTGCCTCTATGAGGGTATTCACCCACCCACCCACCCACCCACTCCAGTCTTCCCTCCCTGGCATTCCCCTTTACTGGGGCATCTAACACCCTCAGGCCCAAGGGCCTCTCCTCCCCCTGATGGCCAACAAGGCCCTCCTCTGCCACATATGTGGCCAGCACCATGGGTCCCTCCATGTGTATTCTTTGGTTGGTGGTCCAGTCTCCTGGAGCACCAGGGGGTCTGGCCATTTGACACTGTTGTTTCCTCCATGGGGCTGCAAACTCCCTCAGCTCCTTCAGTCCCTTCTCCAACTCTTCCTTCTGGGACCCCACGTTCAGTCCAACAGTTGCTGTGAGTTGAATCATGGGTATTTAGAACTTTTGGGCTAATATCCACTTATCAGTGAGTACAAGCTGTGTTTGTTCTTTTGTGACTGAGTTACCTCACTCAGGATGATATTTTCAAGTTCCATCCATTTGCCTGCAAATTTCATGAAGTCATTGTTTTTAATAGCTGAGTAGTATTCCATTGTGTAAATGTGCCACATTTTCTGTATCCATCCCTCTGTTGAGGGACATCTGGGTTGTTTCCAGCTTCTGGATATTATAAATATGGCTGCTATGAACATAGTGAAGCATGTGTCCTTATTATATGTTGGGACATCTTCTGGGTATATGCCCAGGAGTGGTATAGCTGGGTCCTCGGGTAGTATTATGTCCAATTTTCTGAGGGTCCGCCAAACTGATTTCCAGAGTGGTTGTACCAGCTTGCAATCCCACCAGCAATGGAGGAGTGTTCCTCTTTCTCCACATCCTCACCAGCATATTTCTATTCTTATATGAGCTCAGTAGCCCAGACTGGTTACAAATTTGTGTTCCTACTGTGTCTCAACCTCCTAAGTGTTGGGCTTATAGGCATGTGCCTGCATGACTGGCAGGAGTTATTCTGAAGATTTGTACAGCATCTGGGTAGAATCTCTCAGCCTGCCCAGTGCTATGTGGACTTGGGAATATCCATCCTCACTGCAGTGAGCCCATATCTATCTCTCTCTCTCTCTCTCTCTCTCTCTCTCTCTCTCTCTCTCTCTCTCTCTCTCTCCAGACTTGTCAACATGCTTCTTAAATCTCACTCCTGGTCTAGGCACATTTAGCATGTTGCTTCATTAGTTGACAGGAAGCCTGCAGCATAGCCATAATTCAGCTGACGATAAATTATTAAAAGCATTAGAAAGGGGAAGGGAGTGGGAAGAGAGAATGCATCACATAGTCAAGTGAGGATTTTTATACCCAGCTAAGTTGCCAGATGGGATTGGGAGACTATTTGCAATATATTAAAAATGAAATTTTAATATTCATACCCCTTTACTTTTGCTAAACACACTCCTCAGTGGAGTCTAGAATTTTGTCAGAAGTGGACAGTGGCTGCTGTGTGACCAGCCCACTCCCCAACAGGAACCCCAGGTGCAGAGTCTGGTGAGCTTCACTGGCAGCCAGCCTTTATGTGGCACAATCTCTCTTTAGAAGAATCACCCCTGGCCTGGGGACTGCACTGGGGTGGACTCTGGGAAGCCTGGACCTCACCTCCCATGGATATAGCCCATGCACTTATTCAGTGCTGAGGCTATTTGGTCAGTTCACATCTTCATTGGTCCCATGTGAGTGACCATGTCTCCACAGTCTGGCCAGAGGACCCTGTCATGTGCTTTCTTGCTTTCATCTGTAAGAGATGTCAACTCAGGGGAGATTTCTAGTGTGATAAAATATGTTAACAAAAATTAAATCTTAGGAGAGATCTCAGCAGTTAAGAACACTGGCTACTCTTCCAGAGGTCATGGGTTCAATTCCTAGCATGTACATGCTGGCTCACAATCATCTGTAACTCCAGTTCCAGGGCATCCAATGCCTGTTCTGGCCTCTCTGGGCACCTGGCACACACATGGTACACAAGAAGCAAGCAGGTAAAGCCTTCATACATGTAACTTTTAAAAAGTACAATCTTAGACTTATGCAAAAGCCTGTACAAAATGCTCATAGCTGCTCTGTTTGTGTTGAGAGCCTCATTATGCCTGTTGAGTAAGCAGCTCGCCCCTGAAGCACAGAGTGTGGTGCAGAGAAGTAAAGGCATGCAGCGACACACATACCTGGGAGGGTGGCATTCAGGGTGGCGTGTTTCAAGTGGCTTCTGTTGGACTACCCACTCATACAGACTCCTGAAGCAAGGCCATCACAGAGGTGGACCGTGGCTTGGTTGTTGTCTCTGATGAGGGTTTGGGGAGGGTTGGCATTATAAGCAGCTGTAAAGGATGCAGTCTGCACTTTGGTCACCGTGGTGGAGAGATGAGCTCACATAGAGTACATTGGGAAGTCATAGTCACTGATGCAGACATACAGACCAACATGTGTGTAACTGGGGAGGGCTGATGAGATTGGCTGGTCAGTGTCTTCTGTGTAGGATGCCAACATGGATAGGAGAAGGGGTGTCTGCTCTCCCTGGTACCTTCTTTGCAGCTTCTTGTGGATACACAATTATCGTGAAGTAGAAAGTTAGAATCTATGCTCTTTCTCTCTCTCTCTCTCTTATACACATGCGCACACACGCACACACACGCACACACGCGCACACACACACAGTCCATCTTTGTGCTGAGTCAAGCTGCCGACTCCTTCTTATGCTGAACTGTTGTGTGGTTCAGTCACCCCTCACTCACTCAGTCATGGGCTTCTGGTGCCAGTGCACAAGCTAGTCACATGCCAGCACCCACTGCTTCCTCTACAGAGACTCCAGGAAGGTTTAGATAACCCAAAGAGGCAGTCCTACCTTGTAGCTTTCTTTCTAGCATTTTCCTATTTTTTGTGTTTGCTTAAAAAAAAAAAAAAAACAACCAAAAACCAAAAAAAACCCAAAACCAAACAACCCAAAACCAACACCAGCAACACCAGCACCAATAATAAATAACCCAACAATCTTGTTGGTGATTTGTTAGTAATTCATTTTGTCTGGGCTGCCATCTGAGGCCATGTTGATGTCCAGGCACTGTACTGAGCTATCCCTCCCCCATCCTTGTGGCAGGCTGCCATACTCAGGAGAGCTGGCCCTGCCCCTTGGTGGCTGTAGCATTGGGTAAGTTAGCTGGGGCAATGCTGGAGAGCTTGCCCTGGTGGTGTGGGTGCTGGAGAGCTAGCAGGCTGACCAGCTCAGCTAACACCCAGGCCCAAATCCAGGGCTTTGAGTTGACCCTCTCCAACACCTATCTCATCTATGAACTGCTGGAGCACATGAAGGGGCCGGTCCTGCAGATCCAAAGCTACAGGATCTTCATGACTCAGGGCAAAAACAGGATATCTCAGAGGAGTCGCCTTGAGGATCCAGTATTGATAGTGAAGCAGAAGCCAGAGGCTTCAAACCAGACCAATGAACACTTTGCAAGTAAGGATGTGTGGACAAAAGGGTATACTGTGATACACTGTGACGAGATTTTGTTTCATTTTGTTTTATTTTGAATTTTCTTTTGGGGGATTGGTTGCAAGGGTGGAGAGTGGATACAAAGAGACAGGGAGATGAGTGGGATCCAGGTGCATGAGGTGAAATGCACAAAGAATCAATACAAAGTTAAATAAAATTTAAAAAATAAATAATTTGCTTCTCGCAAAAAAAAAAAAAAAAAAAAAGAGTTTATTCCTAAGTATTTATTCCTAAATATTTCCTCTGCTGTGTGGTTCTTTGATTGGGATTTTCTGGAACACTCTTATTGCTTTTTGTGTAGACTGCTGGCTTCTGGGTGTTAACTCACACCCTCACACCTCCTGCAAAGCCTGTGAGTGGTCCTGATCTCAGAGGTGTCCTGGCACAGGCTCTGGCACTATGTCTGCTGTCCATGGCATCTCCCCACCCCCACCCAGTGTGTTTGTTTATATAGACTCAGGCAAATGAAGAAATATCCAAAGATTCTTATATTAGGATGTCTTCCGTTCTCACTAAAGATCCTGAAGCCATTGGAAGCTGGGTAGCATTCCCCTGGAAGACCACATCGGCCTGGGGCAGTTTGAGTAGGAAAGTTCCTTGTGTTCTCTGCTTGCTCCCTAAAAATCACTCTGTTTACGTTTTGTCTTTTATTATTAGATCAGTTAGGGTATACATATTTTTCTGGGAATTTTTCTCTTTGCCAACCAAGTGCCACACGCTGAATGATCTAAAGCAGGAGAGACTCTCGAAGCTCTGTAACTCTCCTCCTCTGACACCTACTTGGGAGGTTACACTGTCTCCAATTTGGAAGGCGTTCTGCCCCTTTCATCTTATCAATAACTTTTAATTTTATCCTGTATGATCAGGGGCTGTTGGTTGTGATATCTCTGCTTTGTGGACTGTACTGTGTCCTTCATCCATTAGGAAATCCACTTTCATCACTGTTACATGCACGAGTGAGAGGGTGCAGTTGTCCCCACCCCCACTCCAGGCTTGAGCTTGTGTGTGGATGGACGTGAACTCTGCAGTCGGGGCCCCGCCCTCCTCACTGCTGTTCAGATCTTCTGTCCTTCATGGCTGTTTGGCTGCACCACTCAGATCTCTCAGGAGGGGCTGTGGCAGGAAACTTCTGCCTGGGACACTAGGATTCCATAGACAAGCAGCTCCGGGAGGAACGCAGAAAAGCCCATAGCAGGGGCAAAGCGTCCCCAGAGCTCACTGACTCTGCCCGCTTTCTGCAGGCCACAGAG
>CM052705.1:112830792-112866191 GCA_028551405.1 Uromys caudimaculatus | reverse complement strand
CAGGAACCGTTGATGCAAGCATCACCAACAGAATACAAGAAATAGAAGAGAGAATCTCAGGAGCAGAAGATACCATAGATAACATCGACACAACAGTAAAAGAAAATGCAAAATGCAAAAAGCTTCTGACCCAAAAAAAAAAAAAAGAAAAACAGATCTCTCAGGAGAATGTGATGCTTAGCCTCAATGAGAACAGTTAGCTGGCAGAGGTGTGTGTGTGTGTGTGTGTGTGTGTGTGCGCGCGCGCGCGTGCGCGTGCGTGCGTGCGTGCATGCGTGCGTGCGCGCACACCCAAGGCCACCTCCTTCCTGGGCTGTCCCAGGCAGGGCAGTGCCAGGTGGCTTCAGGACCTGTTGCTTCCATACACATGGGTCTCCCCCAGTGAGCAGTCCTTGCTTTGAGCCTCCAGTTTTTGAGACTTTTGTCAGGTGCAGGGGTTTGGAGGAGCCCCTTTGTAACCTCATATACCCTAACTCCATCTCGGGACTTGTCCTCCCTTCATCTACCTCGCTCAAGAGCAGGTTTGAAGTCACATACCCACTGGCTCCCCGCACTGCTTGTGCCTTCCAGAGGCCATGGCTGTGTTATTGCTCCATAAGTACTTTATCTCTGGTGAGAAATGTGTCTTTTGCAGTAAAGTCTTTTTTGTGTTTAAAGCCAATTTCTTGGCCTCCATTTTGTCCGGGGGGTGATGATGGGAAGGAAGGACTTCAGTGTCTCCCCAAATCTTTGGTTTATTCCCTCCTGTGGGATCTGAGCCCCCACCCCGACCCCTCGTACTGGTCACTTTTGTGCATTTCCTATTGGCTTTTTTCCCAGGGCCACTGCTTTGCCTTGTGCCCCTCTGCAGTGAGTACTGAGCTACTAGGACATGCTTCTCTATTTCTAGGGCTCAGAACGATGGCCCCTGACACTGACTTTCATCTTCTCTTTCCCTCAACCTTCTTTACTCTGCTCCTGCTCCCTGGATGTCTGGGGGCAGTTGCCAGAGTCATGGCTTTGCTCTCTCTCCTGCGGTTGTGTCCCAGATGGGTGTTCTGTCTCTGTCTCTGCCCAGGGAGTGGCTTCTCATGGTTATGTCCTTCTCCCTGTTCTGTCCTGACATATGATGGAATGGACACAACAGAGCAGTGAAGGTCCCCTCTGTGGGTCCTTGACATTTTTTTTGTGATGGTTTGATTTCAGATCCTTTTGTGTGTAAGATTAGCTCATCTCAGGATTGTTCCTCCAAATCTGCGTTGCCTGCAGACCCTGCTGGGGCTGACCGGCTTGAGCGCTGCTGCAAGTGGATGGTTCGAGCCCAGCATCTGGGAGAGTTGGGGCTGAGACCTTCATGCAGGACATGGGATAGGACATGTAGTTCCTTTTGTGTAAAGCTTCGGCAGAGGCCAGGGGGAGGTGGGTGGAGGAGGCAGGGCCAAGAGCCCCCAGGTATCTGGAGAAGAATAATCATGGCGGCCTCTGCAGCTGCTGCACTCACAGCCCTGAGGTCCAGATTAAAGGAATGAATATGGCAAATGTCACGGGTATGTGTGGTCCATGCCGTGTGGCAGAGCGTGGGGCCATCTGCACAAACACTGTTGGTGAAAAGCAATTAACAGGTCAGCTGCATCCAGGGAGGTTCTCATTCTCACCTTCAGGACGATGTCTTTGCCCTCGTGCACAGATCCCATGAGCACAACCCATTTTGCAATCGACTGTCTGAGAGCAAGGCCTTATGACTTACTATTTTAAATAATTTTTGGTTCCATTTTTTATTTCCTTACATTTGAAATTTTTTTTCTTTTTAAAAATGGAAGTGACCAAGATTTATTATTTGTGTATGATGTTTAATAATAATAATAATAATAATAAATGATAAAAAAAAGTACAGCAGGATGTGTGTTGGGTGCAGGATCGCAACATAAAAACTCAGGAGACTATGGTACAAGGATTGTAAATTAGAGGCCAACTTGGTATATACATGGATACATGGAAATTTCTCCAAAAAAACAGAAAAAGAAAAGGAATAAAGTAAAGAAGAATGAGAAGAAGAGAAAGAGAAAGAGGAGGACAAAGAGGAGAAAGTAGAAAAAAGGGCAGGAGAGGAAGAGGAGGAGGGAGAAGAAGAAGAAAAAGATAAGGAGGAAGAAGAGAAGGGGAGGTGGGAGAAGAGGGGGAACCTTTGGAAGCAGAGTTTTTCTTGACTCTCATTCCCTTCTTTCTGGGAAGCTCACTGACGCTGACTGGACAGCCTCCTGCCAGGAAAGCCAAGTGTTGGGTGTCTGGAAAGACCTGAGTCCAGAGAATGACGATGAGGGAGCTTTGCTCCCAGCTCAGCTTCTCCACTCCAGGGCTGGGAGTCATAGCTGGGTCAGGGCCATGCTGGGGGTGGGGGCTTCCTTGTCCAATCAACATGAGGGAGATGGCTCATAAAGACCTTCATGTCCCTGTTGGGAGAGCAGGGATCTCCCAGGTCACCAGTCCTACTGCTGTTGGCTTCTTTGCAGTTTGGGTTGAGCCATGTGTAGTTTCTGACAGAACATTTCTCCATGACTATCGTGCCACATGCAGAGCCAACTTAGGCCAGTGAATCGACAGGCAGGACATGAAGACAAAGCTGCCAAACCCTCTCATCCCTTTCCAGTCACCTGGACACCTTCAGGCAAAAATGGCCTTCGGGTCCCTGCAGAATGACAGTCACAGTCAGACACTACAGTTCTCTACAGCAAAGCTCGCAGGCAGTACACAGCTTGTAGTGAAGCTGCACCATCTGCCTGTCAGTCAGCTGAGATAGTAAAGCTGGAGCCCCGGGGTCAGGTGTTCTCTCTGGAACACACAGAGTGACAAGAGTTCTTTCTTCTCCTAGGGACAGTTCCCGGTCCCTTCTGCTGCCTCAGAGTTCTGACAATCGTGGTGGAGCCACCTGGCCCCTGAGTGGGAGAGAACCACACTTGGTATGGGGGCTCCCAGGTCAAGCAGGATGCTCGGGACATAAAGCCATGTTGAGCTCCTTCCACTGAGCATGGGTTGGGCTGATTTTCACACTGCTCAGCTCTGAATACCCTGCCCACCTCTCCTTCCTGACCACGTTCAAGTCCCACACCTCATAAAAGGCCTCTCTATTGGGCTACTGTGGTCATTGCCTGCCACCTGAATGTATTTCTGGGAAGCTTTTCTCTGGGGAGATGGTGGGTCATACCTGTGACCACTGCCCTCCTTCTGCTTGGGTCAGGTGAACAGGATCTGCTTGGGGTGATCTGTAGAGTCCAGAGAATGACTTACAATAGCTTTTGTTTTTTTAGTGAGTGAGTTTATTAAGTATATAACAAGTAAAAGAATAAATACCAAATGACAGATGACATTAAACTAAGCACTCAAAGCACCCAGCTGACCTCTCTCCTGAGGAAGTGCTGTCCAGGCAGCCGGCTGGAGATCCCGCAGAGTCCCAGGAGGAGTCAAGTACCCTCAGGTCAGGCTTCCAAGTGAAAGAACAAATAGGAACAGGTAGAGATAGCATCATCAAATTGGATGCTCACAATATCCAGCAGAAACCAAGTGGGGAAGTTGAGGCAGTCAGCCGGAGTTTTTGATTTTCTCTCCATGTTTCTCATGGCTGAACTTAAGGCTTCTCTCTTAAGGTGAGGATGTTATATCATAAGATAAACAGTAGCAACCTCTTTTGGAGATGTTTCACTTTCTAGCTGTTCTCAGGGACACATTGTTTAGACTCTTGGGCTGTTTTGTTGTTCTCTACTCCCCATCAGTCCTAGAGTTGGGAGTAGCATCCCTAGTCAAAGAGCCTTGGCCAACACCTGACATAAATGTGCTTAGATTTGAAGTACAGGGGTACAACCTTCCTACCACAGAGTCTCACTGAGTTTAAACACCACCCAAGTTTACCAGTGACAGATACCCTCTGAAAGCAGTGCTCAGCTACTGAGGAAAGTTCACATGGAAGAAGAAAGGTGGAGATCCCTGCCGCATTTCTCCTGGGATGCTGACACAGTCTCCTGCTTGCCTCTCCAAGTGGGCACTCTACCACCAGCAAACCTGTGCAGGGGTTTGTTTTTCGTTCTTTTAATCTTTTTAAACTTAATTTATTCTATTATTATTTATGTATATCATAAATTAGAGTATACTGCATGTCTGTAGGCACCCATAGAGGCCCGATAGAGGGCCCTGGATCTGGAGCTGATGTTTTAGGAAGTTATGAGCCACAAGAAATTGGTTCTGAAAACTTAACTCAGGTCAGCTGGAGAGTAGCAAGCACTCCTGGGTCTGGCCCTCTGTCCCTATCCACCTCCCAGTCTCTGTGTATTTATTTTGTCTCTTCTGGCACATTGGTCCCTTTCCATGTTGTCAGGTAGCAAGGAGCCCCTCGCCAGAGGCAGTTGTTCAGCATTGGACTTCATAGCACCCAGAACTGTGAAAATTATGTTTCTATTCTTTAGATTCCCAGCCTGTCTTTTCTGTTGACACAGTAGAACACCCCAAGCCTCACCACAGTGCTGCCAGCCCAGAGCTCTCCACAGTCCTGAGACGGGGAACCAAGAAGAGCAGAATTTATGCATGGTGTTCACCACAGAGGCTGTTAATATACAACCTAGGGTGTCGACACCTATCACCTTGGCACTTTAAATTTAGCTTTGTGACAGACAATCATACATGCTAACTCTCAGAGGTCTGACCACTGCTCAGTAGTGCATAATTTCCAGACTAAGGATGGCCAGAACCTATCCAGTCCCCTGGTTCTGAAACAGTCTAGCAATTTCTGTCACTGGCTACAACAAATAGATTAAACATCTGTGCTCGTGTCCCTACAAAATGCAGCTTGCACTGGTTTGATGGTCTGTCAGAGAGTCACAGGCAGCTCAGAGGAAGGGCACAGGCTGTAGCTCCATCTCAGGCTGTCAGTTTATCTCCAGTGTAGATCATCTTCCCGGCCAGGCCTAAGAGCTCCAGCTTCCTCAGGCTGGGACTGGACATGGCCAGTCTTGCACAGCAGCCTTTGTATACACATCTTGCTTTGAGCAAGTACAGATGTCTTTTGTATTCCAGGAAGCAGACTTGTTCCTCTGCCTTATCAACTTGCAGAACGAGCTGCACATTCAAGTGGTGGAAACGCCCGTTCAGACAAGTGCAAGTGTTTTCTCTCTGCCTATTGTTCATCTTTTGCCTCGAATCAGAATGTATTCCATTTTACCATAGAGGGCTCAAAATTTTGTACAGCCTAATCTTTTTGCCTTTTTACTTTATGGTCCTTGGTTGGGTGTCTTGTGTAGCAGAGTCACCTGGGATTATGCAGAGTGGCCCTGTGGCTTGTCTTTCTCCATGAAATTTCACTGGGCACACTAGACACCAGAATACATGAAGTTTATGCTTGTGCGTCTGACTGGGGCAGGTACAGTTATGTGTCTATTTGAATGGCCTGCAGTTGTCTGGCATTTGGTTAACAGGATTCCAGCCAAGTCCAAGGTGAGGAGAGCAGTGGACAA
Source organism: Uromys caudimaculatus (assembly GCA_028551405.1). Classification (NCBI taxonomy): domain Eukaryota; kingdom Metazoa; phylum Chordata; class Mammalia; order Rodentia; family Muridae; genus Uromys; species Uromys caudimaculatus. The sequence goes on along the minus strand of CM052705.1, from coordinate 112,860,714 downwards.
AGCCACAGTCAGCCCCTGATTCATTTAGAATGCAAAAGTCTATTCCTCCTGTGTCCCTGTGCACTGGCTGGTCTTGGTTACCTTTGTCTGTTCATAGTATGCCTCCCTCAACCCATCCCAAGGTGGATTTTTGTTGTTGTTTTGTTTTTGACTGTTGTTCCCACAGGGCGCCCACACTACAGCCTGCTTCGTAGCATTATCCCAAGTTGGGTTTCTGGGAAACACTTGACCCTGAGGTTTGTGGGCAGGGGAATTTAGGGTTGGACCATTGCTGGTGGATCAGTGGCAGAGCCACCTCACTGGTGACAGGGTGACCATTTTCCAATGGGATGGGACGCAACCATCACCTATATTGGTGGTAAAAGACAGTTGCCATTTTACTGTTCGCTAGTCCAGTTTCTGATATGCAAAGGGACCTCAGCTGCTGATGGCCAAGTGCCCCTGGTGGCTGGTGTGGATTACTTCATCAGAGACTTATTTGTGTGCGTTGCTTCGGGTCAAGCAGCTTTTGTCTCAATTTGTTAGCTTCTACAGCTCTGAGACTAATCTTGTCCACCCACGTGTCTCACAGCTTTGCCCGTGTTCTCTCATTTTTCATTTAGAAGTCTGGCCTGGTTCATGCAGTCCACAGGCAAAGTATTCCATGACTATCAGGTTTCCCACATGGGTCTTTATTAGAACTCTGGCTGCATGTGGAATCATGGGTTTTCTCTTCCTCTGTAAAGGTCAGACTTGCAGGTAACTTCATTGCTTCTATTTGCTCTGAGGCTCTCCGCCTCCTCAGTCCCGTTTCCTGCTGAGTCAGAGGTGAATGTGGTTTCCTGCTGAGTCAGAGGTGAATGTGGAGGATGCTAGCCACACACCCTCTTCCCATGGTAACTTATGTAGGCGCGTTCTTTCTGGCTGAGACTCTGGCTGAGACTCGGTTGCGGTTGCGCTCCGTATCAAGGCTACCATCACACACAGCCCGCTTACCTACCATCCTGTCCCATACATGCTGCTCTACAGCTTGTAGGACATTTTCTAATCAATTAAGCATGTAGGGAATGTCCCAACACTCACATGGCCATCAGTGTCACTCATTGACACACAGAAGATGTCACCCCAGAGATTCCCCTTTTGGACATTCTACCTGCAGATGTTGCAGCCTCAGTTGCAGTCCTGTCACACACAGCAGGGACAACACCGTGGCCACGGCAGGAAGAAGGAATGTGATCCCATATCACATAGGGAAGCACGGTCACACCCATTCCCAGGGAGGCTTAACCCTTTACAGTTTAGCTTCGATTACACGTCTCCTTATCACCCACTATTAGGACTGCTCCTTCCAAACTCAGCTTTGGTTCTGTCAGTCCCTGTTCAGGTGCCAAGTGTTTCGTGACTTTTCCTAGGGAGTCTATTTCTATTCATGCCAGAGGGCAACAGACCAAAGAAACAGTCCTTCCAAGTCTAACTTGAAGCAATGAGTTTAATTTGGGTTACTTATGGGGTCGTGGGCAAATTATTGGCAGCTACACAACTGAGAATCTCCCTCCCCAGCAGTCATTAATCCTTGGAGAGGGTGGAGAACTCTGAACCCCCCACGCCCATGAACCTTCACTTTCTAGGAGGGGATGTTAGCAGAATCGGTCTTGTAAGAGCCATAAGCAATTGACAGTTGCTCTGATTTCAAAATGACCATGACCATACCATACCTGGAGGACCTTGCTCTAAATTTCCTGTCAACAACTGAATCCACTGATTTAGAACCAAACCTTCAACACATGAGTTTTTTTGGGGATACTTCATATTTACACCTTCTTGGGGACTCCGTAGATTTGACTATGACTAAGGGTGTTGAAGCAGCTAAGGGTAGGGACATTAGAAGAGTATTTGCTTGCCTCTGTAAGAAGACTTAGGGACCTCGAGGGGGACATTAGAAGAGTATTTGCTTGCCTCTGTAAGAAGACTTAGGGACCTCGAGGGTGGGAAGTGTGCTGTTGGACTTAATATCAGCACAGGTCATCTTTTTACTGCAGAGGATCACTGAGGTAGAGCTGGAGAAGGACCTGAACAGTCATTGCTGGCTTTAAAGATAGAACTACAGAGTCAAGAACAACATATCTAGAAATTAGGAAAGGTAAGGAAAATCCTCCCCTAAAACCTCAAGAGGGGAGACATAACCTGGGTTTAAATTCTGTGCCTCCAGAGTGTCAGGGGATAAGCCTGTGCTGTCCAAGCTACTGGGTCTGGTATCATTTGTGGTGGTAACAAGAGAAAACGCATATTACTATCTCTGAGGAGCTTGGAGCACAGAGGGTTTGTGAAATGCCAGAGTGGAGCAGGCAGACTGGGGAGCTGGGGCCAAGGACTCAGACACAGGATGTGCAATGGCCTTTGGAACATCCACCTGAGGCCTGTGTCCCAAGAGAGAGGCCATTGAGACTCTGAGCTATTTGGCTGCACCAGGGGGACAACTGCACCGCTGAGAAGCCTAATGGCACCCTCTGGAGGTGCAGGATGGGAGTACCCAATTCTCAGGGACCCCCAGGAGCCAGAAAGTGAAAGGAGATCAGAATGACAGGGTACAGGGAGCTGTGGAGATGAGCGGCCTAGCAGCATTTCTGGAGGACACATGGGACTGACTTTCTACCCTCCATATATTAGGGGGCCAGGATGATTCTGAGGGCAGCTGCCCTGTCAGACGTTGTGACCTCTTGTCTAGTTTCTGAACCTGAGCCAGCTTCCACCCAGAACCACTGGCTGGACACAGGGAAGGGCCAAAGAGAAAGGAGTGTGGCTGTCAGAGCTACCTCACAGTTGATCCCCTGGGCCAAGTCTGTACCATGCACTACCACCATGTTGCTGCTTGTGGCCCTCAGTCCGTTTCCCAGGAAACAGGACTCATTCGCCCATTCAGAGAAAGGCTATTGAATTTTGTATGTTTGTCTTGTATCCAAGCATCTTACAAAATCTTCTTGAAAATTCTAATTATTGTAGTAGAATAGCTTGAGAGTTCTTGGTGTAAAGTCACATTATCTTCCCATAAAGATAATTTCACTCGTTTCCATGGATACACTATGAATCTTATTTTCTTGTCTCCATTCACTAGAGAGAGTCATCAAACCAATGGTCAACAATGGCTGAGGCAGTGAGCATTCCTGTCTTGATTTTTTTATCTGAACAGGTACAAACTTGGTGTCTTAAAGGCAGACTAACATAGTCTGGTAGTTTCCTTCTATTTCTACGCAGAATTGGAGAATTGGAAAAGGATACTTCATGATGCACAATAGCTTTCAGATATGCCTTTACACAGAAGGCAGGCTTTCCCCCCTTACTTGTTGATAAACCTCCTGTGGCTTAGCTCTTCTTGCATTTGTTGGATAAATTTTACTTATCCATATTTTCTTATTAATCCATCGATTACATTCAATTTGCTGTTTTAAAAATTGGCATCAATATTTGTAAATGCAATTGGCTGTCATTTTATTTTCCACACAGTTCTGGTAAGGTTTTTCCATGAATGTAATGTTGGCTTTTAAAAATGAAATGGGAGGGCCAGGTGCAGTACTGCATGAATTTAATAATAGCACCCAGGAAACAGAGGCAGGTAGATCTCTATGAGTTCAAGATCAGCCTTGTCTACATAGTTAATTTCAGGCCATCCAAGGAAACATAAAGTCTCTTTCTCTCTCTCTCTCTCTCTCTCTCTCTCTCTCTCTCTCTCTCTCTCTCTCACACACACACACACACACACACACACACGGATTGTGAAGTTTTCCATAGCATCTATAGATTGAAATTATTTCTGTTATAAGGTGGTTAATTTTATGGGTTAAATTAGTTAGACAAGGTGCCCAGACATGTTGCTAAATATTATTCTGGAAGTTTTCATGGGAATATTTTTTGGATAAAGTTGACATCAAAATCAGTTGAGTAAAGCTGGTTTTCCTCCATGCTGTGGGTGACCCTCACTCCATCTGTTAAAGGTCTGTATAGAACAAACCTCGTCTACTTAGAGCAAGAGGGAATTCCACATCAGAATAACCCTGAGCTTGAACCAAAGCATCAGATCAGATCTTGGGCCCTGGTTTTCCAGCCAACCCTGGAATTGTGAGTTTCCCAGTTTCCACAGCTTGTGGAATAATCCCTAAAGTAGTACCATGTTCTGTCTGTGTCTCTGTCGAAACAGGATACACACACATTGGCATCATGTCACACATATTCCTGTGCATGTACATCCTGTTGGTTCTGTTTCTCTGGGGAATCTGGACTAATACAAATACCAAGAGAATATCTGATTATTGTAATTAAAATTTTATTATTTTATGTGTATGAGCATTTTGCTTGCACCCGTGTCTGTTCAACGCTTGCATGCCTGGTGCTTGCAGAGGTTAGAAGAGGACACCTGATCTTCTGGAACTGGGGCTACAGATGACTGTGCTCCACTCTTGGGTGCTGGGAGTTGAACCTTGGTTCTTGAGAAGGGCAGCCAGTGCTCTTAACCACTGGACATCTCTCCAGCCCCTGATTTTTTTTAAAGGTTAAGTAGAACTCATAAATAAAAGTAGCAGAGTCCCTTTTAGATGCTGGTATTTAGTCATCTAAATGAATCTGTTTCCTTCTCAATTGTCAGGGTCTTTTTTTTTTTTTTTTTTTTTTTTTTTTTGTCAAAGCTTTCAAGTGCCAATGAATGGACAGGTTTGTGTTTAGGTTGGGGCAGGCTGAGCTTCCCAAATGATCCCCCTGGTTTGGCTTACGGGACTTGGCAGTGGAAGAAACCCTGGGCAAAACCTCTGAGAAAAGGGTAGCTGCTGCAGACCTTACCCTGTTCCTTCACGTAAGTATTCAAGAGACTGAGAAATGAATTCTCTATGTGCAGAGGCGGATAACAAGTGGTAATGAGTATGAGCAGATATTTGACCTCCCCATGATAAGCAGAAGACTAGTTACAAATCAATGAGCCGACTTTCCATATAAAATCAATCAGATTGAAAGCCCTGCTCGGGAGAAGGATCTGCAGAGTGGGTGTGTGGATTATCTTCACAATATTGTCAGAGACTAGTTTGGCGATTCCTGCCAACACCACTTGAAATGTTCATACCTCACGACCCAACCATTTCTCTCCTAAGACTTTCACAGAGACTCTTGTGCTGCCTGCATGGCTGCACAGACATCACAGACATCAGGACTGTCACACAGCAGAGCTGGAAACAGCAAACTCTGGAGACACTCAATGTCCCTCCACGGGACAGTCACACGGAACAGCCATTGTTAGGGAATGTTATACAATTACTAACAAGAAGCCCACAGGCCTGCTTGTGCAGACAGGGAAGAATGCCTACTGCGTGCTGTCGGCTGACCGAACCACCTGTAGACACAGGCACAGTGTGAAGCGTTTTTGTAAATTGTGTGTGCTTATGTGCAAAGTGTCTGGAGAAGTAGACATCAGACATCAGTGGTGATGACGTGCACAGGGTGGAGGGAAGAGGAAGAAACTTGGTGTCTTCGTATCACACATATTCCTCATTGTAATTAAAAAACAAGTGCATATTACTTTGGCAATAAAACAAAGGAATTTTTAGTGCCTGTCACAAAAAAGAAAAAAAAAAATATGCGGATGTAATCTGTATCCAGAAGGAAGGCTCTAGGGCTTGCTCATTCTGGGAATTGGACTAACAGTTACTTGGTGTTGAGGGAAACTAGGAAAGTCATTAATTCTATTAATTAATGCACTAGCAGTTCCATCACAGCAAAGAGGTCTTAATGAGGTGCCCAGGGCAACCATTATTTATCTTACAAACCCAGACTGGAGGGCTCCACTGTGGGGTTGAGGGCATGGTTCTCAGAGCACAAACAGACCACAAGTCTGCTCCCGCCTAGAAATACTCGAACCCTTCCTCCTTTCTATCCTCTGACCTGACTCTGCCTCCCTCCTCCATTCACTTTGAAGACAAAGGCCTTGGCAAAGGAGTCTCCATCCTTTTCCTCCTTAGCCTTTAGCTGCTGGTACCCTTACTGACAGAGTCGGGTCTCCCCAAGCTAACTTAATAATGCTCACGACCCCTACCAGGTTCCCATGGCACATCTCCATCATTGCAGTCTGGCCCTGTCTAGTGTAGTGCTCAGCCCATCGACCAACCCTGCTGCGGCGGGAGCTGTCCGTGGTGCTGACCGCAGGCGCGTCCCACGCTCGGCCGGTGCGCACGCGTCTGCGCGCAACGCGAGAGACCCGCGGGCGCCGTCACTGCGCAGCCTCCCACGCGGCTCGGGCCAGGCCTGCGCGGCGCCGGAGACTCGCGGCCCGGCTCCTGGAGCGGTCGCATCCCCGGCCGGTGGCCTCCCTGGCGGCTCCTCTCATCCTGGCACCACCATGGCGCTCAACAATTTCCTCTTCGCGCAGTGCGTGTGTTACTTTCTGGCCTTCTTGTTCAGCTTCGTGGTGGTGGTGCCATTGTCCGAGAACGGCCACGACTTTCGTGGCCGCTGCCTACTGTTTACCGAGGGTATGTGGCTGAGTGCCAACCTGACGATGCAGGGGCGGGAGCGCTTCACGGTGCAGGAGTGGGGCCCACCGGCTGCCTGCCGCTTCAGCCTGCTCGCCAGCCTCCTGTCACTGCTGCTGGCTGCTGCGCACGCATGGCGCACGCTCTTCTTCCTCTGCAAGGGACACGAGGGGTAAGTTTAGGCCTTTCAGCAGCCCAGCACATACAGATGCAACACTCACACGGCTTCTGGCACCCATCAGTCCCTCCTCTCCGGGGCCATGAATCCTTTCACCTCTCCTGTTGCAGAGGCCTGCATGTGTCAACACTCAGCCTCACTTCTAAGCAGACTGCCCTCTGTTTACACACAGGCCCAGGGGCTATGAGACTGTCTGTCAGACCAACGCACATAACCTCTTTCTGTTCCCAGAGTTAGCATCTCTCCCGGGTTCCCAGCTCTGACCCCTTGGAGCACAGATGTTGCACTGTCATGGCTGTATACTTGGGCTGTCTGGCTCAGCTAGGCCACACTCTTTGGGACCTGGGACCATTTGCAGCAGTCTTGGGCCTGCACCCCTTTCCTGTGGGTTGGGGAAGGGATTACAGTTTGGAAAGAGCTGGTAGTCTTCCATTCTTGCTACCCCTCTTGGGAAAGGATGACAGAGGATGTCTGAAGAACTCCTTAAGCTCACTCCTGGCACTCAGGCCTTGGCTGGAGGCATGTACAGTCTCTCTCTCTCTCTCTCTCTCTCTCTGTCTGTGTCTCTCTGTGTGTCTGTCTCTCTCTGTGTGTGTGTACTGTGTGTGTCTCTCTGTCTGTCCATGTGTCTCTGTCTGTCGCTCTCTCTCTCTCTGCATGTGTGTCCGTCCATGTGTCTCTGTGTCTGTCTGTGTCTGTCTGTCTGTCCACACACCCCCCCTCTCTCTGTGGTGGGTGAGTAGGATCTGCTCTCTGTTCCCTGTACCTACAGAGTTTCTTCACCCTTTCTTGCTTTGTCACCTGGCTGAAGCCAGTGGAATGTGGTCACTTGGTGTCCTCAGCCAGCAACAATCAAGAGCCCACCCTCTCCCTGGCTGAGGCTTCCTGGGTCCTGGAGCGACAGTGCTCCTGCAGTGTAGAGGGAATTCACCTATCCAGCCCTCCCCAACCTGTGTCCCAGCCCATTCATGTTTTTAGTAGCTCCTTGTCTCTTGTAAGGAGGTGGGTGATGAACATGGGGAGAACGTAAGGATGCAGGAGGCTGCGTGAAGGGGGTTCTTGCTAGTACCACAGATGAGGAGCTTGAAACAGTTAACATTCTCACCATACCAGAGGCTGAGAGTCCAGAATCAAAGTGTCCTTACATTAGAACTAGAGAAGCTCTTTCCTACACTTCTGTTCCTGCTGGCCCCAGCCTCCTGTGTGATCCAGTCTCTGCCTCTGTCCTTGTATAGCCTCTTGCCAGTTTCTGACCCTGCTCTTCCTGAGAGAAGATCAGGCAACCATGTCCACAGGTAGCAAGGTTAGGACTTGGATGTGGCTTTGAAGAGATACAGTTCAACTCACTACGGTAAGGTTTCGGTGGGAGTCTATTGGAAGCCAGGGATGGGCCTAAGAACGTCCAGGTGCTGTGGACCAAGCTCTTGGCTGGGACGATGAGGTTATTTCTGGAGTGAGCCCATGTCAGCTGAAGGACAGAGTCTTGTCCCCCTTCAGAAGCCTTCTGTGACCCCCAGTCTTTCATTGTTCAGATGAATTTGAGAGCTCTTATCCCCAAACTGGGAGTCACCTCACACCTCACTGTGTACAGATTGGGTCAGGAGGAGCACCCTGAGATAGGTGACATGGCGGTGGTCACTGGGAAGATAGTATGATTTGACTCCTCTGGCCTTCTGGGATTCCCTGCAAGAGAGGCAGCTCATGGTGGACATAGTCTAGCCAGGTAGACCCGAGGGAAGCTCTCTAGGGAGGACCCAGGTGTGTGGTTTGTGTATGGGACTACCAGAGGCTGGGGCACCAGATGTGGACATGAAGAGCCCCTGAGCTTGCAGGTGGGGATCTTGCTTACACAGGGTAGACTGTTCTGCTTGAATCAGGCTGCAGACCCAGGCTGTACCAGCGTCACGAGGCCTGGAGTTTCCAGCTGCCCAGGGCTCCTGGGAATGGTTCAGGCTGACTGATGTATATGCGTATATAGGGTATGTCTGCCATGCTAAATGGACTCTCAGATATAGGGTATGTCTGCCATGCTAAACGGGCTCTCAGATATAGGGTATGTCTGCCATGCTAAACGGGCTCTGGCTGCCGAGGCATAGAGGTGCAAAGGGTAAGATGCCTTCCGTCACATACTCAGCCAAGACCTGTAGCAGGATTTAGGAGACTGTAGGTGACTTGATGCATCAAAACACTTGGGGGAGATCTAGAATGGTCTTGAGTCCACACTAGAGGCAAGGTCTGGGACCCTCTCCTGTGGTACAACTGGGGTCTCTTATTCCATGCTTCAGGTCTTGATGTTCCACTGTTTCTAACCACGCATGGCCTCTGCTCCAGCTTCTATAACCTAGCACATGACTATGTCTAGCCTTGTCTTCTCTAGGGACATCTGACATAGATAGTCCTGCTCGGCTACCAGGCATTATTGGCAAGGGTCATGCGGCTGCCTGGCTGCTGTCCTTTACCCTGTCCCCTGTATGATCCAGGTGGCAGTCAGCCAACTGTGCTGTCAGTGCTTACCAGAGCTCATGTTGTGGGCCTGGGGCACAGCTCTGCTGAGCCACCCCAGGCCGCGGATACCCACCACACCCAGAGGCATGAGGCCAATGCAGGCATACCTTAGTCTGTGTCCGCAGGCCAAGCATGGAGCCTGGAGTGTAGGAGTCACCACACAATGACGAGGACAGAAAAGTGTCTGAACCCTGAATTTTGCAAGTTTGCAATACAGCTGGACCTATTCCGTTGACTCATGTCCTGGCCGAGAGTTGAGTCAGCCCTTCTGTTCCCCCTGGGATGGTTGGGTCTGCAGAGGCCAGCAATGGTAAGGTGTCCTATGGAAAACAGTAATTCAGCACAATTACCAGTCAGACTGCAGAGGCCAAGTGAGCAAGTATCAGTCCAATAGAGGGGACTTGGGAGTCTCAAAGGGGGCAGGGCTGGCATTTACAGTGAGTTGAGGTGGTAGACAAGGCCCTGCAGGGCCACTGGATATCCACCCTGTGGAGGATACCAGGTTTGCCAGTCCTGGGACTTATGGGGCTTATCGGGTTATATTACAGGCATCTGATTCACTGAGGTGCCTTCCAATCAGTCCTGGGTCAGAGTGCTACCCTGTCGCCTCTTTGAGGACTCTCTTGGTTGGTGCTGAACATATGGGCCATATATTGTGGCAGGGGAGCCATCTCTTCCTTATATAGGGCATGTCTGCCATGCTTAGTGGGCTCTGGCTGCTGAGGCAGAGAGGCACAGAGAGGCAGAGTCCAGGGCAACATTGTAGAGGGGGGTGTAGCATTTTGTGAATGATCCCTGACACCTATAGTTTCAGGGACATCCCCCAGGGAGATGGGAGGGCCCAGGTGTGCTGTATGCCTAAGGCTTTGCTCAAGAGCAGCTATTTGGGCTGGGGTTGGTTAGCAGCCTGTGAGTGAGGGACAGACTGAATAGTGAGCACTGGCTTAGCATAACCCATCTGCCTGCTCACACCTGTCGCTCAGCCTTCAAATTGCTCCCAGGGCTTCCCAGGATAGCTGTCGCCATGGAGACAGCACATCCAAGGCTGGGCACCCTGAGATGCAGTGAGAAAAAGATGGGTTAACCCTGTGTGTGCCGTGCCTTTCCATCCATTCTCCTATGTTGGCCTGTCCTTGGAATGTGTGTTCGGGCACAGGGCGGGTGGCATTCTAAACCCAGGAAGCAGGATCCAGGTGTGGCTTTGGGCACATGAGGTCCTTCAAGGGTCTGGAAGGCCCAGCATATCACATTAAAAACAAAAATCAAATAAATAAACAAACAAGAAAATCCAATCAACCAAACACAGACAAACAAACAAAACAACAACAACAACAAATCAAGACTTGGAGACTTCTGTCCGGCAGTGACCCAGCTTAGTGGGCTTTCAGCTAGGACCAGAGCTCCCGTATCTCAGATCTGCTGTATCAGCTTCACTTCAGGGCGTGGGCTACCAGGACTCCCTCCTCTGAAGGGATTCTAGCTAGATGCTGCAAAGTGTGCATGCCCCACACGGTCTAGAGCTCTCGGAGCGATGCCTTAGCCCCTCAGAGAGGCAACAGTTGGGATGTTGTCAGGGAATGTCAGGCACCGAGGACACTGATGGACAGGGATCTCGGAAAGACTGCAGGAGGCTGTCCAGCAGAGGGAGGGACAGATGCCCCTTACAAGGTTCTGTCCAAAACCCTCAGTTCTCAGCTGTCCTATGAGATGGATTTCTGTGCCTGGACAGCCCTGTGCCCTTGCCTCTGCCTGTGGGGACTTGGCTATGGCTATCCTTGATCACCCTGTTTTCCTTGGTGGAGACAACATAGCCAGAGTGGGCTCTGGGAGAGCATATATCAACTTCTTACCTATTTACAGCAGCAGGTGAGCTCACTGAGGGGCCGGGAGGCCAGTGGGTCTTTCTCAGTCCAGGTCTATCCTGCAACAGTATGGGGTGGTCGGTGAACACTCCAGGATACATGGATGTTCACAGGCTATCACCCACATAAGTCTTCCGTTTTCTCAGTGATCCATGGGAGGGGCCCTTGAACATGACTCAGGGAGAAAGCGAGGCTCAGATGGGCAGGTTTCATTTTACAGCATTGAGCTCTTCTGTCATGAAGGGAAGCAGGACCCCAAGGCCAGAGTGTGGAGGCAGAGACAGCAGCAGAAGCCATAGAGGAACACCACTTACTGGCTTGTTCCTGGGGTTTGCTCAGTCTGCTTTTTTTATTCAACCCAGGATCGCCTCCTGCCCAGGGGTGGCCCTGCCCAGAGCAGGTTGGGCTCCCCACATCAATCATTGGTCAAGAAAATGATTTGCCCACAGGCCAGTCTGGTGGAGGCATTTTCTCTGGTGAGGTTCCCTCTTCCCAGATGGTCCTAGCTGGGGTCAAGCTACAGAAAAACTCACCACCACAGGACCACAGTGTCCTTGTCACCACTCCTGGCCAGGAGACCTAGGGATCCTGTGGGAAGGATCAGAAGGGACATGGTAGCCTGAAGCAGTTCCTGGGAGACTGGGGATATGTCTTCTTGTCCATTTCCCTGTCCCTATCTGGAGCAAAGTGCACTGGGTCCTTACCCTTGTCTGTGCTGGAAGAGGAAGGCACCAAGTCCCTGCGTGGGTCCATATAAGAGCAGTGGACATCAGGTCCTGTCCTAGTTCCTGGGTCAGCCTCTGGGTAAGGACAAAGGGGAGCTAAAGGGAACACCGGTGTAGGTGTCAGGTGGGCAGGGCCAAGAACTGCCATGAATACCATGTAGGACCAGGGACTGGCACAGTGTGTGAGCTCAGGGTAAGTGGGCAGTGCACACTGCTGCTCACAGGCAGGGAGGTGTCCCACAGTGCCCCTGGGGTAGTGTAAGCTAGAGCAGGGTACCACTCCCTGACTGCCCTTCATGCTATGACTACCCATGTCAGCCCAGTGGTCACCAAGGCTCTGTGACTTCACAGGCAGCCCTGTGTGATCCCAGGACAGCTGGGTATCACTTGTGGTGAGTTGGGCAGAGGTGACCTGAGTTACTCTTAGCTTATTCACTTTGAGCGTCAGGGTTACATGGTGTCTGTGCCTTGGCCTTCCCTCTGTGTTCAGCTCAGGGCTGCCACAGGGTCAAGAAGGCTTGTGGAATGAATGCATAAGTGAACAAGCCCACCAGCAGCGCACATGGCTGTTAGGTTACAGCAACCATTGTTTTGTGGTTGCATGTTTGCTTTTAAGACCTATCCATTGCTCACCTTGAATCCACTTTTGTCACTACGTTTAGTATCTGAGCACAATTGACCTGGATCTGGTATCCAGCGCACCACAGGCTGGAGGTGGCCAGGGTCCTTAATTTGGATGCTCTGCTTCTGCTATGGGCCTCCCACAGTTTGGTGACCCTGGAGAGTATGGTGGGCTGGGTTGAGGTCTCCCACATGCCCTCTTTCTCTGGGTAGGAAAGAGGCTGAGTTTATGTGTGACCTGGAGTCAGGCATCAGAGGGCAAGGGGGAGGGATCTTCTCCTCTTGCTTGTACCCTTCTCTACTTAGGGCTTAGAGGGCCTGGCACTCTGTTTGGAGTTTGGGATTTCAACCTGTGTATTTGAGGGGACACACACAGATCCTAGTTGTGACATGGAGTGACTAAGTCGGTGGTCTGAGAAGGGTGTCTTGTGGTTTCACTGTGTATGCTGGCACCTAGGCTTTTGGACTCATGATCTTGAGTTCTTGACTTGGCCCTGATTCCCTGGTACATCAGTGGTGGCAAGTTCCCAACTCCCAGTCTATGAGAGAACAAGATGGCTGCTCAGCATCAGAACATTTGCAGGGACGGCAGCAGAGGAGACAGAGCAGCCCTTTGAGCCCTACCCCTTGACCATTCAGTCCCATCAGAGTCTCAGGTGCTCACCAGAAAGCCTTGACATGCCCCCTCCCTGTTTCAACAGGAGCTATTTGGGGTCAGACCTTGGGTGGCTTCCTCAATATCCGTCTCTTGATTCTACTGCAGCTCCTTCTTCTACGCCTTCCTGAACCTCCTGGTCAGTGCCTTTGTGGTCTTCCTGGTCTTCATTGCCAGCACCATCGTGAGTGTGGGCTTCACCATGTGGTGTGACACCATCACCGAGAAGGGCTCTGCACCCCACAGGTATGCCTCGTCCCTGCTTCATCAGCCACCTACAAGACCTACCCATTATGTGGGTCCCGAGATGATTTTCTTCCTGCATCCCATTCTGAGTCTGAGGCTCTGCTCACCTTGCCCCACCCCCACACCTGTTACCTTGTCCCTAAGACCCGCCCACTCAGTGCTAGGTACCTCTTTGGTCTAGCAGCCCTACAGCATCACACATGGAAGGTCCCCATGAGCCAAGAGGCACCAGGCAGGACTCTAGTTGACACCGCCTGGCTCACTTGCTAGCCTCAGCTCCCACTGAAGCTACCTCTGCTGCTTGACAATGGAAGTTAGTTTGTGGTTGGTGAGTAGAGGTTGCCCTCGTGGTTCCCCTGTGACACTTATGCAGGGACACTGTGCATTGTCCCTCAGGGACATCACTCCCATCTCAGACTGGGAACTGAAGGACTGACTAGACAGAGCAGCTCGTGACCCTGAGTGCCAGACAGACAGTGAGAAGGTAGCTGAGGCTGGTCCTTGTGTTCAGGACCAGTTGGAAAGGTCTGCAGCTCCTCTTCTTTGAAGCCTGTCTTGCTCCACCCAGTGAGGGGGTTAAAGCTGACCCCCAGTGGAATTCCTAGAGGTATCTGTCCCTTTGGGGACTGCCCCCTCTGTCTAAGGGTTATGGTTGCTGCAATGAAACACTATTACCAAAGCAGCTCGGGGAGGAAAGGGTTTATTCAGTTTATGCCTCAATAATCACAGTTCCGCATCAAAGAAAGTCAAGACATGAACTCAAGCAGGGCAGGAACCTAGAGGCAGGACCGATGCAGAGACCACTGGAGGGGTGCTGCTTACTGGCTTGCTCCTCATGGGCTGCTCAGCCAGCCTAGGGGTGGCCCCGCCCATAATGGGCTGGGCTATTTCCCCACCAATCACTAATTAAGAAAAATGTCTTAAAGGCTTGTCTGCAGCCTGGTCTTACGGAAGAATTTTCTTAATTGAGGTTCCCTCCTCTCATGACTTTAGCTTGTATCAGGTTGATCTGTTTAGGGGAAGTATTCTCTGCTTCCTAGCCGGATGCTCTGCTGCCTTTTGACTCAGGGGCTCGGGGCTTCAGGGGCTCACAAGTCACCAGCCACTTGGCTTCATGCTATTTTAGCTGCGAGGAGTTCCAGGAAACAGACTTGGAGCTGAACGTGGACAACTCTGCCTTCTACCATCAGTTTGCTATCGCCCAGGTAGGCGGGGTCTCAGGCAGGTAGGCGGGGTCTCTTGGGCAGGAAGAGAATGGCTGTGTTGGGGATAGGGGTGAGACCTCGACAGATAGAACAGACTCCCAATCCCAGGCAAGGAAAGAGACTCAGATATGGTGGGGCCATGCCGGGAAGGTGCAGGCTGTGGGGGCAGGAGATTTCCTAGGGGAGGGTGGGAGAGCAGGGTCTCTGAGCAGGCCTGGGGGGGGGGGAGGTAGGGGAGGCAGGAGATATAAGAAGGTATGGCAGACATGAGAAGTGAGTTCAGGAGCCAGAGAATGGAAAGTTCTGGGTGCCTGGGAGGGAATGGGGGGGATGGGAGGCGGAAGGAAGTGCTGGAAATGGGGCCTAAGATCAGTGGTTGCTAGTGGGACAGGTTCTGGTCTGGTTCCATTCAGGGAATGCTGGAGGGTCCCTGAGCCACTTGCTACCATGTCTGAAGGTGAAATGAGGGGGTCTAGGGAGATCCCAACCTCACCTTGCTCTACCTTGCATGTGACTTTGGGGACCTCGAGGGCCCTGGGAAAGCTTTAGGATTTTCCTGTCCCTCGACTTTGCATTTGTGCCCCAATCAGAGGTTTTACAGGTGAGGGGCCCCTAGCTGGGGCATGGACACCTGTCTCTTCCCACACTGCCTGTGGCTTTCATCCTCCATGACACCTTTCCATGCTCCAGGCTGGTTTCTGGAGGCTCAGGTTTGTCAAAAGCTAGGCTGAGTTGATTCTTGTCACTGCCAATACCCTTGGACATCCAAAAGTTCTTAGCAGAGATGAGCTGAAACGGTCAAAGAGACCTTCACGCCAACTTTAGCTTAAGATGCTTTAGGACTAATTTGGACCAATTAGACAGAGGCATGCGCAGTCTGAGGACCAGCACGCTCAAATGAGAATTGGTTTGATGCAGTGCAGACCTGGAGCTGATTACATTGTTTCTCCTTCAGCTGTTTGGAAACAGCAGATAAAGGTCAAGTGATTCCCTGACTAGAGGGGCTCCCTGATCTATAGGCATTCCTTAGAGCCCCCAGTCCTGGTGGGAGGAGAGCTCTGTCCTGCTCCTCCTCAAGGAATCTCACCAGTTTACGTGAGAATGGCCGAATACCCCAAGCCTCTGCACAAAGCTGGGTTCTTGTGGGTATAGGACAGAACAATCCCGGCAGAGAATAAGCCAAATGTGGGTGTGCATGGGCTCTCAGGCCCTGCTGTCTTCTCCTGCCTTAGTCTCCCCTTCGCTTCCCTGCAGAGCTAGATCGAGGAGGTGGGTACTGAGCACACTGGGCAATGAACCACACCCCCTGACACTGCTCTGCCTTCCATGCAGTTCGGACTGTGGGCCTCCTGGCTGGCCTGGCTGGCGATCACCACTCTGGCTTTCCTGAAGGTTTATCACAACTACCGCCAGGAGGACCTGTTGGACAGCCTGGTTCATGAGAAGGAGCTTCTGCTGGCCAGGCCAGCCTCCCGTACCTCCTTCCAGGGGGAGAAGAGTGCTGTCATCTAGGCTGTGCAAGGGTGGCCTCCTTTCCTGAGGCCTGCGTGAGGGGGGGTGCTGGGGACCCACCCAGGCTGGCCAACGCAGCTCTGCCTGTGTCTCTCGGCCCCACCCACCATGTCCCCATGGAGAGCCTGACAGGGATGGGGTAGAGACCCAGAGACTTCGGGAGGGGGTGACTTCTGGCTTCCAGGCCTGGCCTTGGTTAGTGTGATGCATACACCTTTTCTCACGTGATCATTTGTCCAGATATGTGCATGTGTGTGGATGGGAGCGTGACTGCAGAACAGAGGTGACGACGCCAGGTTAGCAGCCTTTGCACCACCACAGGCTCCAGCATACCCAAGCCCCTGTCCCTCCCATAAGGGGCTGCCCCCCCCCATCCTACAGCATTCAGCCAAGGTCCCCCAGAAGGGACTTGAGAAGGCAGCGGGTGGAGGATTCTGGTAGGAGCATGGGACCCTGGGTTGGGCTCTGTCCCCTGCTCTGAGAGGACATCTGGGGCTGCTTGGCTGTACTGGGAGAGTTCCACCCTCCTCTATCTGGGGAGGTCAGAGTCAGGCCAACTGACACTCCAGCCTTCTCTGAGGGCTTTGTTGTGGCCTTGCTGAGCTCCTGGCAGAGGATCTGGGTGCTGGAGGAGTGTCTTGAGGTCTCCAAACTGACCTGGTCTCTTCTCTAGACCCTCACACAAGCCCTGATCTATGGGAAATGGGGATACTGTCTAGCCTTGAGACTTCTCCTTTGTCTCCCCAGGATTGGCTCCTTCCTCATCTGCCCCACATCCTTACTAAGGCTGTAGCCATAGGACCCGAAGGAACAGGAGGCAGCATGGGACCTCTGGGACCTAGGATCTGCCTCAGGTGTGAGCCTGCCCTTGGCAGCTGCCTCTTGTGGATTCTGGAGAGATAGTCTGGGATCTGATCAGGTCTGGAGACCTTCATTCACCTATAGATGCCTAGACTTGTCCCCCAGATGTTGATGTCCCAAGGACTCCTGGGGAAAGACCACTGGCCTAGGAATGTTGGCAGGACCTGTTGGCTGTAGCCATGGGCAGGGGTGTTGATCCAAGAGAGGTCTTATGGGATGGATGGCAAGAGGCAGGCAGAAGCTGCAGAGTGGTCCCCAAGTTGCCTGCAAGGCACCTCTGCTCCTTTCCAGCTTGCTATAGGGAAGCCCTGGTTTCATTCTTCCTGGTGAAGCTGATAGTGATGCCTCCATGTGTCTGATCCTCAAGTCAAAATAAAATAAAGACAAAACATGCGCGACGCTGTGTGAATGAGGTGTCTGTGTCTTTGCTAGCCAGGCAGTCTGCTCCAACCCCCACCTCCGGTCCTCATCCCCTTTCCACTGGTTCTCAGGCTTTATTTGTTTGTTTAGGATTTAAACAGTCTAGTTCCAGGGCTCATGGGTGGTCCTTCATGCCTGTGCACTGTAAGGAGTTTGACTCTTGCAGCTCCCCTAACCATTCCTACGCCCCCCCCCCCAGGCATGAGGACGGGTTTTGGTGACATCTCTGGGTCATCAAAGACATGCATCTCTGTGTATATCTTTGAACATTTATTCTAAGACAAAATAAGAGTGGGGACGTAGCAGCGGCAGACTCTTTGCCTAACTGTGCTGGGTTCGCACTGTAAAAATGAAACAAAGCAAAGTGAAACCCAAAACTAGCTGGGGCAGTTTTGTGGCCCTTACAGAGCAAGCGGGGGCACACTCTTTCTGTGGCCTTTGCAGAAATTGCTGGCTATGAGGTGGGAAGCCCTGGCTCTCCCTTGTCAAACATGGGGTGACCAGTCCCCCTCTTGAAGGGCATTCGCCCTCAGAAGCAGGGATGGAAGAGCGGTCTGTCATCTCACCTCTTAAGTGTCTGCTTCCATATCTGGAATACAAGCCAATAATGAGCCTGTCTCTGACCTTGGTAGGATGAGATGGAGCAGGTCCTGGGTTAGCTGGATTGGTGCAGGCAACAGTGACCATGGTGATGGCCAATCCTGGTGAGTGGCTTTCCAGGCTGGTCCTTTCTAGACCACTTCTAGAAGCAGGGTTTCTCTCCACTGGGCTCTCCCCTACTATGCCCCCAAATTTTGTATCTGGAGACCACTGTATGGGGCACGTGAAGGCCAGAGAGGCTCAGATTGCACCTCAGTGATCTGGGAATCTTGGCAGGCCTTGCTGGGGAGGATGTGGTCCTGGAAGCATGGTGGGTCCCCCAACTTCTCATGAATGACAGCTGCAAGGGACCCGTGGGCTGTGGGGGTGAGTGGGAGGAGGAGGAGGAGGAGGAGGAGGAGGAGGAGGAGGAGGAGGAGGAGGAGGAGGAGGAGGAGGAGTGGGCTCCAGTACCTAGATTAACATGTTCGGACCTGGAGGGATTCCTCATCAAGTGTCTCACTCTGTTCATTTTGTAATAACCCTGAGGATGAAGAGGCTGCAGGCATTTTAACATGGGACCTCTGTCTGCCCACATAAGTAGAGGGGCACCTTAGGAGGACAACCCCAAGTCTCACGCTGGCTCCCAAACCTTGCTCATTGTTCCAGAGAGATGCAGGGTCCCCCTGGTGGATCTGACTGGACCTCCCTGCTGTGCTCAGGGCTCCCCCTCCAGGCAGGTCTAGGAAGTCCTGAAGCTGTTGCTATGTGCTTGCTTCCCTTTGCCTATCAACATGAGTGACAGACAGAACAGTGTTTACATAGGTTCAGGAGACTCACAGCTTCTGCCGCCGGTGAGCAGGTCTGATGGCTTCGGGCTTGTGTGTGGCCCTGGAAGTACGACCTTGGTGCCACACGTTTGTGCTGAGAGCAACCATGTTCAGATCTGGACTCTGTTCCCACACCACAGTGACCCCTAACAGATCTTGGCATTAAGTGAGGGAATTCAGACCTGGGCTCAGAGAATAGGACCACAATTCTCACAGGCTCCATGAAACTGCAGAGGAAGGCACCCTGATACCTGATGGTGTGGCAAAAGCTGGGCCCAGCCCTCAAAGCAGCAGGAGCTTGGGGCTTGCCTTCCCAAACGTGCCTCAGAGGCAGGGGGTGATGCTCACCCTCAAAGAGCTGGATGTATGGTGACATCCAGGCTATGGCTCCCAAGATGGAGGACTGGGAAGGAACATAGAATCCTCAGCTATGATGGCCAAGTTCTTTCTCAGTCTTAAAATCCCAAGATCCCAGTCTGTGCTGACAGGAGTAAGAGGTACCTGTAGTGTCAAGCTAGAGCCTCCCTCTCTTTCCACTTAAATCTTTACAACAGTCTCTTGGAGTTCCTGGGTTTGTCTAGCATGGGCTAGCAGAGCTCTGTCCTGGGGTTAGCCTTAGTGCCTGGGCTCCCCTACCATGCACAATCCCCAAAATCACTCCGGGCCCCCAACAGCATCAACCTCCAGTGCTCTCCAGAGGTGAAGTCGCCATTCAGCCATGTGTCAGAGCGGCAGGAGGCAGTGCCAACAGGCGAGGACCATACGCCACAGGCGCAAGAATAGGACGAGGAGCTGAGCCCAGAGGTCCTCCAGGACTGCTGTGACATGTTTGGCCTGGCCACAGTACAGGCCCAGCACCACTCCCAGCAGAACACACAGAGTCAGCCATAGGAATAAGGAGCCACTGCAGGATGCTGGCTGGAGTGGAGAGCCACCATGGGAAGCTGGCCGGCTGGGGACTATAGGAGGGACACAGGTCAGTTCAGCAGCCCCCCAGTGAGGTCCTACAAAGTGCACCCTCTGCTGGTGAGGCTAATGTGGAGACTTGAGTTGTCTGGCTACTTGTAGATGGTCAACTTGTAGTTGGCCATCACGGTGATGGTCAGGTAGGGTCCTGGGGTGAGTCTCATTGAATCCACGGGACAGGGACTCTTGTCCTTACCTGCCCAAGGAAGATGGCACCCATTTAGGGGTGCTCCTGCCCACCCACATGTGAGGAACCTGGGACATGGCCCCATAGGGATGAGATCACTTCTAGGGCAGTCAGGGGAGACTGAGTCAGGGTCTAGAGAGGCTGGGATGTGGGGACAGGGGTGTGTTTGAGGCTGTGTCTGGTTCTGCCCTGAGGAGATGGTGGCCCAGGACCTGTTGGCTGATGGGGGCTCCTCCTCAGAACTCACCCTTGATGGCAGCTGTCGTGTCCTTGCTGGCAATGTCTGGGAAGGAGATCACAGATGGTTTAGTCAGAAAACAAGCTCTCCCACACCACCGCACAAAGATACTGAGACAAGCCTCGCTGGCCTGGCCTGGGAAATGAGATACCCAGAACCTGCCCTCTCCCTAGAGGGTAGTGATAGAGAGGCCACAACCACATTCTCCTCTGTTGCCTGCTGTCCCACCAACCATGGCCCATGACCCCATTTACAGGTTTACTGGGCCTCTGTCTGGGAAGACAGAATAAGGAACAGATGGCCCCAGATGATGCCGTAGTTGCAAGGGTGATGCCTACCCGCCCCACCCAGACCCCCACATCAAAGCCCCTGCCCCTCTTACAGTGGACAGTCACTTCCAGGGGCTCTCGGAACCACACATGCTTTGAAGTTCTCGGTGGCTCACCCCCATGGCATCCACATTCTTGCCGTCTGGGTCTCAGGATAGAGGGAGGGCACTTCCTGTCACCATCCTAGGGTGGAGATAGGGAACAGATGACTGTGAGCCCTTCCTGCTCGAGACTGGCATCCTGGGCTGTTGTGTCTACAGACTCCTCTGGGCTTAATGCAGAGGACCTACTGTGGAGGAGCAGAGAGGAGCACGGAGACCTCAGGACCAGCCACCTTCCGAGCTCCTCCTACACTGCTGTCCCACGGAATGAAGCAGGGACAGATCGGAGTGAGCTCAGTACCTGGGAGGCCCATGCTTCATCCCAGGCTCTGCCCCCTGCCAGCCCCGGAGGTTCTGAGGGATGCCAAAGATAACCCCAGCAACTGAAGACAGCCTGTATACAACCACACTGACCCCTGGGAATACGGTTCAGAGGCCACAGGGCCCAGGCATCGAGAATCTCATGGTGGGGAACATGAATGGCATGGACCAGGTACAGAGCTCAGACAACTGCCCTGCACCATGTGCTTGGCTTGAGACACACTTGGCCTCCGACACAGTCCCTTGGACAGGGGTTGCCAGGCAACTCAGACCTGACCTTGCAGCCGCAGAGATTGATTGTTGGGTCCTCTGAGAGGAAATGTAGCTCTCTGCTCCCCTTAACTTCTGTACATTATTAGCACAGATGCCAGACGATTGTTCAGACCCCAGTAGGGACTGCGAGGGGAAACTGGGACTTAGGGAAGCAACCTTGGTTTAGGGACTGGAGAGTATATAAGTTCCCTCCAGTGGGGCCCCAGGCCAAGGTAGTAACCAGAGCTGATTGATGGCTATAGGTTAGGGTCTATCCTATATGAAAATCCCCCTCCCTTCACCCAGGTTGCACTCCAGGGTGACTGGCAGGTGGAGGGAGGCAGCGCTCACACACTCCATGCCCAGGGGCTACCTTCCCACCCTGCTCCAGTCACCCTGGAGTGTCAGCTCCTGTGAACCTCAGGGTCTTCATCTCCAACTTGGGACTGCAGGCTGTTGGTGGGACAAAGCACAGGGAAGCCAGGGCCATTTTTAAGTTACCTCTGGCATGGCACTGGACTGTGCACAGCTTGATGAGAAGCCCTGGGGTCTGCCTGCTCCACCCATGACTGCCTGTGCTAAGGTTAGCCTGGTCTATCATTGCCTCTTTCTTGGCTTGGGAGGTTGATGGCTGGTCCCTCCAACTTCTTCAGTCTGATTGTCATATCTCTGTCCTCCTATGCTATGGTCCCTGGCCTGATGCAAAGCAGAGCCTGGCCTCATGCCTTTGTCATCCTCTTGTGCCTTTGGCTGTGTTATGCCACACCCGGTGCTTTGGCAAAACCAAACCCTTCAAAATGGGACTATTTCTCTGCCTCCCATCCAGCTCCAGGACATATCTCAGAGTTCCAAGGACAAAGGATAAGGACTTCAGAGCAAGGACAGGGATCCTGTCTGTCCTTCTGGCCCCTGCCTCTCTTCCCTATCCCTAGCAGCAGTCCACGTCCCCAGAGCTGGTGTCGCAGGCTGTGTGGCCTTACCCTCTCAGTCCTGGGAGGCTGTGAGCCCCACGTGGTCCCCTCATTCTCTCTGGTTGGATGGCATGTCCGCGGGTGGGAATTAGAGCGAGAGACTTGAGCTGCAGACCTCATTTACTGGAGCATGGTCCTACGATAAGACAGACGTTATTTATTGGACAAGCCACACACGCAGAGATAAAGATAAAAGGATGAGAAAATTCCTCTCTGGAAGCCAGGTTAGCTTCCTTAGCTGGCGTCTTTCTCACAGACCCGTAGACACCAGCTTCCCTTTGTAGGGCTCACAGTGCAGATAAATCCCATGCCCTGCCAGCTCCAAAGCCTAGCTGTCAGCAATTTCCTCTGCAGGCGTAGTCTTCATAATTGCCACCTTTGACGGCTGTGTAATATTCCTTTGGGCTGATGCCCTGAGATTTACAGCCACCCACCCACCCACTGTCATGGGCTACTCGGGAAGGTTGCAGTTTATTGCAGGGGTTTGAATCGCCCAGAGATTGTTGATAAGGCTGCAGTAAACACTTCTGTCAATATGATAAGCCCCACTGCAGAGACAATGGGAGCAGATGGCAGCAGAGGCTCTTCTGGAAGGTGTGCTGCCTCTAGTTGGCCTTTGTGTTGGGTGGGGCGGGGCACGATTTAGCCCAATCCATATGTCTCTGTTCTTTGTCTTCCCCTCTATATCTCTGACCATCTCTGCATATGTGCATAATTCTCAGCCTCAGTCTCTCTGCTAGTCTCCCTGTCTGTATCTCCCTTTCTCTGCATCTCCATCTCTGAACCCATCTCTCTCCTGTCTTACATTTGGCTGAAGCGGTGTCTCCTCTGCTTGTGGAGCAAGGGCCCTTTCCCTCCTCCGCTCCCCACCGCAGCCCACTGGGGTGATTATTTCCCACAGCTTTAGCCAGGCCTTCTGAGCCCTCCTGTCCTCTTCTGGGTGCAGACCTTGCTGGGAGCCTGGGCATGGGTGCTAGGTATGAGACCACCATCCTTCTCGGTATGTAGAGACACAGAGGTTAGGGCTGCTGGCAGGGTGGTCCCCTTCCTTCCCCAGCTGGAAGGGACACTGTGGGGCAAATGTCTTCCTTCTCCCAGACCTAGGTTCTCCCAGGTCTCTGGCCTGGAGCTCTTACTGGGAGTCACTGCCCCCTTGAAATAGGGGCAAATGCTAGTTTCTGCCTCCCATAGACTTTCTAGAGGTCTTGCCCTTGAAGATTGAGAGGAGACAAGAGTGAGGTGCTTGCCTTGATTCCAAGGAGGACCCCCTGAAGGTCTCCCCAGAAATGACTGCTTTGAAGGTTAACCCAGTGGCCTCTATAGTCTTCCATAGAGGATAACAGAGCAGCCAGTCTTATGCTCAGTGGGCATAAATACAGCAGGTGGCTAAGGCCCTGTTAACGATGTCCGCCTGGATGCATTTGCACGGCTCAATTACTTCAGAAGGAAGCACATTCGCCTATCACAGAATCAGGTTTTATTGCAGTGGGGTAGAAAAGGGACAGGCCACAGGGAGCAGAGAGAGAAGGGAGGAAGAGGGAGGGGTGGCTTATGCTCCAGGCTCGTGCTTGGGGAAGGTAGCTCTCAGTCTGGGGGCCTCAGTGGCCAGGGTCTGCTGAGGGATTGTAAGACAGTATGTGTGAGTGTCTTTAAAACAGTTACTTAACTTATTTTATGCGTGTGAGTTTTTGCCTGCATGTACGTATGTGTACCGTGTGCGAGCAGGTTGCCCACTGAGATCAGAAAAGGCTATCAGATCCTATGGATGGCGGCGAGCCCCCACATGGGTGCTAGGAACTAAATTCCTGCCCTCTGCAAGAGCAGCAAGTCTCTTAACTACTGAGCCATCTTTCTAGACCTGTGTGTGTGTGTGTGTGTGTGTGTGTGTGTGTGTGTGTGTGTGTGTGTGTGTGTATGTGTGTGTTATGTGTGAATGTGTGTATTGTGTGTGGTGTGTGTGGTGTGTGTGAACGTGTGTGTGCATGTGTATATGTGAGGGTGTATAAGTCTGTGGTGTGTATGTATATGTGGTGGGTGTGTGGGTGTGTGGTTTGTGTCTGTAAGCCAGCTCTCTGGCTTTAACTCCCATCAAGTGTCCAGAGAGAGGCATCTCTGGCTCACATAGTGGACACAGGCAAGCCTGCTGGGATCCCCTCCTGTTAGCCCCAGATCAGTGGCCTTGGCTCCAGCAGGGACAGGCTGTAACAGGAGTGCCAGCTCAGAGGGTGCTCGTGACAGATAAGTGATAAAGGTCGGAAAATAGTTCTAGGAGCCTGGGGCCTGTGGAGTGTCATGGCTACACCACACTGGTTAGGAAGGGGCTTATATCTAGGACTGTGTCCTTCACTCAAGGAAACAACCCAGCAGCTGTTTCCCCCCACCACACCCCCTTAGTGTCAAGGCCCAGTTCTTTCAGTCCAGGGGTAAGCAAGGGTAAAGACCCAGGTAAAGAATGCCACCAGCCAGGTGTCAGAGCCAAGCTTGGACATTGCACCCTCAAGTCCAGTCAGGTGAGCATGGTGGGACATCTGGAGCACAGACAGCCCCAGAGAGAGGGCTTTGTCTGAAAGTCAGCCCTGGCGGCCTGAAACGGGGACTCCAAATCCCCCGTTTCTTTGTTAGATCCCACATCTCACCAAAGCCCCGGCCTGAAGATTCTCTAGAGTCTAACTTCTATACTGTCTTGCAGGGTCTGTCCAAAGTTTCTGGGAGTCCACAGTGACCCCCATACCACATCCTGCTCACCAGCCTGGCTAGATCTTTGATCCTGCCACTTCCCTCCTTACCGACCTGCACGGTTTGTGATGTGTCTTGGGAATCCTTGGGGGGGGGGGGGGGACAGTGTGCCAAGGACAACAGCTGGCACATGAATAATTTCAGCAACCTCCCAGCCTCACACAGAGAAGGTCCTTCCTTCCTCAGCCCTGGTCAGTGACTGGCACCGTGCTCAGCAGATATGGCTTCCCCCTGTACACCCCTTCCACTTGTTCTATGCTGGGGATCTGGAGGGACAGGGTGTCCCCATGTCTGACCAGTACTGGATTTCTTGGCTATCTTGCTGCAAAACCACCTCTCCTGGAGACACCCTGGAGGGACTGAAGCTAGCCCAGGGTGCTGGGAAGCCAGAGCCTCTATGGGGCTCTCCTTACAGGTACATGCACACACAGACACATGGGTCCATGTGCATGAACACACTCGCTCTCACTCTCACACATGCACACCAAGACCAGCCCCACCTGGCTCCTGTGTCCTGCGACTGCTTGCCCACCTGTCTTGTCTGGCGATCTGCTGCCTCTTAGAGCCCCACATGGGGCAGGAACCCGAGATGTTGCACACAGAGCAGCTGAGAAGTTTCCATTACAGCGATGTGGGGGCAGTGGCCTCAGCAGCCTTGAAGGCTGGCAGTGGGTTGGCCTCTAGTCAGCTGGATCTATGGGGGAGCTGCTGTACACAGGGCCTCGTGCCTCCCCACCCCTGAGTTGAGTCTAGTCCCAGGCTCCTCAGCAGCTTGACTACAGGCCTTCAGAGGGGTGCAGAGAAGGCAGAGGCTGCTGTATGCTGTTGCTCTTCCCGGCTGGAAAGGAAACAGGAAGCTGTGGATACTCCCTCCCCAACTCACCTCCCTGGGAGGCAGGCAGCCTGCAGGCCAGGAAGGCAGCAGCAGGTTGGTATCCTAACCCCATAATCTGGAAACTCTCCAGATACCAAACATTCCTGGCTTAGGTGAGAGGGAGTGTTCTCAGGAAGGCTCCCAACTAGGCTGCTGGCTTTACTCACATACCCCTGGCCAGGGACCCACGAGCAGGGGCAGGCGCTGGCCTCATGCCCCCAAACCCCCAGAGGGCCTTGTTCATGAGATGCAGGGTCTGCACAGCTCAGTTGTGTTGATGAGGTTAGGGGGAGCCTCGGAGTGAAACAGGGTTGGTCTAGGCCCTGAAAGCCTCCGGTGCACAGTGTGGACCTTCCCCTAAGCAGGGCCTAGACTAAGGTGAACACAGTAGGCTTCGAGTCATTCGCCAGCTGCCAGGTACTGGGCAGGTCAGCCTAATGGGACATGCCTATGGAGGGAAGTCTGACTGTAGCATGCTGACTCTGCCTCATGCTGCCCCCCCCCCAGCAGCCCCGGGTTCTGTGCTCTGTCTGATGCAGGACTCTCTCTGTGGCCAGAGACCAGCCCTCCAGCATCTAGGTTTGAACTGCTCACTCCCCTGCTTCTCCCAAAGATGGCCTGGCTTTGGACAGGGGATGATGGGCTTAGGGCTATTGCAGCTCTGAAAGCCTATGAGCACCCAGCTTCTCCTCAACTCGCAGTACACACCTGTCGTTCCAGTTTTACCAGCTGCTGCTGTTTATCTATGTCTGTTCCCACTTCAGGAAGTCCCTCAGACCTTGTGCAAGGGAATCATGGCCACTCTCGAGAGTGTCCGTGGTGACTTGTGTGATCTCTGCTCAGACTGTCTTCATCCTGCTGCCCACCACTTGGCTCCTTGCCTTGCCTGCATCTGTCACTGGAAATCTCGATCCCAAGAGGGAAGGTCACTCAGATCGGGTCCCCAGAGCTGGATCACTCACCTGGCAGCCTCCTGGATCCACGAAGGAAGAAGCAACCTTGCTCTGCAGGATGGTTGTGGGGCACAGTCCAGCATGGACCTTGTAGGTTTTGGCCAGTGGCGCTCAAGAGGGAGGCCCTGTACAGCACCTGTAGGTCATGCTGCTCCCCAAGAAGTCCTTCTGAGGGGCTGCCTACCCATCTGCAGAGCACAGTTATTGCTGGTCTATCTTGCCTATTGGGGCCCTCATGCTGAACCACAGAGCCAGACAGATAGCAAGGGTTGAGTAATGACTGCCTCCCCCTTTGACAGAAATTGCGACAACCCTACAGACAGGCCACTGGCTCTAGATTTGGGAGGTACCATTTCCCAGGGCACCAGTGGACTGCAAGCCAGGCCTGCACATGGGTCAACTCCACTATTCCTGTCCACCTTGGCACAATTTGTTCACACCAGACCAGCTTCGGAGCTGCGAACCTCTTGAAAAAGCTATATTGTGGCATTAAGGGTAGAGCGCATGCGTGAGGCGGTGGAGATGTGGGGTGATGGCAGAATCTAGTCCCTGATTCTGCTTTACAGTTGAGCTTTGGGCTGGAGATGGTTCCTAGTCTGCCTGAGGCCTCATGGTGTCCTGCTCTGGGTGTACAGGGCCCAAGTTACAGATGAAGGCATGTTGGCTGACCCCAATAGATCCCCGAGATGAAGGCAATAATGGTCGCATAGTAACTCCGTCACCCATGTCTCCTGAGCCTCCAGCCTAGTCTCTACCAAGAGAGAGAAAGCTTACTCCAAGGACACAGTGATTCTGGTTCAGATCATTCTGGTTATCACTTGTCCAGGGAATCCTGGGGAGGGGAGCTAGCCTTGTAGGTCTGCCTATAGCTGGTTGCATTCCATTGTGGGCCATGATCCTGTCAGGAATGAGGAGGCCCAGGCGCGGTTCAAGCAGATGACTCAGTAGCAACAATCATGGCTTCTCTTCGGAAGGTGGGAATGACCAGACTCATGCACCAGACCGTCCACCCCTGCTCTTAGCTCTGCACTGCATTGCAGTCTTACATCATCTGAGTGACATGAACCAATACGTCACTGGCCTCATGCAGGATAAAGATTTTGTATGGCCACAGGCAGTGAACACTGGAGAAGGGATGGTGCTGTTTTCCTTCCTGGGGCAGAGGCCATGGGGCTCCATAGTCGCAGCCTCTCTGGACACACAGTGAACATTGCAGTGACCTTTGTGTTATCGGCCCTTGGCTGTTTTCCGGTTCCTCCCACTGCTATGCTGGCCTAGCTGCCAAGGCCTTCTCTGACCTTGTCTGGCTAGAATGCAGTGGTCCCTTCTACAGAGGCGGGATGGGTGGGAAGAGCAGAGGCTATGGACTACCACACACGGGTTCCCTGGGTGAGCAGCAAGTAGTGACTGAGGTGCAGGGGGCTGGAGACAGGCAGGAGTTAGCCCCTGGGTCGGGGCAGGGATGGGGGTTGGGGAGTAGAATCCTATCTGCTACAGCAGAAGGATCTCCCAAGTAGGAAATTTCTAACGGCCTTGGTCTAGTGGGTGAGGCTGGGGCCTGGTGGCCATTGCTAGCACTATGAGACAGAGCTCTGGCATGCTGTTAGTGAAGTTAAGCTTCTTCAGATCCATGGCCTTGGGACTTCATTCAGAGGTGCTCTCTGGCCCACTCTTGCAGCCTAGGGGTAAAGGGTTGTGACCCTGGGCCAGAGGGCCACTGGTGTGTCAGTCCTTTCTGATTGTAGTGTCAGTCATTAGCCTTGAGATGGTGTGTGCATGTGTGCGTGCATGTGTGTGTATGTGTGTATGGGGATGTGTGCGCACAAGAGCGCACGAGCATTTGTGTGTGTGTCTGTGCATGTTTATGTGTGTGTGTATGTGTGTATGGGAATGTGCTTGTGTGTGTTATATGCATGTGTGTGCACAAGGGTACACAGGTGTGTGTGCATGTGTGTGTGTGTGCATGTGCCTGTGTGTGCTTGAGTGTGTTTGTGCGTGTGTGTATGTGTGTGTGTATGGGTGTGTGCCTGTGTACGTTTGACTGTGTGTGTGTGTGTGTGTGCATGTGCCTGTGTGTGCTTGACTGTGTGTGTGTGTGTGTATGTGCATGTGCCTGTGTGTGCTTGAGTGTGTGTTTGTGTGTGTGTGTGCATGTGCCTGTGTGTGCTTGAGTGTGTGTTTGTGTGTGTGTGTGTGTATGTGTGTGTGTATGGGTGTGTGCTGTGTATGTTTGACTGTGTGTGTGTGTGTGTGTGCATGTGCCTGTGTGTGCTTGACGGTGTGTGTGTGTATGTGCATGTGCCTGTGTGTGCTTGACTGTGTGCATGTGTGTATGTGCATGTGCCTGTGTGTGCTTGAGTGTGTGTTTGTGTGTGTGTGTGTGTGTGTGTGTGTGTGCGCGTGTGCGCATGCGTGAGCGTGTGTGACGAGTCTGTGACTAGGAATGAGCAGCAGGAACAAGGACGAGAGGCAATGGGTTAGGAATGGCCTTTGGGTGTTAACCACAGGACCGTGGGCAAGAAGGAATTTGACTGCTCGGTTTTGATGGCTCCCCCACTGGCTACAGAAAAGGACTCGGATAGGGATCCGTCAGGGCACAGGTGAGTCATGGTCTGGCTTGTTCCTCTAGGACAAGCAGGGTGAACTCCATGAGAAGGTAGGAGAGCTCCTGCTGAAGGCTTGGCAGATGCTGAAGGGACTGGCTGAGGATGAGACAGGGTGCTGGTGGCCGCAAGGCTTCTGGCTCAGATGTTTATTGACCAGGTATGTGAGCAGGCACGCCGGGCTGTTCCCTACTAGACCGAGGGCTGCTAACTGGGTTAGCCCTCTCTCTTCAGAGTTGAGTCATGGATTGAGAGCAAGGCACAGCAGGACTTCAGGGTACCCTAGAGGCTCTGGGGAGGCTTCCTATCTGTTCTTTCCTAGCTTGGATAGATGCCTGAACACCTGCTGTGGCCTCTCCCAGCTTGGAAGCCAACAATGGAAGAGGTCAACTTAACAACTTCTTTGTCGTTCTCATGGTAAGGACCCAGCAAAACCTCCCACCCCTCTACACACACACACACCCCACACACCCCCACTCCCACATACCCACCCCCCCACACACACCCCAAACCCACAACCCCCAACACACCCCCCCCACCCCCACATACCCACACCCCCACACCCCCCCACCCCCACACCACACACACACGCCCCACACACACCCCACCCCCCTAACCCCCCACCCCCCACCCCCACATACCCACACACCCACACACACACCCCACACACCCCAACCCCCCCCCACACCCCCTACCACCCACCCCCA
>CM052705.1:112795306-112830292 GCA_028551405.1 Uromys caudimaculatus | reverse complement strand
CACCCACACCACACACACCCCCACACACACACCACACACACACCACACACACACACACACACACACACACACACACACACACCCCACACCCCTTCATAACAGTCTGTTGAACCTATAGATCCTAAGCCTCCAGCCTTTGTTCTCTGTCATCTAGTGACCAAGTGTCCTGTTCCTGTCTGGAGAATGTTCATTAAACACATAACAAACGACAGGGAAGTGGCAGCAGGCGGCAGATAGAAGCAGTCAATGTCCCCAACACTCTATCAAATCAGGGCCGTACAGAAACATGACTGAGAGTGAATGGGAGTAAAAATTATTAAAGTGGGGCTTACCGCATCTGGCCAAATTGGCTAGGGAAACCAAGGCAGCTAGATGGAGTTTCTGATCCACATTTGCCTCCATAGATGGGCTCTGGCTTCTTCCACCGCAGGCATTTCTATATGCTGTAGTAAACAAAGGTAGACTCTGTGGAAGGGCTTTGCCTTCTAGCTGTTTGCTGGTTTTCTCTCACCCATTTCAGAGTCAGAGCTCAGGATGACCTAGAACTGGGGGCTTTGGAGGAGACGAGAGCCTGCCTACTTGCCCCCCGAGTTCCCTGGACACTCTGTATGTTCAGGCTCTGGGAGCGAGGATGGAGATGCCTTTGAAGCACTATTCTGCTTTCCACAGGTGGTAGATGAGTGAGTTTGGGGGTTACAGGGATTAGAAGCTGAGATCTGGGTAAAGATGGATGGAGACCTCCCAGGCTGTGGGTCCGTGTGTGCATCTTGGGATTCTCATACTATCCAAATGGAGGTGAGTTTTGGGTCACCCTCTGTGACAGGCTGAACAATGGTACCCCAACGAGATCTCCATGAGGTTTCAGGAGTCTGTGAATAAAGCTCTGGACTGTCTGTCCAGTACACCGTCACACAGATCCTGAGAGGCAGGGGTCAGGGGTCAGATGCAGACAAGGAGAAGGTGTGACCACAGGGCGTGTGATGGCAGAGCCACAGGCCATGAGTGTCAGTGGCCACCAGAAGCCAAAGATGCAGGAAGGTTTGTCTCCCCATCGCTGGAGGACCCTAAGTTACCATGGTGTGGGTTTGGACATTCCCTCAGGTTTCTGAAACCTGGATGCTCAGAAACAGGCATATAGTGATCACATGGGGTCCTTGGTGCTCTAGCGTGGAGCCCGGGCTGGGTCCACGGCCTGGAAATGAGGGCACTTGTGGGCGGATTGGGGAATTTTTAGTAGACAACTGTCTGAGGAAGAACTTCCAGCAGTAAGGTAGTGAGTCCTCCATCACTGGAGTGATGCAAGGGTGCTTCATGCATCTTGCAATCAATCCTCAAGGGTCACACAGGCCTTAGGGATAACACATCACAGGGAGAGCACGCAGCAGGAGGGAAAGCACATGCCTGCCGTGTGACATGCGAATATCATCTGGGACACGCTCTTCAATGTGGCACTGGGAGTTGACACATCTCTGGCTTGCAGTGCAGTTAAAGGTCTTGCCTGAGTCACAGACTAGATATGGGGTTGACACTTGCTAGTCTCTGGCTGAAGCAGGGACCTTAGACAGTTAAACTTGGTCACTCGTCATTGAGCCTGAACCCTCAGTAAGATGAAGATGCTGGGCAGTGTCTCTGGCCACCAACAGGGTAGGCTCTTGGGTGTCAGAGGCTAGTCCCCTTCAGTGGGACCCTCAGAATGGCCAGCCGCAGCGCCAACCGCAGGCAGATGATGGGAACCTCTGGACCCTGTTGTACACTAACAAAAGCGCCTTGGTTACATTCTCTTAAATTATTCATGATCTCCAAGAGGCCGTAAAAGTCCTCAGCTCTCTCCAGGAACCATAATTACAATGATAAATTTTATTTATAAAGTCAGTCCCTCCCCACAAGCCTGCCGCCTGGGGGGCTGTACATAAGCCGTAACGGAGACAGGGACTGCCTAAAGCCGCTGCGACAGCTGTTTCTCCAGTAGGGACTTGGGGCTGGCTGGAGTAGGCTCAGGGATGTTGGAAGGGCAGGGGGCCACCTCCAGCCTTCTGAGGGTGTAAGGCTCAGGAGGGGCTGTCTCAGGGTGGTCTGGCTGTAATGTCATTGCAGAGTCAGGTTCTTGCCCACAGCCTGCTAGGCAGATTCTTGTGTGGGTTCTGCTGGCTTCCATCCTTGGTCTCTGGGCCACAAGGACCCATGGTGGCAACATGGCTGTGCCTGTCCCAGGTCAGAACCTTCACACCTGTGCTCCACTTCGTGTATGAGAGCATTAGCACACATGAGCCATACTGTCAGTCACAGAAGAGTTTGACGACTGGACTATAAGAAGGTCCTTTGTATGCCTGCTCAGATCCCCACTGACCTCCAGTCATGGCCTCACTGGCTGACAAAGGGCTCTGAGGAGGCAGTGTCATGCACAAGGCAGAGGGGTGGCAGGTGACAGAGCTACACCAGAGCCATGCAGCTGCTAGACGTGGTGTGAGATACCCTAGAGCCAGGGGCAGGGCCCCAGCTCACTACTGCGTTACTGTGTTATGAGACAGCCGATGCCCAGCTGAGCTCAGCTGAGCCCTATGTGGGAACCCTTGCTTTGCTATGTGTACTGAAGTCCAGGTGGGGGGGGGGGAACATGGACACCCAGGACGAGGCTATGCTGGTACCTTAGTGGTGACAGCCAAGAGCATACAACTGCATCTCAGGTGGCTCAGTGGAGCTTTCTGTGTGTGCTTCCTTCCTTGGACACTGGCTGAGTCCCTTATTGGAGTCCCTAGCCCAGGTGAGGGGTACAAGTTCTCCTGACCTTTACACCATCCACAGGGGTAGCCTCACTGAGCAGTCCAGGCCCCATGAATCAAGGCAGTAGGAGAGACTCAACAGAAGCCATGTGCAAGGAGGGAGAAGTGCCCAGATGTTTTGAAAACTGTTGGATCCGGAGTCTGAGTTGACATTAAGGATCAATAACAACACCATGGTTAGAGTGAGGGCTTAGAGCAGTGCTTCTCAGCCTCCCTAATACTGGGACCCTTTAATACAGTTCCTCATGCTGTGGTGACCCCCGCCACAAAACATTCTCATTGCTACTTCATAACTGTACGTCTGTAGTGCTATGGATTGTAATGTAAATATATAATATGGAGGATATCTGATATGAGAGCCCTGTGAAGGAGTGGGTGATTTGACCCCCCCCCCCAACGGGGTCTCAACTCATAGGTTGAGAGTCACTGGGTCACTGGGTTAGAGGTCAGTGGTGAATGGGCTGGATGGACTCCAGCATAGTGGGTACAGGATCTTCAGACATCTCTAGAGGCTCCTGGTACATAAATAACTGCGGCTATTTGCACTTAGGGCTGGTATAGCCCTCACATCAATTCCTTGGCCCGGGCAATAAGGGCCACCAGGCATGATGAAACCAGAGAGATGGCTTATTCCACCTTTGGCCAAGAAAGTAAGGCTGTACTGGCTTGTTTTGTGTGTCAACTTGACACAAACTGGAGTTATCACAGAGAAAGGAGCTTCAGGTGAGGAAATGCCTCCATGAGATCCAGCTGTAAGGCATTTTCTCAATAAGTGATCAAGGGTGGGAGGGCCCATTGTGGGTGGTGCCATCCCTGGGCTGGTGGTCCTGGGTTCTATAAGAAAGCAGGCTGAGCAAGCCAGGGGAAGCAAGCCAGTAAGTTACATCCCTCCGTGACCTCTGCATCAGCTCCTACCTCCAGGTCCCTGCCCTGTGTGAATTCCTGTCCTGACTTCCTTTGGTGATGAACAGCAGTGTGGAAGTGTAAGCTGAATAAACCCTTTCCTCTCCAACTTGCATCTTGGTCATGATGTTTTATGCAGGAATACAAACCCTGCCTAAGGCAAAGGCCATAACCCATAAGGGACATACAAAATCTAGGATCACTTCAAAGACCAGAAGAATGCAGGCTGTGGTCTTTTACTGCATCTCTACTCAGCTCTACTGTATGGGATCTGATGAACAGACGGGTCCTGCCAGAAGTTAGGTCATCCATCCCAGTGACAGATGAGGATGGATCACCCAGACTGGACCAATGGCAGATCACAATGGATTACCTGACTTAGCTCAAAGGCAGGTGATGACGGATCACCTATCCTAGTCCAAATGGCAGATGATGAAGGATGACTCTGTCTACCCTAGAGGCAGGTGGTGGTGAGTCACCTGGTCTAGCCTAGCGTCAGCTTCCACTAACCTGTTCTTGTAAGTGTGGTGCCCAGTGGCACAAAGTCTCTATATCCCATGGGCTTCCCAGGACCCATCAGCAGGAGAGCCAAATCTGTTGCTTTTCATTGTGAGTGACAGCAGTGAACACAGCCTTGCTGGTGTCCACACCTCTTTTCTGTTATTCTTTCCTTGTCCAGTCTCTGAGACTACTCCTGGCCTGCACAGAATCATATGGGTCAGCTACACCAAGCTTTGACCTGGCAATGTTAGTGGTACCACAGTAAAGCCAGAGCTGCGTGGTGTTTTTGATAGACCCTCTTGAGAGATGCCGAGCCTGGTGCATTTAGGACCAGGAACAGTGTTCTCCTTCCCCACTGGAAATGGAAGGCTCCAGTCCACTGGGTCTGCCCATCACAGAAGTGACTGGTGTCGCCCTCAGAGCATAGCTGAGGGGGCCATCTCAGAGGCAGGGGTAACGACTGTCCACCACAGAAGTGACTGGTGTTGCCCTCAGAGCATTAGCTGAGGGGGCCATCTCAGAGGCAGGGGTAACGACCGTCCACTACAGAAGTGACTGGTGTCGCCCTCAGAGCATAGCTGAGGGGGCCATCTCAGAGGCAGGGGTAACGACCATCCACTACAGAAGTGACTGATGTCGCCCTCAGAGCATAGCTGAGGGAGCCATCTCAGAGGCAGGGGTAACGACCGTCCACTACAGAGGCAGGGGTAACGACCGTCTACCACAGAAGTGACTGGTGTCGCCCTCAGAGCATAGCTGAGAGGGCCATCTCAGAGGCAGGGGTAACGACCGTCCACTACAGAAGTGACTGGTGTCGCCCTCAGAGCATAGCTGAGGGGCCCATCTCAGAGACAGGGGTAACGACCGTCCACTTGTAGAGATAGCCTTAGCAGATTAGGAATCCCTCACAGACTAAGGGATGCTGGTGGCGTGCTCAGATGATGGTGCAGGGGACCAGGAAGAACTATAGGAGTGGCTGCAAGATCTCAGCATGGACATAGGGTGCGAGCCTTGAGTCTGTGCCTGCTGGAGAAGAAGCCTGGCTGAGGGGGGAGGCAAAGCAGGGTGCCGAGGGAGGTCCTGGGATGTACAGAGAAGGAAGATGTCTCCTTATGGCAGTTCCCACTTCTTTCCCCGTCCAGTGCTTACCTTCTGACAGGAGAGGGAGGGGGCCAGGTGTGGCCTGGTTTTCTGGGCTCCTGAGGTCACAGGGTGGGTGCACAGCACAGGTAAGTCCTGCAGAAGGCTAGGCCAGAGGCAGCACAGGTGAGAGCCCAGGGAAGGAGGGAGGGTGCTGGCACAGTCTGGACATCTTTCTGAGTTGAGGACCCCATCCACAGAGCTGGTTTTTCCTTGTCAGGTCCCATTTCTAATCTTACTAACAACAAAGTTGATTGGCTGTGCCAGGAATTTTCATCTTAACGGAGCTCCCTGGCGTCTCCAGTCTTTCCGTATATCTGCAGGATAAAACCAGCCAGGCAAGTTTCACAGGAAAGGTAATTTTAAAAGTGGCCCATGCAAGACCCCTCTGAGGAATAACAGTGACAGCCACTGAGAGGACTGTCTACAGACTGTAAAGGCTGCACAGGGAACAGTCAGGGCCAGATCCAGGAGCAGGAGGAAGAATTTGGTTCTGGGCAGAAGGTACAGATAGCTATGCTGGATGCAGGGCTTTAAGGCTAGGACCTGGGGTGAAGCTAAAGGCAAGGACCCCTCTCTCTCTCTCTCTCTCTCTCTCTCTCTCTCTCTCTCTCTCTCTCTCTCTCTCGCGCGCGCGCGCCCAGAGATTGAGTTATTATTGTTTCTGAACTAAGTTTGTGTTGTGTTTTCCTTCACGCGGCGGCTCATCTGGGTTCTAGAGAGAAAGGTACAGCGGCAAAGTGTGGGTTTGCCTGATGTGCACCACAGAGGCCGTGGGGGTATTGAAGCTTGGGGCTGGCGTGGTAGTGACCCGCCAGTGGGAACCTAGGGAGTTGGATGGAGAGATCATGGAACTCTGAGTCAGAGCTCTACAAGATGAAAACAGGTCGGCCATTGCCTGCCAGTGCATGGCTGGCCAGCCTACTGGGGATGAGAGAACCAGGGCATAGTGCGGGAATATGTGTGTTACATTCCATCTTTTTAAATATTTCCCACAACAAGACTATCCCAGGAAATGACTTACAGGGGAAGGATTTATTCGAGCTCACGATTCATAGATTTCAGCCCATGCTATGCTGGCTCCACTGTGGCAGAGTCTGATGTCACAGAGGAGAGGACATGATGCTGCTGAGCCATTCATGTCTTGGCAACTGGGAACCAGAGACAGAGACAGGAAGGGGCATGGAAGAAGGCATCCTTCTCTCTCCAGCCAGGCTCTATTTGCTAATGTTTCCACTACTCTCCGTAGAAAGTGATTCACCTTAGTGATTCAGTTAATCCTCATAGCTCTGTTCTGAACTCTGCTTCACAAATCTATAGGGAAAACTTCATATCTAAGCCACAACAAAGTGTCCTTTAGCCCCAAAACATCAGGACCCTGAACTGGTTGGGTCCTGTGCCCACTTGCCTGGCAGGAATATGGAGCCTGGAAATGCCCAGTCTCTTGCTCTCAGTGTTCTGACTACCTGGTCATAAATCTACACAGATCCTGCCTGTCAGAGTGAGAGGCTTCCTGAACGCCATCTACACAAAAATCTAGGTCTCAGCACCTTGAGGGCCAATGGGACTAACTAAGTTCTAGACTTTATAATTCCCAGAATGGGGAGTATCGTATAAAATAGCCACTCCATGGACACTGGGCACTGGGCACTGTCTGTGCAGACTTGGCCATAAATGCAGGCAAGGAGGGAAAGAGGCAGTTTGGAGTATGTAGGAGGAGTTTATGGCTCACCGTTTGAAAAAATAATGGAGTCATTAAGAAAAATACCTTTCGGAGCATTAAAATTAGAGGTGAATTGATTCTGTGGTAAATGCCTGGGTTTCCCTTATGGGGAGTTATTTAGTGCTTTTAGGTGGCATTCTCCATGTAATAGTGTCTAAAAGCCTAGCTGTTGGGAAACTGTCACCTTCCGGAGTTAGCTTGCCCCTCTGGGAGGCAGGACCACGCTGTGGTGATGTGGGCTGGAGGGACAGAAGCCCAGAATCCTGTCTCAGGTCCCGACAGGGATACACAGACTGTCCACCGGTATGCCCGTGCCCAAGGTCCCATAGAACCCTGACAGATAGGGGCTGAGCTCAGGCAGGGCTGCTTCCTGAAGAGGTCTCCCACCTGTGAGCCTGCCTGGTACTTCTTCCCTGCAGAGAACACAGCCCATTGAGTTGTACGTCCCATTTTGCCAGAGTGAGCCTGGTACTATGAGGCAGGGGTGATGCCACAGTCAAGACTGCCACAGCATGGCCTGTTAGGGACTGCCACCGCATGGCGGGTCTATGGCGAGCAAGGGGGGATCTCCCTGACTGTGAGTAAGGAACTATGTAACTGAGTATACAGCAGTGCTGGGTGGGCTTCTAGAATGTTCCTAGGAAGCTGGTGCCCATGGAACTTAGAGCAGGTAGCACATTTGAATGACAAGATCAAGTCTGGGTCTCCCTGG
Source organism: Uromys caudimaculatus (assembly GCA_028551405.1). NCBI lineage: Eukaryota > Metazoa > Chordata > Mammalia > Rodentia > Muridae > Uromys > Uromys caudimaculatus. Next base: position 112,822,533 of record CM052705.1, on the reverse strand, counting down.
CCATGTTTGACTTGCATAGATCCTGGGCAGAGCCTGGTGGCCATATCTTCTGTGTAAGCTTACCATGACCTCGAGTCTTCAGATTCTGTCTATACTTCAAGGTGGCAAATACTTCAGACCTGTCCTTCCATGTGTCAGGCAAGTACACAGGTAGAAAAGCCTACGAGAAACAGCATGGTGACCTGGCCTCCACCTATGAACGTCTCAGTCTGTAGTGGGTGTTGCTCAATGGCCTCTTTGTCCAATCCCCTACCCTGTCTCCAAGCAGGTTGTTAGAAATAAAGCCCAGTGGAAGGCCGCAGTGAGTGTCCTGCCCCCCCCATCAGTTCTGTCCACGGCTGGGAGGATGCTGTGGCGGGCCGCTGCCTTCTGGCCCCGCTCCGAGTTTATCTGGAGCTCATCTTCACTGAGTTATGGCTCATTTCTGCAGCGAGGGACGGCTCACTTTATTAGCCCCATATCGAAGGATCGTGCATTTTAATCTCCGCGGCGGTTGGGAAGGCCGCCTGATGGATTTCTCCCGTCCTATCTTTGTCTGTTTGCCTCCTTAAAGGGAGCAAACGTTTCTTAGCTCCCACACACACCATCATGAGGTGGCTTTTAAGGAAGATGTGGCTTCCAGGACCCTTGGGGGGAGAGAATTGGAGCCCAGGGAGGTAGACTGAGTGGCTTCCTTACCAGCCTTGGCTCTCTCTGGTTCCCGAGCTGTCTTTACCTGCTCTACAGCCTGCTGTGGTAATCATACCCTGGGCCCGGGCCATCTTATCATTGACTCCCAACTCCAGGCCGTCCCCCACCCCATACCCCCCTGCCCACCCCATAGTAGCGCTCCCACCCGCTCCGATCCACTTCCTTTCTGGACATCTTTTCCTGTTAGCCTTCCCCATCTGTACCCCAGCCCTGGCTCTGAAGAGTAGGCTGTGGAGTTTGGGGAATGCTGTGCTCAAGCGCCTTTGTTGTAAGAGCCCATCTGTCCTCAGCTGGGGTGGGAGAAAGGAACCAGCGGGGGAGGGGGGATGGGCGGGGCAGCCAGGCACCTTAACACAAGGCCTGGTACCTGACCCAAACCCCCATCTTAAGCACAGTCCCCATGACCCCACCTCAGTGGGGCTCTGCTCTACTCAGACTGTCCTCTTCCCTTTCTGACATAAAAGCTGCCAGCATTTCCAGAGTACAGTAGTCCCTCTCTGGAGACTGCCCCCAGCTTGTCATTTAAAGGTGCACTGGCCCGTGGGCCCTGGGTCTGACAGGTAGGCACGCCTGGAAGATTTCTCTCTGTTCGGGACCCCAGCTTGTGTGCCTTCAGAGTGGGTACATGGGGAGAGATAGGGCGTCTTCCCCTCTCAGCAGCCACACAGAATGTCTTCCCGAGGAGCTTATTTGTAGGATTGTGAGACCCTCAAACACCTGCTAGTTTATACCCCACAGGACCCTGATCACCAGCACCTTTGCACCTTATATTCCTGCAGTGGTGATGACAAATGAATGCTGTTTGGGGTGGCCTTTCAGGGTCTTGGAGGAGGAGGGGCCACATGTACCCTGAGAATGCTGTTGGTTCTCTGGAGACAGACATGGGATTCATGGGCCCCAGACCCATCTAAAACACTCACAGGCTTCACCTTCAAACAGTCACTGGCTAAACTACTGACGGGTGTTAAGACTCTGGGCATCTCAGCAGTCACCCCGAGACGTGTCCTTCTCTCCTTGAATATCTCAGACCTGCCTCTGCTTGAGGTAAGGAACAACCTTCAGTCTCCAGAGGCTCCCTGGGTTGGACTTCCTGTCATCTGTGGTCTTCTTATCCATTGGCTCAGATCTGCTGCCCTCTAGTTGGGGTGCTTAAAGGAAGTAAAGATGTGCTTGGTGCTAAGCAGGATGTCCTTAGCCAGGCTGTCTGTGGTGACATTGCTGCTTAGGGTGCCCACGGCTCTGCCTATGGCTGCTTTGGGCGTAGAGAACTCTATCTGCCTTCCACACTGGTCCCTCCAGCAGCTGGGCTCTGCAGTGTAGGATCAAGGCTCATAGATGCCAGCAGACCCATCAGGCAACGCTCAGGGCAGGACTACTGCCAGGAACTGACCTGAACCCCATTATTGCCATCAGGATTCCTGTGAGGCCCTGAGGGAGAGGGCCTGTGGTCTGTGCTGTACCAGCCAGCTTGGGCTTTGCTTTGGACTGTGATGCATGCTCAGGGACCCCATCAGCTTGCTTTCCCATGATCCTTTCAGCGTTAGGCTTCTCCTCATCACTGCAGGAAGCTGGATTCTCTGGAGGTCCACTGAAGAGCTGCAGTGGGTGCTGGGTGCACAGTCACCTGAATGTCAGCCTCAGCCTCTGGCTGCCACCTGCCCACACCTGCATTCTCCTCTGTAAGCACCTGGTACACAGGTAAGAGTCTGATGCACGGCTGACCTGGTACATGATGGTCTGGCCTCAGGTAGTGTGGGTTCCTGAGATGGGCCAGGATGGATACTGGCCATGGTTTTCATGTCCTGAGCACAGCCTGCAGGCTGACTTGTGACCTCACTGCTGGGCCCTTAGCTGCTTGCCCAGTCACGTGTCAGCTGTGTCCTGTCCTTCTGTGAGATATCCAAGTGAAACAGGAAGTCAGGACAAAACTGGGCTGCACTGGCCAGAGTGAGCTACGACAACGGCAAGTGCTGACATCAAGACTCCCAACTTTTCAAGGGCCTCTGGTCCTGGATGCCACAATAGAAGAGTGTCCATCAATCACTACCGCCCCAGGCTTCATTTTTAGCATTCAATAGCCAGCAAAAGCAATGAGGTTGAAAGGAGGCGGGCAGGGCCTCATAAAGGCCCCTCACTTCCCTGGACCCGCACAGGAGGAGGCAGGCAGTATGCTAGCGAGCGAGCGAGCCCTTGCCGTTTAAGACCACTGTTGATTAGAATTTTTATAAGTTTTTTTTTATAAGAGTAATAACAACTCTTTGGAGACAATAACGCAGCTCAGGAAGGGTTTTAAAGAGCTTCAGGAATGAGGATGTGATTAGCAATCAGGAGCCGCTCTGCCTGGGCTGCTGATGTCTTGCATTTGTGTTTATTGTCATTTGCCCTCTGGGGATGGAGCTCCGGTGACAATCAGGACTCCTCAAGAATGAAGGTGATGCTTCAGAAACCAGCTCAGTGCCCTGGCTTCCTCGGTAAAAATGCTGGCCTCTGCTGATGTCTGCAAGGCCAGTCAGAATGGTGGCCCAACCTCGCAGGGGATGGACCTGCACCCCTTGGAGCTGCCTTTCTCTTGTGTGGAGATAGCCACCAGGTGGCGATGGAGGACTGACCAGAGAAGGTCAGGATGCCTCTTTAGCTGGACTGGCTGGAGGCAGCTGTCCCACAGCTGGTGGGGCTATTTTAGGCCATCCAATGGTCCAGGAGCCCTTATCTCCAAGGGGAACCCTGTGGGGGCAATTCGTTGCTCAGAGTCTGGGCCACCAAGGGTGACTTTCAGGTCTGAAGGGAACCACACAGTTGCCTGGATCAGGGCAGCCTTTGCATTGGGAGAAACTACAAAATCATGGATACTATACTATGGGGGCTTATAGCCTGTGGGGCTGGGGGTGGCTTGGTGCCATGTGCTTCCTCAGAGACTTAGGTCATGCTCTAGGCTACCAGTAATCCTCCTGCCTCATCTGAATGACCTTACCTGGTTGGGATAAAGGGAATGGCACGTAGTCAGGGCCCTCCCTAGCAGGGGCTGCAGACACTTTTGGGAGCCTTGTGGGCTCCTGGTCTGGTCTGCAGGTTCTGGTGGTTGTCCTGTGGTTCCCAGTGTCAGAGAGAGCTTGTGGGCCTGGGTCCTCCTTCCGTCACTAGCTAGGTTAGGTAGGTGCTTCTGCTGTTTCAGAGCAGCAGAGACCAAGGGTGACCTGCATTTCCATAACTAGGCATCTGGGCTGGCTCCCCTCCTGTCAGCTGAGGAAGAACACTGGGGTCTGGAGGATACACCAGCAGCCTTTCCAAGGCCTGCATGACTGTAATAGTTACACCGCCATTCTGAGCCCGAGGCAGGGACTTTTGACTCAGTTTGAAATGAGTCCTAGATCCCAGCCCATATGGACACTTGATCTCAACTCGTAGCACTTGGATCTCAGTCTTATATTTGAATCCTCGTTTTTGTAAACTTGAGCCCTGATCCCAGCACTAACTGAGCCTTGATCCCAGCCTACATGGAGCTCCACACTTAACCCGCGAAACCTGGCTCTAGACAGAGATCTGAGAATCCGAGTGGAGAGACAGACATTGTGAGGTAACACATCTTTCTGCTAAAGGTGGTGGTGATCTGAAATGTGTCTGAGGTAACATTTAGCCTCATTTCTTGCTTGGCTCCTCCTGGATACGGAGCCAATGGCCTGTGACTTGCGAGAGAACACAGCTTGAGCATGCTTTGGGCTCTTGTCTGGATGTTTGAACCCACCATTAGTATGTCCTCTCCAGCCCCGTGTTGCTTGCCCACAAAGACATCAGGGAAGATGGGGAACTAGCCCCAGAGGTTGTGCTGCATCTGTGTCTTTGCCTGTTACAGCAGGAGACTGGGCTTTCTCATGATCAGCCATGTGGAGCCCCAGGATCAGGAAGACCTTGGCAGGGACACTCTGTGCCCTAGCATTGCCAGGGTGATCACCCACTACCAGCAGCCTCACCTCCAACTCCACAATGGTTCCCGAGATGACAGTGCTGTTACACTCTCACCCCGTCTCAATTCACTCACTCTACACCCCATCCACGGCCCTGCATAACCACGCTGCTGACTGCGTGTGTGTGTGGGGGGGCGTTCTGAAAAATTACCTGCCACCAGCGCTTGTTTAAATCCCGGGTGATTTATGAGTGTGGACAGTTTTAAGGCCACCGTGGAGCAGGTCCTCAGCCAGACTGCTGAACTGACAGTTTCCAAAGTGAACGCAAAGGCACTGGTGGCCGCTTGCTGCCTGCCCCCCGCAGCACAGGCCCTGCCCACCACAATCACAACCAGGCCATGCCTCCTTCAAAGAACCTGAGGGTGTCCCCATAGAGCAGTCTGCCCTGGGAAGGAGGAGTAGGGGATGCACATGTGACCCTACAGCGTTGAGTGACAGTTTGGGGGAGGGTCAAATGATGGGGTTAGATTATTCCAAATCTGAGAAGGCTGATTTGGTCAGACCAGACCCAAGCTAAGTGAATGGCTTTCTCTTTCCTTTGGCGAGGACATTGGTGGCAAGAACGGGTGGTCCACGGAAGCTGGGGTATATGGGTATTTTCATAGGTACTGCCTGGGACATAGAGAGGGGAAAGGAAGGGAGACTTAGAAGTCTAAAATAAGGATCAATGACCATCAGGGACACAGACAAAGTGAGATCACTGAGGATACAGGTTCAGGGTGGGAGAAGAGGGGAGGGGACCAAGTAGAACTGCTTGCCTGAGCTTACAAAAGCCTGTCTGGTACATCCGACTCTACCCAGCCTTAGACATAAGCCCGTCCTTCCCAAACCTTAATCCTGAATGAACCTGATCCCTGCCTCTAGACGTACATATAACCTTAAACCCAGGATAAGCCTGTCCCATTTCTACTTTTATAAGCCTAAGCAAACTTTAACCTAGACCTACAAGTCACCTGAAACCAACCCTAGTCACAAGGCTAATCCTAGCACTAGCTCCAAACCATCCCATAATTATAACCCTAGCCCGAGTCCTAGCCCAAACTCTAGTCCTAACCCTGACCCCAGTTGTAGCCTTAACCCTGTCCTGGGCCAATCCTGGCCATAGGCCTCGTCCTGGCCCTGGTCCTGTTCCTAGCTCTGACTCTAGCTCTGACCCTAGCCTTGGTCCTGTCTCTAACCCTGTATCTCTTGGTAGCATTAGCCCTAGACTGTTCCCTGGCCAGGATACCTGGCATGAATCTTTCCCCTCCTCTGGCTCAGTTTCTCTGCTGTACCCTGGGGGTGTTTCCTAGTTGGACCCCAAGGATGAGACCCAAGAAGGCACCAGTGTTGGGACCTTTTTGGGTTTCTATGTGGCCATGTGCGTGTGAGGGTGCACACTTACCATCTGTGTGATACTGTTGTGCGCACGTGTCTGTCTGCGATACTTGTGCCACATATGGACTTGTACACAAGTCAGCATTTGTATTTATGGATGTGGCGTGCATGTACGTGCTGTGTATAAATGAAGATGTGGGTGCACGTGGGTGGGAATATGTCCATGCATGCATATGTGTGTGTGCTCACACATGAACACGGGTGTGCACTTGTGTGTGTGTGTGAACATGCTTGTGTGCTCATGTGTACATGCATATGTATACATGTATACCTGTGTGTGTATGAGTATTTGTATGCATTTGTGTGCATAATGCATGGAGATGTATGTATGTATGCAATATATATATATATATATCTCGCATGTATATATGTATGTATGCATATGTATCGTATGTATATCGTGTATGTGTGTATATGTGTGTGTGTGTGTGTGTGTGTGTGTGTGTGTGTGTGTATCTCGCATACATACATAACCACACGGCTTCCTGGCCAGAGAGATTTCTTTCACCTTCCCCACCCAGCAACAGAGCTCCAAACTTGACACAACCAGAGATCAACTTTCAAGTATCTTCTTCAGGCATTCCCTAGTAACATCCACAGTGGGGACCAAGACACACACACACACACACACACACACACACACACACACACACACACACACACATACATTTGTGTGTCAGAGGGCAAAACTGCAGAGCTGTGAGCTATCTATGCATGAGGTTGGCTGTCACCGGATGTTTCTGTGTCCCATGCCTCTCATGGCTCTGGTGGCATTTCAGGGTGTTTGGTGTTTTCTTAGTCAGGGTTTTTATTCCTGCACAAACATGACCAAGAAGCAAGTTGGGGAGGAAAGGGTTTATTGAGCTTATACTTCCATGTTGCTATTCATCACCAAAGGTAGTCAGGACAGAAACTCAAGCAGGTCAGGAAGCAGGAGCTGATGCAGAGGCCGTGGAGGGATGTTCCTTACTGGCTTGCTTCTCCTGGCTTGCTCAGCTGACTTTCTTATAGAACCCAAGACTACCAGCCCACAGATGGTACTACTCATAACGGGCCCTCCCCCCTTGATCACTAACTGAGAAAATGTCTTACCGCTGGATCTCATGGAGGCATTTTCTCAACTGAAACTCCTTTCTCTGTGATAAGTTCAGTTTGTGTCAAGTTGACACAAAACCAGCCAGTACAGGTGTGTTATCAGGCACCGTCATCACCATCTTGGCCCCCATTGTGGATGTTACATGGGTGACTTCCTTTGAATAATCAATGACGAGGACATGACCTGGACAGAGCATCTGAATTTCTAGAGGAGAGGCTGACTCAAGGAAGGCATGAACAGGGACGGGAGGCCTGGAACCTGGGCCTGGAAAATCTTGGTCTTGGTTGCATGTCAGAGCAGAGAGCAGTGAGAAATTCTGGGACCTGGTCATTGGATGTGGACCCTTGGGGTGAGGATGGAAGACTGGGGTGGGGGCAGGGAGATGCTGGGCTAGCTGCTGCAGGTTAACTACCATCCGAGAGCTCAGGAGGGTCCCAGGGTTACCCTACACACTGCAGCAGCCCTAGACAGCATGAGCTGGACTGTGCTGCGTGTTGGTTCACGGCCTTGGAGGTAGCACCCACTAGGCAGCATGGAAGACCTTGTACAGTAGTCTCAAGACCAGCACCCCCATGTGTCTAAACCTTGAGGGCCACCACTGCTGCCCTGCACAGAAATGAGCAGTGGGGTCCCAAGTGCAAACCCACAGCTAGTGAATATTTAACATCTCCTAACAAAAGCGCATGCATAATTAACCAGGCGGCAGAGGAGCTGGAATAATTTGTCTTCTTAAAGGGGATTTGGTAATTTGTTAAGCTGTTTTGAAATTTGCAGTCTAGCTGCGGGAGCTGCTCTGATTTCTAAATTAATTTGTGTGATTTAGAAAGTGGGAGCCTCCTGGTCCTGGTTCTGAAGGGATTGGAGGCAAGGGGCAGGCAGTCTCTGCTGGGCCAGCTCTCAGGTTTGCTGTGTGGACCGAATGATTTTTGTTGACCAAACGACTGATGCTTATGTTTATGGAGAACCCTGCTAGGTTCTGCCCTCTGCACCCCACTTCTGCTGTCACTTTGGTTTCCATTTTCAGGGCCCAGTGGCTTCTGCTTCCCACCCAGTTCATATGCAGCTGTCGAGGTGCTGTGGGAATGTGGCCTGGCTTCCCCCTTTCCTATGCCACATGCTTCTTGCCGTGTTGCTTGGGCACCTCTTGGGCATGGAAGGGAGAGCCCTCTGTGCCCTGTAAGTAGTGAGCTGAGGTTGGTTGGCCCATCTGTGAGTTAAGGACCAAGCAGAGAGTGTCTACAAAGAGAGGCCAGACTTAGGGAGTCATTGCAGGTAGCTAGGAGAAGCCTACCTGTTTCTAGCCTTAGGTCCCAGACCATGAATCCTGACTGTAGGCCAGTGACGGAGGTAGCGGATCACATTCTGCAGGTTCCTATTCACCCTTTGTAGCATTTCTGCACAGTCATCACGAAGCTGGTCTTCAAAGGCCATGCTGCTGTTTCCTTAGGTGGGTGGCTGCAGGATGGGGGAGGGGCGTGTGTCTTAGCTCCTTTTCTTGTCGGGATAAGAAACAACTTAAGGGAGACAAAAGCAACTTAAGGGAGAAAGAGTTTCTTCTGCCCTTAGTTCATGGCAGAAGTCAAGGCAGCAGGCTCTTGAAGCAGTGGGTGACACTGCCTCCAGAGTCAGGAGAAGAGACAATCCAAGCACTCTGCTCCGTTCCCTTTCTCTATATTATCCAGCGTAGGATCCTACTCAGGGAACGACACTACCCAAATTAAGATCAGTCTCCCACATCAATTAACACAACCAACATAATGCCCCACAGGTAACGAGCCTGTGTTCATCTATTGTAAACCTGGCTCCACTTTCCAGCCAAGACTGGACTCATCGACCCTGCTGAGATCCTATGCTGAACTTGGTTTTTCTCCTGTGTGAGCCCAGGTCCACGTCCTGTGTAGAGTTTGAGTCTGTGTCTCTTGCTGAGCCCCAGGATAGTCCAAGTGAGAGGGGACCTTGCTGATTCCCAAGAGTAGCTGTAGAGAGCCAGGATTTATTCTTTGGGGTTGTGGGAGCTACTTAGGAAACCTCTGGATGTGAGTCACCAACAGAGAGTTGGGTGACTGTCACCACCAAGTCTAGCTACAGGAACAGTCATCAGTCCTTATGGTCCCCTCCACACAGGCCTGGGACCCCCGATCTCTGGATTCTGGCTGAAGTCATCTTGGTGTATGCTTGTCCCTGGAAGAAAAGTGGGGATCCTTGGCCTCTGCACCGTGTCCCTGACAAGGTCCAGGGACTATCAGGACCACCTTCCACCTGGCCTCTTCCAGGCAAGATACCAGGAGTCAGAAGGAGGCGGGCAAGCTCCCAAATTCTGCTAATGGAAGGAGTGTGGGGCAGGATCTCCCAGGGAGCCGATAGCTAGTTCTGGGGTCAGAACTCATGGACACATTTGCATTTTTTGTTTGTTTGTTTGTTTGTTTTATTATTTTTTTTATTTTGTGACATTCTTGGGGAGCCAAAGGGCCAGAGGTCCCTCTGTAGAATAAATAACCAGCCACAGTGAATAAAAGTAATCAGATCTGCCTCCTGATGCTGGGCAAGGAGGTTGTACCTAGATTCCTGCAGACTCTGAGCTCCCACAGACCCTGGGCTCCCATAGACCCTGAGTTCCTGCAGCCCCTCGATTCTGCAGACCCTGGGCTCCCACAGACTCTGGGCTCTGGCAGATCCTGGGCTCTGGCAGACTCTGGGTTCCTGCAGACTCTGGGCTCCCACAGACCCTTGATTCTGCAGACCCTCAATCCTGCAGACCCTCTGCAGACCCTTTATTCTGCAGACCCTGGGTCCTTGCAGACTCTGGGCTCCCACAGACCCTAGGTCCTGGAGACCCTTCATTCTGCAGACCTGCCTTTTACACTTCACACTTTCCCTCCTCCATTGTTATATCCTGCTCCTTGTGGCCTGTGGCCATGTCTTATGTGGGCTTTCTTAGCTGGGCCGGAAGCTCTTGAGGGAATGGCTTTCGGCTTCTTCCTGTCCTTGGGAGAAAGACTTAGTCACCTGCTGAGTGCCAAGAGCCCTTAAGGTCAAAAGTCAGTGGGCCCAGGCCAGGCAAAATGACCACTTCCTCCAGTCTCTGAGGTAAGGCTGGGCAGGATCTGCATTGGAAGGAGTAACAAAGGCTGAGTAGAGCCCCAGCCTGTGTGAGGCACCTACCATTCCTGAGGTGACCTCCTCATTCCTCCCTGTGAGCCCAGGACAGGGTGCATTCCTCAGGTGAAGATCTTGGGAGCATCTCCCTCCTTAAAGCTTTGTAAAGGAGGGGAAACTGAGGCTGGGAGAGGTTTGCCCAAGACTTTAGTCAGCAGAGTGAGAGCTTTTAGTCATCATGGACTGCCACTTGGTCTTCTGTTACCCATTTAGGCAAACCCTTCCTGTGCCAGTCAGGGAGTCTCCCCCTCAGACGCTCTTCACCAGAGCAGCCAAGCCTCTAGCCTCTCTTTGTTCTGCCCCCAGAGCCCTCCACAGCACTTTCTCCACGGCTGGGTGGGTCCTGAAATTCTCTTTCCATTAAAAATAAATGCCCCATTTTATCTGCCTGGAACGGCTCTGCTCTGATTGTCTTTTCCATGAGGCTGTATATGGAGAACTATAAAATCATAATACAACTATTAATCCCCTGTATCTGCTTGTACCTAAATTTTATTAAAAATATCCTGAGCTCCAGCTGTCTTGTAAATTACAGTGTGCGGAGGAGAGAGAGCCTAGCAACCGGGTTCGTTCCAGCCCTAGGCTGTGCCCAGGTGACCTAGTGTGGCTCCAGGACCTTGAGGCTCACTGTGCCTGTCCTCCTGCTCAGTGTGATTCCCTGACTCCAAGGGGTCAGACAAATGTGAAACCCAGGGACTCAGGGTCTGGTGGGCCCAGCCTGATACTAAGGGGTCCCCTTAGCCAACTTAGGCTGGAATCTGGCAGAAAGCTTTTGTGTCATCTGACTCACAGTGGGCAGTCTATCCACCACAGGAGACACCATGGTAGGCAGGGACAGGTTCACAGATCATAGGGGTTCAGATAGGGTTTCTTGGAGTCTAAGTTCTGTGTGGCTTGCTGTATAGGACAGGAGGCATCATGGTGGCTGGGATAACCAGTGGCACCTACAACCACCAGCAGGATGGGAAAGCAATCCCTGGGAGTCCAGGCCTCGGATGCAGCAGCAGAGTTGGGTTAAGAGGTAGAGGGCTGCTGGGCACGGGAGTCCTGAATGCCTTGGCCTGCACTCTTACCCCAGATTCAGGAGAACATGCACAGTGGCCTCCAGGTGTGGCACCACGACACACATAGGACTCAAGTAATAGCCAAAGCCCGGCTCATGGAGTTGTGTGGCCCCATGCTCAGTGTGGGCCCCCAGAGTGAAGCTACACTGTGGTATCCGTCACCGGACAGCCACTTCTAGGCCACACCAACCAAGATTCATTTGCTCCACTTAGCTTTTGGCCAGGGGTGCTTTCTCTGAGGTATCTCATTTGTGTTGTAATTTCAGTTGGCAGGAGGCGTCTGCCCGTTCTGCACCAGCGGGTTGGACTGAGATGGGAAGCCCTGAAGATATACCACATTCGTAAGAACATCTGCAAGCGTTTCTCATTGTCATTATCTCTCATCGGTACAGAGGGACAACCAAGACAGAGGGCAAATTTGTGCTGGGTATCCTAAGGCGTGGGGATATGATAATGTTCTAGAAAGCTAGGGGTGTGCGCAGATGCCCCACCCGAGGGAACTTGAGTTTCTGAGGTGCTTGTAGGGTCTAGGGGAGGATCTTGTACTACGCCCAGGGAGTGTGGGCTACGTGAGCAGTCTCTGTTTAGGTCCAAAGCCTGATGCACCAGGCCAGCGTGCCACATGGTGGGCTTCTGTCCTGGTCACTTTGTCACTTAAAAACCTCTCTCCTTAGGTCACAGGTGCATACCGTGTAGGTGGGTTTCACAGCTGACTTTTCCATGAGATCTACATTTGTAACAGAGCCTCAGCCATGGGTGAGGAATCTCTCTGGGTTTCCAGCCTCACCACTGTCTGCTCTATCTGAGAGACTCTTTGTGGCTCCTACTGGTCCAGCTGAGCCCAGGAGAGAGGAGGTGATGAAGCCCACCAGGGTCCTCTTTGTCTTTAGCCAGACCGTGTGATGGAAGAGGTTGTTTTGGTTAGCAGGTGACCGGCTCTGCCCTCGGCAGCCCCTAGCATGCCCTGCACAGTGGAAGGAGGGTTTTGTGCCCCCACAAGATGACCAGCCTGGTGACCTCTCCACATGGAGGAGCCCTCAAGACCCCCTCTAAATGCAAACTTCTGAAATGAGGCCCCAAAGACAGGTACTGAGCCCAGTCAGGCTTTTCTGCTCAGATTGCTAGCTGGCCATGCACACAGTGAGGCCACTGGCTTTGCCAAGGCTCATGTAAATGGGGACGAGTAGGTTGTGGAGTGATAAGCTGTCTCCTTTCTCCTCATCTTTAGTTTTCCCTCGCTCCCTTGGCCTCTAGGCCTTGCCCAGGCTCCTAGAGAGAGGCTGTGCTGGTGAGGGGTAGGCTTTGGAGCATTTGGGCTTCCTTGAAACTGCAACTTCTTTAAGGCTTTCAGCTGTTGGGCATGGCCCCCCGCAAAGCCCCCGAGGCCTTGTGCCTGCCTCTCTCAGACTCACATAGGGACATAAAAAGCGATTTCCCGCAGAAGCGGAGCCTTTAATCGACATTTGCCTTTTATGAACAGTTTTATTACAAAGTAGATTTCCCGCAGCCCTTCTCCATCAGCCGACCCTCGAGGCCTTGGCTGTCTGTGTCGGTGAGGGTTGCTAATTGCAGGGGAGGGGACGGGTAAGTTCCTTGTGCCAAGGCTGGCCCACCCCTGGCTCAGAAATCCCCTGGGTCCTGATCTCCTGGGCAGGCCCTCAGGACAGAGGTAGTGTGTGACACCAAGGCACTTTGAGGACAAGAAGATGCAGGGGGCAACGTCTGTGGTTTCAGGCAGCACCAGTATGTCTTACTGCAAGTGGCCCCTTGTGACCCTTGCCAGGTCACATGGTGTGACACGTGTGCGTGTCAAGGTCCTAGCCACTCTCTTGTTGACACCAGCTTCATCACAGGCAAGGAAGGGTCTTTGAGGCCTAGCAGTTCTCTGGAAGTCCTGAGTGGGGTGTGGTTGTGTAGACAGGATTGTCTCACTTCAGGGCCTGAGTCTATGCCTCTGAGCATCAGCTGCCAGCAGTAGAGCCCTGGCCTGTCTATGGGTCTTGGGCAGTGGGATTTAGCATCAGTTACATGGGGGATACTTTGGCCTTGAGGGAGAGAGGGTTTCAGGTCTGGCTTTGGATGGTATCTTAGTCAGATTTCTGTCAATGCAACAGAATATCTGAAGTAACCAGGAGGGAATATTCATTTTGTCTTCAGAGACTTCAGCCCCGTTGCTTGGGCCTGTGGTACACAGCACACTGTGGTGACCTGTGCACAATGGAGGAAGGTCTTTATCTCAAGGGACCTGGGACAAGAAGGAATTGGGGTCCCAGCCAGATAACCTAACTTCCTCCTATGAGACTCCACTTCCTAAATTTCACCTCCCTATAGGTGCACGTGTGACTGACCAAGCCTTTGTCACACAGGCCTTAGGAGGACATTCCTAAGTGTGTAGGTGGCCAGCTGACCTGAGGAGACCTGGCTACAGTCTGGGCTGTAGTCCTGGTGACTGATGTCATGGCCACCAAGTATGCTCCCAGAACCCTGTTTGGGCAGAGTCTCTAAAGAGACCTGTACATGGCCAGAAAGGGGCAGAGACATCTGGTGGCCCCTCATTTCTGAGAGAGTCATTGCAAACTGTGGGGTGAACCTTCTCCAGAGCTGAGAAGGCATCGGGTAGACTTGAGGTCAGCAGGGAAGGCAGGGGAACCGCTGAGGGTGGCAAGCTGGCCTAGGCTATAATCTAGCCCTGACAAGGAGAACCATTCCAGGTGGAACAGATCATGCCAGGGGAAAATCAAAAGACAACCTATTGATAAGTTCAAGGAAAGAAAGATGCTTTAGAGAAGGCTCTGATTCCAAAGAACAGAGGACAGCATAAGTCTCAGAGTAGAGGGGCTGCAAGGGTGTTTTACTGAGGAAATGAATTAAGAAAATCAAACAACACACCCCTCCCCCATGAACACTGGAAAAGTAACATAAATTTTAGTTAAAACCTAACCTTGGCACTGGAGAGATGGCCCAAAGATTAAGAGCACTGCCTGCACTTACAGAGGAGCCTGTTTTGATTCCTAGCACACACATGGCTGCTTGGAATGCCGACTTCAGTTCCAGGGGGCCAGTGCCCTCTTCTGGCCTCTGTGGGCATTGCATGCGCATGGCATACATGCATACATGCAGACAAAACACCCGCCCACACACATAAAATAAATATAAATCTTACTCAAAACCCAAACTTTACCTACTGTGAAATAAAACCTCTTTTGTCTCACTTTTCAGAATAAAGAGCTGATTACATCTTCTGCCCCCTATTTCTCCAATGTGTTGATTTTAGTTGTATCAGTCAGCAAAGAGTAGACTATGTCACGGTGATAAACATCCCCCAAACTCAGAACCACAGCTCACTTTATACCTGTACCAGCCTGAGAGGGGTCCCAGGGAGCTGCCGCCCCCCCCAAAATAAGACACAACCTGAAAGATGTCCTTGTGGGATATGCCTTGGTATCCTGGTATCTATTGTCCCAGGGATTCCGTTATTCTTGAGGCTGTATTTTGGGCTTGCTCGCCTTGGTATATGGCCTATTTTCTCCATGGAGAATTTGCAGCTATTAGAACTGTGCCCAGAGGGTGGAGTGTGGGTACCATGCTGTGATGACCCGGCTGGTGAGTGTCGAGCCCTCTGGAGACGGTCCTCCTGCCTGGAGCTACACAGGGGCCACACTACCTGTGTGGGCCCACTTTGCTGCTCTCCTGCCCCTTCTACTCACCCCGACCCCTTGAGGAGTAGCAGGAGAAGAGTCAGGCTGTGTGGCATGCATGTCCCCTACTCGATACCTCCCTGTAATTAACACTACCACGAGCATACTGGGAAGGCTGGCTGATTAGTTTTTTTTATTAAAATAATGACGCCTTCAAGGCAATCAGGGGCGAGCACATGAAACTCAGCAGTTTTCTTGCTTATTTATGGGGCTTCTGCAGTGGACAGCCTCATTACCCGTCTGTAAATACCCTAGGCCATGTCCTTGCTCTGAGATATGGCCTTCCTGGGCCAGGGGGCGTGGCTATGACTCCCCCAGGACTATAAACCCCTGAAAGTGATTACCCTGTGCCTTCAAAGGGCATTTGACAATCTCATTTGGCATAGGCGGGCCTCTGAGGAGCCTAAAGACACCGACCATGGTGAGAGAGAGAGAGAGAGAGAGAGAGAGAGAGAGAGAGAGATCAAAGATGGAGGTGAACAGTAGGAGTGGACGTAGGCTGGCCCCTCACTTACTCAGGACTGAGCTTGGGTGGGGCTTTTGCATTGCTGTCTTGTGTCAGAGTGGAGCTGGGACCATAGATCTCTGCAGCTCCCATACCCTCCTGTCCCGTCTGGGGTTGTGTGGATTCAGGACAAGGCTGGGGCATCCCGCAGACACAGCTTGCTGTCTTCGTCCTCTCACCCAACCCCAAGTCAGAAGAGAACGCACAGGTGATGAGAACTGAGTTGTTGAATTCAGGCCAAGCATACCTGTCTTTCCGGAAGAGAATGTATGGCTGCTAGGCCATCCAATGAGCCTGTCACCTGGGAGGGTCCTTCGGGATGGTCTTGGTGAGGGGAAGTGCTCCAGGCAGGCCAGCAGTCTCCATAGGGCATCCCACCCACCAGCTACTTCAGAGCATCCACCCCATTCATTGAAACCTCACCCAGTGTGTTCATACCAGGACTATCGCAGCAGATCTGGCCACCACCTTCTTCCTCTGGCCTCTGTTCTCTACCATGTATCTTGTGCCTTCTCCAAGGCTAGTCATTAGCCACCTCTGACAATACTTAGTCCGAGGCTCCGAGTTATTCTGGTTTATGGAAGAGTGGCTGTCATGATGCCACTTAAGTCTGCCTGTTGGGTGATGTGTTTGTCGACTGTCCTTAGTGCCACCATAGTAAGTCAGCCTTGGGGGCATGGAGGAAGCCACAGGCGTTGCAGTGGACAGAGTAGGACTTTCAGGGCTGTCTCAAGGTGATGGGCCTGGGCTTATTCCAACAGTCCTTGCCTGGAAGTGGACCAGGGTGATGGGCTGGTCTTGTTCACACAGTCCCTATGTGGGGGTGGACCGGGGTGGTGGGCTGGTCTTGCTCCACAGCCTTTGCATGAGGGTGGAGGGCACATTGTGAGCACAACTTAGATTGAGTGTCACAGGGCATCAGCTGACATGCAAGCCACTTTGACCATTTTTATATTTGTGTACTGTACCAGATGTACATAGCCGCCTGGCTTGCCACCAGCCACCTACTGTAGCAGCCTCTGCGCCCAGTTTCCTCTCAGCCCATTTTGGACATTGGTGATGGCTTTGGTTACCAGGGGCTGATGCTCCTGCTTGCTTTGCCCCCTGTTGTCTCCCAGCAGGGCAGTTTTCTCTTTCTCTGCTCAGGTCTTCCCTAGCAAGCACCTGGGCTCCATCTACAGTTGGCACCCAGGGCTCAGAGATCTGAGTATGACTTCCATCTATGACCTATTCTCTGACAGCAGCACTTACCTTCTGTCTGAATCACCCACATCTTACATGTCCTACCCTATCCGCATAGCCCAAATTTGGGGGTGGGGGAGGCCCTTCTGGATTACTCTAGCATCACCCCAGGAGAAAGCAGAACTCTTTTGAGTAGGGGCACCACAGCCAGGCCAACTACCCCACCCAGCCTATCTATGCTTCACTCCACGTAGCACCGAGACCTGAGCTTGTCCCGACCTGGTGGCAGGTCACTAGTCCCCCAGGATTCACTTAGGCAGAGAGGGATTCATTGGCCAAGCATTAGGGAGCTTGAAGGAGAGAGAAGTTTGGGGTAAAGATCTGGAAAGGGAGCAGTGGCTCAGGTCTGGTGACAAGGGAGCAGTCTCCTGGTTGCCAGGGAGGCGTTTGCTAAGTTCTACAGACACCGGGCACTGCCGGCTGTGCTGCTGTCCAGCGTATCTCATCTCAGCCCAATGCCATCCCCTCCCCTACATGCTGCCATCTGGATCCATGAATGGGGTTCCTTCCAACAAGAGCAAACATGGTACCACCTGGGACTCAGGTCCACAACACACCTCCTTAGCTTCCTGTGTCCAAAAGAGAGTTGGGGAACAGAAATTGGGAAGAAAAAATGATTCATTTATAGTTTAGCCAAGCAGGGGAAAACCAACCCTGTTTTCTCTCTGTGGTGACTGGGACACTTGTAACTTACAGGAAACCTCCAGAGGAAGGCTGTGGGACAGGCTAAGGTCCCTCCCTGCAGGAGGGTGACAGGCTGCAGGCTGCCTTCAGGGTCTGATTCCCACATGGAGGGCAATGTCTCTCTTGTGGATTTGGCGTCTGTCCTATTGGAGCTGCAGCCTGTTATCTCTTGGTGTCAAGGTGACCGCTGCCATCTGAAAATCTTCCTGGGGGGGCCCAATGCATCTTCCTGAAAGACTTTGTCACCTTGTGGTTTTGCTCAAGACCTTCAGTAGTGCATATAAAGCACGTTTAGGAAGTTGCACACATACATGCACACGCAGACAAACACACCCAAGGGAAGGGAGAGGATATGGTTACTGTATGTGATAGAATCGCTTGAAGACGTCTTTATGAAACCTAGCAGTGTCCAATGAAATCAAAATGACAGTATGAAAACTCTGTTAAAAAGGAAAATACCTTCCGAAGGCTTCCTGCGGCCCCAGGTCTTGTAACTTGGCCCAGGAGGGCTCCAGGATCAGGCGGGCTCCAGAATCAGGTTTCCTTGTCGATCCACACTTACACAGGGTCTGCAGCAACACCCAGCCTGCCAGGTCTCGGCCCTGACGCTCCTACCCTTCCTGTTCAGGCACACCTCTGACTTCTTTTGACTTTTATTTTTGTTTGAATTCATGTCTGTGTGAGGCTGTCAGATCCCAGACAGTTGTGAGCTGCCATGTACGTGCTGGGAATTGAACCTGGATCCTCTGGAAGTGCAGCTAGTGCTTAATCACGGAGCCATCTCTCCAGCCCTTTCTCTGAATCCTTTTAAGTTCGTATCCTCCAGAGATAGGAAAGCTGCATCTTGCAGCTCCAAGACACTTAAGAGTAGGGAATGCTTCTAACGGTTTGTAGAAACCACAAGTGTTTCTCCCAACTTCCTAGGTGAGCTATCACTGGAGGCCACCGTTAGTCTAGGCTAGCCCTTTTCTGTCCAAATACTGGGGACAGAGAACAAGTTTGTTCTGGCATCTTCCTCCCAACGCAGAAGGCCAGAGTCCTGAGAGACTCTTCGAAACCCTGGAGCTTAGTACATATGGATGCTAGGAGCTCCGTGAGCTGTTAACAGATGCTGGGATGCTGAGGGGCTGTAGGCAGATGTTAAGAACTCTGGGCAGAAGCTGGAAGCACTGAGGGGCCGTGGGCAGGTCTGGGCTGTGGTCTGGGCTGTGGGCTGCATACATGGCTGACCATTCACCCGGTTACTCAGTATATATGGACAAGAGATTCCTTGTGGGCGCACATCTGGGAACTGTGATGTTGTGTCTAGTCTAGGACAGAGACTCCAAGGTATGGGAGGGACATGAGAGGCAGGACAGGAAGGGGCACTGCCTGGATCTCTCTGTGGGCTGGGTGGACAGCCTGGATCTGTGTTTTAGCTGGGACCTTTGCCATACTTAATACGTACTCCCCAGGCTCCTTGAATCCAGATGTCGCCAATTCACCAAGTTTTCCTAGTAAGATGGAGTCAGAAGTCAGAGGCTAGCTCCTCCTTATTGCTGTGGGGATCACCTTCTCAGTGGGGCGGAGTTCACAGCTGTATACGTTGGCAGTAATCTGAGGCCTGCAAGAATGATTGCTGAGGGTAGTGGGTGCGTGTAGAAGGGTGTTATCAGAGGGACGGGCAGTGCAGGTCTGTAATTCCCCAGACATCACTTTAGGATGGCTTGCTTCAGAGGCATTTACCGTAGCACTGCCAACTCCTGGCCCAGGTGGAGCCACCAGGGTGGCCAGAAAATGTCTTGGGGCACTGGGGGTTGCCCCAGGGAGCTGGGTGGTCACATGCTCAGGGAAGGTGACAGCATGGATCTGGAAAGATGCTTTTCTTCTGCTTACCCATGTAACCACAAGGCCTGGGACTGATCCATCTTTGGCCAGTGAGTCCAGCCACTTTTGGGGTGGAGCGGCCGACAGTTTGGGTTTTGTGTGTCCCCGGGGATGCTGACGTGGAAAGGGTGGTCACATGGTCACCCACCCACTTCTCTGCCCTGGAAGATCTTTTATATAGCAAGGCCATCAAGGCTGGTGTCCACCAGGACTTCTCGGGGTACTGCTCTTGGTGGGTGTCTCAGTTCCATGTGACAGTTCTGTCACAGGCTGTTTCTGTGTTAGTGCTGCCAGGGCTCAAGGCTGACACCGAAGCCTGGTCCCCAGATGTTCCTTCCCTCCCCGTTACCCTCTAGTATATGACAGCTTCCCAGAGGAGCCCATTCCAGCTGGGAGTCATGGCCTCCAGGGGCCTGCTCTGGCACTGAGGTGCATGCCAGCCCTGCTGTGCAGCAGCCAAGGCAGCCTGGATGAGTCAGAATAAATTAGCATGCTAACAAACATGAACTGCACGGAACCATCTGGAACAAGGCAAGTTGTCATCTAAGAGCCAAATGGGTTCCAAAGCCATACTTAATGTTTCAAATTGATTGCTTCCCCCCTCCCACAAGCTCAGAAAGTTTGGCGCTTGGGATACAAGATGGGGGTGCTGCTCCTTCCTACAGAACCGTGTCCCATGCTGTCTCCAATATCTTTCTGACTTTAGGTTTAGCAGAGAGGATGCTTAGCCAAGTGTGGTCAGGAGCCAGCTCTAGGGGCATCCAGATGGGAGACCCTGCCCGAACCTCCCCATACCTAAAGGGGATTGTGGTGGGCATGAAGCAAGAGGGCAGGAGCTTAGTTCTAAGACTCAGTGTGCCAGAAAGTCAGCCAATCAGATGCTGATAGACACATTCAGACAACTGCAGCCACATAGACACATAGATACAGACACATAGAAATACAGACACACAGAGAGATACAAAGACATACACGCACATACGTTATACATACACGCACATAGATGCCCCCTCTGCATGAATGTACACATAGACACAAAGATATAAAGACACATACAGACACATAGGCATGCATAGTCATAGACCCAAGGATGGACACACACACACACACACACACACACACACACACACACACACGGAGACATAAAGGCACACATACACCCCACATATACATGAATATACACAGACACAAAGACATAAAAACACACACACAGAGACACATAGACGCACATAGACACAAGGAATCATAGGCCTATATAAAGACAGCCACAGACATACAGACACACATAGGATGATACAATCTTACACAATCTCACACCTCCCTCTCCTATGCAAGCTGGGCTTGTCTTCTTATGCCAGGAGCAACTCAGAAGCAGGTGAGCAGCCACTGGCCTGACTTGGGGCACTGTGGAGAGGAAGCTACACTTTAAACATGGCTCTCAGTTGGTGGCAGCTGCCTGCTACTGTCTTTTGGATCCTGGCTCCAGGTTTCCTGCTCATCTTAGAACACTAGGCCTCTGCCCACCTCAGTGTCCACTGGATCAGCAAAGCTGTGCCCTGACTTCCTGGAGGAAGGCTATGAAAGTGTTCCAAGTCCTGTGGTGGATGGAGCCTTCCTCTAGGAAGGATGCCCTGGAATGAAGGGGCTGGAGAGACCAGGCAGGGCTAGTGAGTCTGAAGGAGATCGGGAGAGGCAGTGCTGCCAACAGGAACGCATCAGACTCCACTCCAGACGGAAGGGCTGTGGGTCTCCTGTGAGGAAAGCGGGCTGCTGCCCTCTCAAGTTGTAAACTCCTCCCTCAGCTTTCAGGAGCACGGCTCTGGGATCTGAGGTCAGAGAGCAAGAGGAAGGGTCACACCAGCTCCAATCTGGGTTCTGTGGACTCCCTGGCAAGGTGCAACAGTGGAAGCCTCAGATTGGGTCAGGAGCCAGTAACCATAAATGTGTGACTCCCAGAGAGTCACAGAATCTCAAGATGGATGGTTTCTCAGGAGTGATGTCCTTGGGCTTCCAAGATGTCTGAGACTGGTGGGGCTGGGTGGATGTCTGGCTTTGTTCTTTCCAACATCTGCGGCTGCATTGTAGAGGCAGAGTTCATCTCTGAATGCCTCAGTATAGACATCTATCTAAACCGAAAGACACGAGTTGGGGGACAAACTAATTACCCTTAAACACATGTATGACAGCTCTGGCTGCTGGCACCAAAATCCGCCAAGGGGCAGACACCAGCCCCTCGCAGGATGACAGGGAGAGGGCTCTCAGTCCGGAGGGCCTAGAAGGATGTGGAGGCTCTGGCTGGATTCAGAGCTTCTGCGAACACACTCCTGCACTCTCTCGGCTCTAAGCCCACAGAGTCCTCTCTGCCTGCCGCTGTCCCTGAGGTGCTGCACACGCTGAGAGCAGAGAATAGCCACTGCTGGAGAGTGTAAGGTTTCCCTGCTCATTCAAGCCAGTCTTTGTATTAAAAACCAAGACCTGACAGAATCAAACCAAATGTAATTTTTATGTAACTTATGACCAAGGGGAACATTTACATGTGAGCTGTTAATTTGCTATGACATTTCTCATACTATTTTGCCTCCTTTCCCTCTCTCTCTCTCTCTCTCTCTCTCTTTCTCTCTCTCTCTTTCTCTCTCTCTCTCTGTATATACATGCATGTTATTGGGTCTTGCATAATTTCTCATTGTCAAGCTTCTTTGTTCTTTTACAAATTTATCTGATATTAATTAGAATGGAGTTATCAGCTCTTTTTCTAGTGTTTTAATTTGTCTAAAGTGATGATTCATTTTGATTATCTGTGACTGGACTAAAACACTTCTGAGTGGGTGGAGAGATGGCTCAGTGGTTAAGAGGGCTTGATGCTCTTCCAGAGGATCTGAGTCTGGATCCCTCAAGTTGGGCAGCTCCAGGGGACTGATGTCCTCTTCTGGCCTCTGTAGGCAATACACACACACACACACACACACACACACACACACACACACACACACACACACTCCCCTTTGGGAGGGTCTGTGAAAGTGTTTCCAAAGAAGGTTAACCGAGAAGGGAATGACCCATTGTCTGTCGTCATTTGTGGTTTGAATGAGGTGTCCCCAGTCTTGGGAGTTTGAACAGTTGGTCCCCAGGTGGTGGCACTGTTTGGAGGTTTAGGAGACATGGCCTTGCTGGAAGAAGTGTGTCACTGGGGCAGACTTTGAGAGCTTAGAGACTTGAACAGCTCCTCCCAGCTTGCTCTCTCTGCTCTCTACTTGCTTTGGAGATTTGAGCACTAGGCTTCTGTCCTGGCTGCAGAGCCTTTACTCTGCTGTCGGGTGCTCTTACCCTCTAGATCTCTGAGCCCCAATAAATTCTTGTTTCTGTAAGTTGCCTTAGTCCCAGTGTTTTATCACAGCGATAGCAAAGTAACAAACGCACCCATCCTGAATGTGGGTGCTGTCATGCAAGCGGCTGGGAAACCAGGTTGAATCAAAAGGGAAAAGGGTTTCCTTCTTCTGCTTCCTGGTCTGCTCCGGTGTGGGCAAGCCATTGTGGAATGCTCCCACTGGCACAGCCGCAAGCCGCTCCAACCCCTGTGCATTCTCGCCATGATGCATGGAATCGCCTAGAACTCTGAGTCAAAATATTCCTTCCTTCCCTTAAGTTGCCTTCGCCGGTGCTGAGGAAAAGCAGCTCACACACCTGACACATCCTCATTTTCTTTCCTTCTGGACATCCAGCTATTTTATTTTAAATGTACCTGGAGCAAAGAATACAGGTGTGGGTGGGTTCCTTTAAACAAAGTAATTGTGTCAGAACGGCCATGTTTGTTGATACATCCGTTATTTGTGCTTTGTTTTCCTCTCTGTCTGTGGCTCACAAGCTGTTTTCCTTACTATTTTATTTTTTTCTCTGCTGCATTGGAAGGCCTGCTTCTCATTTGTATTCCCTTGGTGGTAAATCGTAAGTTTAAAATGTATTTTAAACATCTTTGTTGAGGTCTAATTGACATGCAATTAACTACACATATTTAAAATGGGTAATTTGATGCATTTTGATGTATGTAAAAGCCTGTGAAACCGTGCCACAATCAGGATGAGCTAACCAGCTAGCTCGCCAGTCCCCAGGTGCCACTGAGCCTTGCATAACCTCCCTCCAGCCTGCCCCTCTTCCCTCTCTCCTCCCCAGGCTCACTGTGCGCCGTCTGTCAATGTAGGTTACTTTTTGTCATCTGGAATTTGAGCCACGTAAAATTACAAAACAGGTTCTCCTTTTGAAATCCGACTGCTGTCACTGAGGATACTTACTCTGAGATATGTGTCCTCACATAGACTCAACCAGCTCTTCCTGGCAAGCAGGATCCCACTGCAGGACGAAGGAGCATGGCACTCTCCTGCCAGTGGGCAAACCAGTGGTTTCTGGATTAGTCATCGGAAGACTGCTATGGGCGTTTGTGTGTTCGAACAGCCTTGTTTCTCTTGGGTAGATGTTAGCAGTAGAATGCCTAGGTCACACAGGGGGTGTGTTTAACTTTCTAAGACAAAACCTGCCAATCTGTTCCTAGAGGGTTTGTGCCCTGTGTTCTCAGTAGTGGTAGACAGCTCTGAGCCATCCCATCTGTACCAGCCCAGGAAGGTAGCACATCAGCCATTCTAGCAAACACATGGGGAGGGGTAGCATCTACTATCGTGGTATTCATTTGCATTCTTGTAATAGTAAAACAAAGCGGAGAATATTGTCACGTGTTTATTTGCAACTTGAATATCCTCTTTAACGGAATGTTTATCCAACCCCCTGTCCCATCTCTCAGTTGGATTTGGATGAATCGAAGCAAATGTGCAGGTTCTCCCAGCATTCAAAGTATGTAAAAATGACCCACACATCCACATTAGGAGACAACATTCTGACTGGATAAAAAAGCAAGTACATAGATTGTTACAAGACACAACACATAGTTTAAAGACATGTGAAAGCAGACTGGGCATACTGGCTTACATCTTTAATTCTAGCATTTGGGAGGCAGAAGTAGGCCGATCTCTGAGTTCAAGGCCAACCTAGTCCACAGTGTGACTCTGTCTCAAGGGTGTGTGTGTGGGGGGGAGACATATTATAAGTTTAATGTGAATGTTAAAAGCAAAACTGATTTCATTGTCAAAGTAGGCTCTCAACAAAGACTGCTAGGATGCAGGTCCTTCCAAGACAGAAGTGTTACTTCTGATGACATAAAACTGTGAATGCTTATGAATCCAGTAACAGCTCTGAAATGCGCAGAACAAAACCACGGGGAAATAGCACCACAGTTGAAATCATCTCTCATTGCCGGGCCGTGATAGGCAGTCTGTTTTCTGGTAGAGCTAAGGTTTGAACCCTGCAGGCCCAAAAAGCTGTCCCAAGCAGAGGACAGCCTATAAGGGATGGCAGCCATTTGCCAAAGCTCCTAGAATACAGCTTCTAACACGTGCCTATATCTCTCCATAGGTCTGTGACATTTGGTATTGTAAAAAAGCTCACGCCCCTCAAGCCCCTCCTCAGGTAGAGGAGTGGCCACGCCCCCAAGCCCCACCACAGGTAGAGGCGTGGCCACGTAGCCTCAACTTCCCCATGTTAATGAGACACCTAGAGGCTTAGCCACGCCCCTTCCCAGTTACTATTTTAACCTCGCCCCTCCCTGAGGGAGGGGAGGTACGGTCTTGCGCTCGCCACTCTCCGGAAGGATAATAAACGCCTTAGAACTACGGACTGTTTCTATTCATCTTCATCTGCCGTGGGAAACAATGGAACAGGTCTTCACCTAATGAGCCACACGTCTTCCCTCCCATCAAAGCGGTCTTAGCATTCCCAGCCACAGCCGGTCCCGGCGGGGACCCCAGCCACGCTCCTTCCCCCCTTTCGGCCCAGCCTTGATCTAGCCTGTGGTCCCATTCCGTTCCCAGCTCCCCTGGGCATGCAGCAGTGTCTGCGATGCCCAGAGCCTGGGAACTCCACGGACCTCACTCTATCCTGCGCCCATTGAACCAACATCTCATCAACTGATAGAAGCAATAGAAGACAAAAATCCTGTTGACTGACAACACTATGTCACTATTTCCAGGACACAATGCACAGAGTCGTGCACATGCTCTTCTCAAGCAGATGGGGACATTTGTCAGGACATATTGAGTCATGAGTTGCAGGTCAAATCCCCACTCATTGAGAAATATTCAAATCATACAGTTTTCTCTGACACCACGGGTTTAACCGGGAACCCAACAACAAAAGGAAATCTATAGAGCCTAAACCACTTAAGTGGATAGCCGACCTACAACAATCAATGGTCTGTTTTATTAAGTATTTTAATATTTAGAATGAAAACCTACCAGGTCAGACTTTGCGACTTGGTGCTAAAGTTGCCCATGAGAGAAACTGGGATCTCAAGACTCTGTAAAAAGAAAGAAGGTGTTAAACCCCATCCTGTCTTCCAAACCAAACCAAAACAGACAAACAAGAGCCTGGGCCTGGAGTTGGCAGCAGGGACGAGACAGTAAAGGTCAGAGATCCACAGAGTAGAAAGCAGCAGAGAAAGTAGGAAGGTATGCAGGATCTACTGAGATGCCGTGTACAACCCCGTGGTGGGGAGCAGAGCGGCGCTTCTAGTCACATCCGTCAGGAAGGAGAGAGAGGGAGAATTGTTCATCTTCGGAATAAGGAAGGTGAGCTCACGGCAGGGTTTTACAAATATTAAAAGGATAATGAAGACTGTTAAGAATTTTCTGCCACTGTGTTTGGTAACTTTTATGAAATGTGCAGATTTCTTGAAGGTACAAACTGCCAGAGCCAAGTCAAGAACAGCAGGGGGCTGGGGAGGTGTGTCTTACCCAGGGTTCTGTTGTGAAGACACACCGTGACCACAGCAACGCTTCTAAAGAAGCACATTTAACTGGGGCTTGCGTACGTTTTCAGAGGCTTAGGCCATTATTACCATGATGAGGAGCGTAGCGGCGCCCACACAGACATGGTGCTGTATAAAATGAATTATTTTTAATATAGTGTAAGTAACGAATTAATCTGGTGACTGGGTTTCTTACCTTTGCTAGTCCCCAATAACCACACAGAGAAATCAAGATTTGTTTCAAGCTGCACTTCAATACTGGGCAGATAAAAGATTCATGATAACCCCTAAGCCAGTCTGGTTACCTCCCAGCTCCACCCCATGATACTGGCATATTATTATTGATCCAGATCTTTGGGCTTCAGATGTTTTTTCTCATAGCGTCTTCTCAGACCCTCTCCTTCTCTCCCTTCCCCTCCTTCTCAGTCTCTCTACTTCCTTCCAGCTGGCAGACGCCAGCTACCCTACTCTGCCTTCTGCCCAGCCACTGGGTGATCAACATTTACTGACAGGGCAGAGAGCAAATGGTAAGAATTGCTTTCACAAAGGTGACACAGGAGATTCTTGCAATGCTGTATTCAGCAAGAGACAAGATATGAGGACAGAGAAATCATCACTTGAAAAACTCAAGGACGACCTTTATACAGTGTACAAACAGTGTGCCCACAGTGCTGGCGAAGTGGCTGAGAGTTTTACATCTGGATCCTCAGGTAGCAGGCAGAGAGAGAGAGAGCCACTGGGCCTGGCTTGGGCTTCTGAAACCCAAATCCCATTCTCGGGGACACTGTTCCTCTCACAAGGCCACACCTACCCCAATAGGCCACGCCTTCTAATTCCTTCAAATATTGTCATTCCCCGTTGACCAAGCATTTGATCTTTGACCCTACAAGGAGGGTCATTCATATTCAAACCACCACAAGGCAGCTCAGCGGTCAGAACCCTGGCTGCTCTAGTAGAGGACCCTCCCTCAGCCCCCCCCCCCCCCCCGCCCGTTCAGTTCTGAGTGCCCACATGGCAGCTCACCATGTGTAACTTCAGTC
>CM052705.1:112524786-112795206 GCA_028551405.1 Uromys caudimaculatus | reverse complement strand
GGACTAACAGTGAAGTTTCTCATGTGCATGCGTGCGTTTGTGCGTGTGTGCCTGTTTATTCTCTGGGCGGCTCCATGCAGCACTCCTTCTGTGTGACAACCAAGAGTGTCTATAGGCACTACTACCTGTCCTCAGAGCAGTCACCCTCAGATGAGAAGTTTCAATGCCAGGGTAAGCTGGTGTTCTGTGACCTGTCAGAGTGCTGTCCATAGTCCCTGGCTCTGTTGATTTGGGGACAGGAGAATGGTTCTGATGCTCCTGTCAGCCATGGTGCCCTGACTCCTGCTCTTCTGTGTTCAGTGAGCTCAAGGAAGGACAACTGCCCTGCCCCCAAATCTGTGGCTTTCAGGAAAGCTCCCTGCTCCTTTGCAAGGATCCCAGGCCTCCGTGTTCCTGGGCTCCATTCCATGTAAATGGAACTGCTGCGACCCAGACCCCAACAGAGCAACCTTATCCTGAGATTTGACCAAAAGGGAGGAATCTTACCCAAACTCAGGCTGTACGCTAATACAAGATGCAGGACATGGAGACCACTGAGCCAGAAGTAAAGCCAACCTAGCAATAAGGTGGGTACAGAATACTATGCAGTTACCGACCCAACACTTCCCCCAAAGCTTGACCCATGAAGGAAAATGGACTTTGACTAATGTAGATGTGCTCTCGGAAAATGAGAACTGGGCATGTTAAGATGTCCTGCCTGGGTTGCCCACTTTGGGGGCAGGTCTCCTCTGGAAGGCACTGTTGAAAAGCTCCACTTTCAACATTACCCTCAGCAGGTTGTGCCACGGCTGGGGATATCCCATGGGGCTGCTGGCTTGGAATGCATGC
The DNA here is from genome assembly GCA_028551405.1 of Uromys caudimaculatus. Lineage (NCBI taxonomy): Eukaryota > Metazoa > Chordata > Mammalia > Rodentia > Muridae > Uromys > Uromys caudimaculatus. Next base: position 112,794,378 of record CM052705.1, on the reverse strand, counting down.
AGCCAGCCTCTGGGATGTGCCCTCTGTGGGAAGGCTGGTCCTGGGTTCTGGGTGGAAAGTGGGGAACAAGATCATGGAAGCTTCCAGGTAACGGAGTCCGGCTGTCTGTACTGATAGTTACAGAGTCCATTGTGTGGCTTCCTGATGCTGCTGACCTAATTTTCTGAAAGCCCAGCATACAGCAGGAGGCTTCCTGGCTGGGTGGGGTGGAAAGGGATCTGTTTTCCAGGCTGCTTGCCGCAGGCTGTGGGTTAGTGTTTATAGAGTTATAGAGTGTTCTGCCCATTCTGAATATTCAACCTCTCATGCTGTGCTTAGAAAATCTACAAAGAAACCTCGACACTAAGCAATCAGGAAACAAACAGCCTGATTAACAATGGGGAGAGATCTGGAGAGACAGCTCACCACAGAGGACAGACAGATGGCGAGTAAGCACGTGAGAAGACACTCACAGCCGTTTGTTACGATGGAATTGCAAATCCAAACACGGAGATGCCACCACACACAGATTTTTTTTAAAAAAAAAAACAAACCCAAAACAAAACAAAAACTTCAAAAACTGCCAGCACCAAATGCTTGTGATCGTGTCAAGCAGCAGGGATGACTGGGCACGGCTGGTGATGTGCAGCGTGGTACCATCACTGTGGAAAATAGTTTGGCATTTTCTTATGAAGTACACACTCTCCTGCCATAAGACCCAGCGACGGTGCCCTCTGTGTTCATCCGACTGATTTGAAAACTTACATCAACACAAAAGGCTCCACAGGAATGTTTATACCAGCTTTCTTCACAAGCTTCCAACAGGAAGCAGCCTCAGGCCATCAGCACGTGCAGAGGTAAACACCCTTGCATCTATAGTGGGAACACCCAGGAAAGAGAGAACACCAGTCCCCAGGGCACAGAAGCCAGTCTGGAGAGGCTGCAAGCTAGACCATTCTGAGTGTATCTTCCGGGCTTTCGAGGTGGCTAAGACTGGAGACCAGAGTTCAATTCCCAGGACTCAGCTAAAGATGGAAGGAAAGAGTTAGATTGCCCTTTGACCTCTGCGTGCACACCGTGGCATGTGTGCTCATGCACACATAGCAGGGGCACACACAATAATAAGAAAGCCTTTTGAAAGACTCCAACTTTGTCTTTCTTCAAAAGGGAAAATCGTAGTCATAAGAGACTGAGGCTTTCCGGAACTGAGGAGTGGGTTAGTTTTCTTATCACTGTGACAACATACTTGGCAGATGCAGCTTGTCTTCTCTGTTGGGGTCTATGACAGCAGGAAGGTATGCTGGAGCCTGGTTCTGGGGTGTGCAGCAGACGCCTCATGATTCACAGTGGATCAGAAAGCAGAGAACTCGGCACAGTGAGTGGGACCACCTTCAAAGGCTCACCCCAGTGACCTACTTCTGCCAGCCAGGCCCCGTCTCCTAAATGTTCCACAGTCTCTCAAAAAGGTTCCACCAACTGGGAGCCGACATCCAAAAACACAAGACCGGGGAACTTCAGATTCAAACTCTGTAAAGGAGAAGACAGGGACGAAGATGGAAGATAAAACCCAGCCATGAAGATGTTCTGTACCCAGGGAAACATGGTATGCTACATTTTCAAAATGCACGGGACTGACTCTAGCCAAGGGTGACTATTCAATGTGCGTGTTAAAATATTACTTAGGGGACTGAGAATATTTCTCAGTGGTTAGGAGCCCTGGCTGTTCTTCCAGAGGACCCAGGTTTGATTCTCAGCACCCACATGGTAATGCACAACTGTCTGTAACTCCAGTTTTGGGGGATCCAGTATCATCTTCTAGCGAGGCCAGACATGCACATGGTACATAGACACACCTGCAGACAAAACACTAATACACATGAAAATGAGAGAGAGACAGAGACAGAGAGAGACAAAGAGATATCCCATTACTTAGGATGTCAGGGATCTTAGGAAGGGCCTAACACTGTACCTAATGACATTGCTCATGTGTGCACGGAATGGGTTCACTGCAGGGGCAGAGCTGGGACTGCCAAGGCCACTTGGGAAGTAAATAGAGTCTGTAAAACTAAAGGCAAGGGGTACCACACACCCTGCAGATCTGTTAGCAATGTGCTTCCACAGGAGTGGGGATCGCAGGGACACCCCCCTCACTACACACACACACACACACACACACACACACACACACACACATACACACACATGTTGAAGGACTGAATGGACTAGTCTGGTGGAGTCAGGCTCCTCATGGTTCAGCAGACAAAGGAAGGAGACAGAACGATCCATGAGTCGGGGAACTGGTGGGATTATCAATATGGACTTGTGTTACCGCAATGTGTGTAAGAGTGGGGAGCTCGGAGGAACAGATCTGATATCTGTATCTTACAAAGGGAATTTATCATATTCCCTTACATGGTAGGAGCTCAGTTGTCTAACAAGGACCATTGCATGCTGCAGAAGCCAAGGGTCTGGTGGCTCTTCAGTTCACAAGTCTGGATGCCTTAGCAGTCCCAATGTCATGCTGAAGGTCTGGAGGATGTCTGGAGAGCCGCTGGTCTTCAGTCCACATGGGAAGGCTGAAGAATCTAAGTCTGAAGTCAGTCTAGTTCGGTGGCAGCAACAGTGGCTGACACATTACTCAGGAAGAAATGAAGATGGACAGGCAACACTTTTCTCCTCCGACCTCTTTGCATCTGGGCTGTCTGCTGGAAGGTGTCGCTCACTCTGAGGACAGATTTTTCTTCCTCAGTTCATCTTCTCTGGAAGACATCTCATGACAAGCACAGGGGTGTGTCTCTGAGGTGACTTCAGAGCCCATCAGGTTGGCAATCAAGGTTACGGGTCACACCACAGACACTTGTGCACATGACTGTGCAGACTCAAGTCTCTTCTCTGTCTGGGGGCCTCTATGTGGGACCTCCTGGCATCAGTGATGCACCCGGTACCTGGATCTTGGCTCTGTGTTCTCTGGGGAACTTCAGTGGAGACATGACTGATTGCAGGTGAGCAAGAAATAGACATGGGGGCAAGTCAAGAAATGCTGTAAACTCAGTCCTAATGCCTGTCGCAATGGTCACTGCTGAACCAGACAGATGGGTAGACTGGAAAGTGGACATGGCTGTAGTGACATGAGATCGTGATTTGCCAAAAAAAGCATCCTCCATGTCACATGTTTGAGTCTAACAAAATTTCATGTGGAGTCATGAGGAGCTGTGAGGAGAAAGCTGAAATCTGCTGTGAAAGTCATGTTGTGTCTTGTACAGTCAATTATTATTATTATTATTATTATTATTATTATTATTATTATGTGTATGGGTGTTTTGCCTCAATGTATGTGTACTATTTTATGGCTGGTGCCCTCAGAGGGTGTTGGAGCTACATTTGAGCCACCATGTGGGAGTTGGGAATAGAACTCTGGTTCTCTGGAAGAACACCCAGTGCTCTGAATCACCGAAGGATGATGATGATTCAAAGGCCTCTCCAATCCTTGTGTCTTCGTTAGGTTTCATTGCTATGAAAAGATACCATGACCAAGGCAACTCTTGTAAAGGCAAACATTTAATTGGGGCGGGCTTACAGTTTAGTCCATTTTCGTCAAGGCGGGAAGAACAGAGGCATGTGGGCAGACATGGTGGGAACTGAAAGTTCTACATCGGGATCCATAGGCAGCCAGGAGGAGACTATCTTCTTTATTGGGTAGAACTTGAGCTCATGACCTCAAAGCCCACCTCCACAGTGACACCCTTCCTCAGACAAGGTCACACCTCCTCCAATAAGGCTACACCTTCTAATTGTGTCACTCCCTATGGCCAACCATTCAAATACATGAATCTATGGGGCCAAATGTATTCAAACCACCACACCCTGTATGTTTCTTTCCCAAACTGTATTAGTTACTTTCCCTGTGATTAAATACTTGACAAAACACAAGGAAGGTGAAAGACCCCGACCGTCATTTGTCTCCTTAGCAAGCCCTAGACAGTTTAGAGCCTGAAATAAAAATAGGAATGAAAAATATGTGCCTGACCAAGCCCCACCCGACCACACTATAGTTTAGAGAAATGAATGACCCTGGCCTGGCCACTGGGCCAAGACACCCTGTTCCAGGAACTGGCTAACTGTAAAAAACAGGTTTCACCACTACATTATGGCTTAATCACCTTATGATTAATTTAGAATAATTGCAAGAATGTTTTTGTAACTGCCTTACCTTCTGATTGTCTTAAGACATTCTGTATTTTTCCATGACACATGTTTTTCACCTCAGCCCCTTACTTCCTCAACCCCTTACTTCACCCCCCTTGCTTTGTGTTTTTTCCCTTTAAATACCCCTGACTTCAGTTGCTCGGGATCGAGCTCCTCTGCCCCTGCGTGGGTTATGAGCTCAGCCCCAGTGCACTGGTCCCAAATACACCTCATGTGATTGCAGCAAGATCAGTCTCTCATGAGTTCTTGGAGGTCGTACTATTCCGAAGCTTGAGTGAGGGTCTCCCCACCGCGGGGGTCTTTCAAAGGAAGGGTTTATTTTGGCTCAGTGTTCACAGTTCAGAGGAATGAAGTCCATCATGGGGAGGTAGGCATGGTGGGTATGGCTAGATCCAGCATGCTGACCAGAAAGTAGAGAAAGGCGACCTTTGCTGCCTACATTCATGGTGATTCTTCCCTACCCAGTTAAACCTCTTAGAAAACACCTTCTGAGTCTCCTGGAGGTGTGTCTCCTAGGTGGCTCTAAACCCCAGCAAGCCGACAGTCAAGATTAACCAACCACATACTAATCTCTCTACGATTCTCAGTTTTACTAACTTAATTTGATATCAACGCCTGTGGCTTTAACTCTTATGTCTCTCTTGGCTTCCCCTATCACCTGGATCCAGTGTCACAGCCAGATGGGCTCAGAGCCCAGCCCCTGCTCTGCTGTGTTTCTGCATCTCTGAGGTCTGTTGTTCTTCTGATTATCTAGAAGCTCACAGGCTGGCAGACCATACCATTTGTCATCCAATCTGGAGCATTTGCTTCCTTTGGTTTTTTTTTTCTTTCTAATAATTGATTTTTACTCTAACAAGAAGCCACAGCAAATTATAAAGCAAGGAGCAGCCTTGTTGACTTTTTCTGGGTCTGCCTGTTGCTTGATACCATCTGCTTTGACAGGTGTGTTCTGAGGATGGGGCTGTCAGCAGGGACATGCACCTCCTTGATCACACGCACACACTCTCACCCAGCATTGAATCCATATTCTGATTCTGCCTGTTCCTTTCATCCTCGAAGCCCACTTCCCCTCTGAGAGCAGAGAGTTTCTGAGAGGAGGAGTGTGCTGTGAACAATGGTGTGGGGGACCCTGACCACTCTGGGCTTTCTTTATACGTCAAGGCAGGTTTAATGGATAGCACACCCTTGGTCACAGAGTTTTTGGTTTTTGCCTTTGGAGCTTTCTAATTTGCTGATCCCTCTAGTGTTTTGGATATTTACAGAAGGGCTGTAGGCCACCTATGAGCCCTTGTGCAAGTGTGACCACGGAGGAGTCGGCCTGTGAGTGTCTCTGTCTCACCCGTAGAAGCTGAGTGTTCGCAGCAGACCCTTGTTGGAGCGGCTGTTAGAACTTCCCTCATCTTCCTCCTTCAGGAGCTCTTGGTGAGTGTGTGTTGGGTCTCTGTGATTGCTTTCTGCCTACGCTTTTTTTTTTTTTTTTTTAAATGTTATATATTTTCATTTTTCTCTGTGTGGTTCTCCTCCTGTGCTGTGTCCCCAGTGTTCTCTCTTGTTCCAGGTGGTGGCATCTCCATGGAAGCATAAAATTAATATCTGTGAATCCATCATGATACAAACAAGTGATTAGATAAATAAGTAAATAAGCAAGACAAGATACATTTTCCATGCTGAGACTAGGACCATCAATGCAGATCCTCTGAGCCCATGTTCTCCTCAGTTGCCCAGAGGAGGAAAGAAAGGACAGCTTTGTGAAGGGGAATCCTGGTAGACAAGGACCTCAACGGGTGACTAAAATCTTCTTCAGCAGAGGCAGGGCCTATGAACAACACATGCCCTTGACCTGTTGGGAGAAGAACAGTGCTTTGCCCTAAGATTTTCCTAAATTATGTCTTCCGCCTTTCCATTTCCTCCCTTGCTTTTTTTCAAATTCATGATCTCTTCATTAATTGTTGTTATTCGTAACATATATGTGTGTGTGTATATACATAAATATGTAAGTCCAGCCTGTTCAATCTGTATAATGGTATTTTTAAGTATGTTTTCAGGGGTGACCTGGTATTGGATAACCAATTGGTAGGTTCTTCCCTGGGAAGACTTGAAGGAGAACCATCACTTTATTAAATCAATGCGAATCCTAAGTATAATCTAAATATTTGTCCTTAAACCCACAGATAAATATAGTCCTCACTCCACATCAAGAAACTTCTCTTTGCCACAGATGGAGACCATTACAGAAAACTACGACCAATGGCTCTTCACTGGCCTTGTCAGCTCGGAGTATCTCCAGGTCTCTTTGTGAAAATCAGGTGTCTTTTGAGCTTTCTTTTCTCCTTAGGATCAGGTCGTGGTGTGGACAGAAATCCTGCCCAAAGCCCCTTGGTATTCTCTGGTGATTCCTCTGGTAATGGCTGCTCATCTTTTGCCTTTTATACATAATTCTCCAACTTAGTTTTTTTGAAGTATTTATGCAAAGGTGTTAGGTGACCTGCCTAAAGATAATTAACCTTTGATAGAAGTGTGCTGGTGTGTGAGCTTGTGGATGTGTGTGCATGCACACACACACACACACACACACACATACATTTAAGTTGAGGTGAAATAATGAAATTGACAATTATTTTATCATTCTTTGTCTATGTGTACACGTGTGTGCATATTCATGTGTAAGTGCACACAAGTCTGTGTGTGCATGCACACACATGTGTAAGCCAGAGGACCACCTTAGGTCCTCTAGGATCATCCACGTTGTATTTTGAGACAGAGTCTCTTACTAGGGCTTGATGCTCACTGACTAGGCTGGCTAGTGAGCCTCAGGGATCCCCAGCACGGTGACGAGCATGTGCCACCATACCTGGCTCTTTACGTGGATTCTGAGGCTCAGACTCAAATCCTCATGTCTGTGCTTTACTGACTGAGCCTTCTCCACAGCACCCAGAATGCACATTACTGACCCCACAGCTGGAGAGTTTTGATTATGCAGCCCTCAGGGTCACCCATGCCTATGAAGGGACAGCAGACCTCTGCTCTAGAAGCTTCTTTAGGTCTCTCCGTACATCCTTCTCTTCCAGGGCAATGACTGCCTTTGTGTGGCTCATGCTAGGACTGCACCCCAGGAAACCCTCTGCTGCCAGTGCCTTGCTAGGCAGGCTGTAGATGCTCACAAGTCTGTTTACTGGGCCCTGGGCTCTTAAGTGGCTCATGGGTACCTCCTGTCTAGAGTGGTGTTTCCTGAGCAAGGGCCACTGAGATTCCCTGTTCTCCTGCAGATTCAGGTTTGACTGTGGGCCTGGCTGTAGAGAGGAGAACGGTTGGGGAATCCCCACACAGTTCTCTATGTGAATGAGTCTCCTCTGGATGAGTTCCAGGGAAGGAGTGATAGGCACAGAACAGCTCTGCCTCCCCACTCAGGTACTGCACAGGGACCTCAATTTTCTGAATTTAGGACATTTCCAAGCTCATAGCTGTCATCTCCTATGACATGGTTTTAGTTTCATTTCTGTCTCAGTGACAGAATATCTGACCAGGAGCAACACAGGGGACTGTGTTTGACTTGCACTTCTAAGCTATTGGTCATTGTTTCAGGAACCCAAGCAGCTAGTCACATCACATCCACAGTCAAGAGAGAGAAAAGGAATGCACTGTGATACCTGTTGGCTCCAACTTTTCTCCTGTTAAGTACATTCAGGACCTTCTGAGTAGGGAATGGTGCTGCCCACAATAGCAGTGGTCTTCCTACATCATTAATAATCATGACAATGCTCCACAGACATGACTGCAGACCAACCATTATTTTTCCCAAGTCATTCTAAATTGTGGCAAGATGACATTTAAAACTGACTGTCCCTTAAAATGAAGTTCCCATTTGGGTTTGGCTGGTGGTCATGGAAGAAGATAGGGTGAGTTCAGCTCAGATTGAAATCTGGACTCAATAAAGAGAAGCCAGGGTGCTGGTATACACAGTTGGACCTGTGCATCTGCTCTGGGACTCCCTGGCGAGATAAGCTCTTGTCCCTTGGTCAATGGACACCTCTCCAGTGTCTGCCACACTCTGTCCTCCCATTGTCCCAAGCAAATGTGCATGCTATCATTATCATGAGCCTGGTGCAGAGTCCCATGAGGGTACCATGAGAGGTGGGAGCCACAGGATAGTGCCCAGTTTCAAGGCCCATAGCTAGCGGTCTGGTCTCTCCTACCCAGACCACCAGCCATGGACCTTCAGACGTGAGACTTACTCCTGGCTTCAGTCAGCATAGGCAGCTCTTTGGAGGGAGCTATGGCAGCAGAAGAGGCAGAGAGGATCTTTTCCAGAGGCGCCAGAGGGAGCATTGGTCTCGCTCATGCGCACTTAGTTTGAGAGCTTGGCTTCCAGAACCATAAGGAAATAAATGAATGCCTCTTGTAAAGCTGACTGGAGTAGCCCATTGCCCGATCTGGCCTGCTCTGCCCTGAGCACTGACCACTGGCTCTTCTAGGTGACTATGGGTCATTTCAGCCATTGGTGCAGCCTTCCTGGGCCCTCTTCTTCTTGGATGTGAAAACAGAAAGAGGACAAGCTGTTGCTGGGCTGAGTCCTCTGAAGGCAGTGGCTGTGGGTGCCAGCCATGCCACCCCAGGAGCCTGAGAAGATGCTGGCCCCATCTCCACATGGTATATCTGCCTCAGCTGTGAGATCTGTAAAGGGAGCTAGCGGCCTTTCAAGCCTATGTTTGTTTTGGGGGATCCCGCTGCCGTCTGAACCAACAGCTTGAAGCTATTTGAGTGTTTCTGTAGTCAGTGTGGGTATGCATTCTGCCTTCCTGGGAACAGCTCCTCTGCCAGTCTGATTTGTCTAGCTGGGGACCCTGCCACGCTGGCCACCAGCAGGAGCAGCAAGCCTGCTCATACAAGGCCGACTGAGGAGCCCAGACCTAGAAGAGAAATCCCATAGTACAACACTCCCAGGGACACCTGCCTGCAGGAGGATATAGGATACCAATGGGACTGGGCAAGGTAAGCCAAGGTCATGACGGGAAGACAGTGGGAAACCCTGAGGCTCCTTCAGAAGGAATAAGGTACCCAGAGGCTCACACAGCAGAGGCAAGGAGACCTGGAGCATGATCGGTTGATGTAGGTAACCCCATAGCCTCTTCCAGGTCCTGTCTCCAGAGGTACCAGCCTAAGACACAGAAGAATAGTAGTAGCAATAGCTGAGCAGAAGCACTGGCATGTTGTGTTCCCAGGATGGTGTCTAACTTCCAGGCATGGCGTGGGGCAGGACAGGTGCTGGGGGTGCCAGTCTTACAGGTGGTAACAATAACTTCCATTGTGAGCCTGCCTTCTCTGAAAGCACCTAGTGCATCAAACCATTTCCCCTATACATGTACATTCACACACGTGCACATGCACACACATCTATGCAGCTCACACGTCACCCGTGCATGCACACATGCACCCGAAGTACACACACAACGTACACATACACAGAGGTACATGCACACGCACGCGTGCATGCAATGCACACACCATGTAAACATACACGCACACGTACACGCACACACACACACACACACACACATGCACACACGTGCATGTGATGCCTGAGAGATACGGGAACAAACTTTCAGCGCTCCCATGAACAGAGCTGAAATTGCAGCAATAAAGCACACTTACAGATTTTAATCCAAAACATAAAATTAATATCCGTGAATCCATCATGATACAAACAAGTGATTAGATAAATAAGTAAATAAGCAAGACAAGATACACTTTCCATGCGGAGACTGGGACCGTCAATGCAGATCCTCTGAGCCCATGTCCTCCTCCCCAGTTTCCCAGAGGAGGAAAGAAAGGACAGCTTTGTGAAGGGGAATTCTGGTAGACAGGGACCTCAACGGGTGACTAAAATCTCCTTCAGCAGAGGCAGGGCCTATGAACAACACGTGCCCTTGACCTGTCGGGAGAAGAACAGCGCTTTGCCCTAAGATCTTCCTAAAACCCACAAACTAGTTTAACTGTGAGAAAAACATTAGAGAAGTCCAAAAGGAGGTTCATCGCCCAGCCCTCGTCCCCTGACAGGCAACGCTCCTCCAAACTGTTGAGGTCATCAAAAGCAAAGGGTCTGGGAAGGAAGAGCCCGATGTACTGGGCGATGAGAGGTCCCTGGGGTCCTGACTGGGATCCTGGAAGAGAGAGCAAAGGAGGGAAAAATGGGAAGCAAGCAAGGCAGTTCAGAGAGGCTTGGGCCCCTGGGCCTGGGAGCATTGCTTCTAATTCAAGCCTAGCCCTGGAACAGCCTGCAGGATGGGCTTTAAGAGGCTCAGGGAGCTCTAGGCAAAAGGCATGCCACTAAGAAGGTCCCGAGGTTGCATATCTCCAGACAACCTTGGGGGATTTGAGACAGAGTGTGTGTGTATTTTCCAAAGAAAGTATAACGAATCTCAGGCTATAAAGAATTGCTATCGTCCCTGTCTCCCCCTCCCCCACCCTGACCTGCTTCTAGATGCAAGAGAAGTGAGAGATGAGGGGGAGGGTGTGGACCAGGGTAGGAGCCCCACCCATGCTCACAGATGGGGTGGGAGGCTCCTCCCACATCCAAGTGCAGATAAACCCAGGGGTCAAGCCAGGCCACTGGGACCTGTTGCATCTCCCAGGTGAGGCTGGGTATGGAGGCTCCTGATTCCCAGGTGGCTATGTGGGATAGGCCATGAAGGGATTCCAATACAGACAGGAGGAAGAGGAGATAGAGAGAAATGAATGCAAAGGAAGAGGGGAAGGAGGGACCGAGGGAGGGAGGGAAGAGGAGGAGCTGAGGGGAGAAAGAGGAAGGAAGAGAAAGTTTCTGAGGACTGGGCCTCAGAGCAGAGGGGTCACCAGAGTCCTCTCTCATATGTGGGAACAGGGCGAGGCAGCAGCTGCCCAGGGAGGGAATGTGGTTGTCTCCCACAGGCTCTCCATCTGGTTCTCAGCAGGGCCATCCAGACAGTGCAGGATTGTGGGGGCTGCCCGGGCCCTCACTTGGGAAAGCAGAAACCTGCCTCAGCCAGTACCTGTGCAAGTGCCAAGAAGACAGACATCGAGAGGACTGTCCTGGGAGGGAAGCTACTTAACACAGCCACGCCCTAACTCTACCAGGTCCTATACCCAAGAGCAAGGAACATGGGGATGCAGTGCCCTGATTGAATCAGCCCCACCCCTAGAGGAGGGGGGAGAGGACTACCAGAGGTGGCAAGATGCTGGGGTCTCTTTGATCTTGCTTCATGTATGCTAGAGCACTTTTAAAAAGTCCCTGTGGTTCTCTGTGAGTTTTAGGCTCCCTGGGTTTTTCCTCTTTGGCGTGTCTCTTGACTTTGTCAAGCTCACATTTGGGAAGTCACGTTTAGTAAGACCGTACGGCTATAGGCTATAGCTTCTGACACAGTCTCCCAGTGACCCCCCTGATCCTTGGCTCTTACCATCTTTCTGCCCCGTCTGTCCACAATGATTCCTGAGCCTTAGGTGGGAGTTGTTTTGTCCACAACTTTGCGTTTTGATTGGTTGTAGTTTTCAGTAATGGTCTCCATTAGTTGCAAAGAGAAGTTTTCTTGATGTGGGTTGAGGACTATATTTATCTGTGGGTTTAAGGACAAATATTTAGAATATAGTTAGGATTTACATTGATTTGGTAAAGTGGTGGTTCTCCTTCAAGTCTTCCCAGGGAAGACCCTACCAATTGGTTATCCAATACCAGGTCACCCCTGAAAACATACTTAAAAATACCATTATACAGACTGAGCAGGTTGGACTTACGTATTTATGTGTGTATACACACACACACACACACACACACACACACACACACACACACACACACATATGTTACATATAACAACAATTAATGAAGAGGTCATGAATTTGAAAAGGAGCAAGGGAATATCTGGGAGGAAGTGGAAAAGATATAATTATGTTATCATCTCAAAATAAAAGATAATTTTAAAATGGACAGAGGTTGGATGGGTGGCCCCAGTCCAGCTCTCCTGACCTGCTCCTCCACACCCCACCTGCACTTGACAGACTCAGGGCCAATACAGATTACACCACCCAGCCTCGCCGCCACCAACATCCTCCTTGCCACCAACGTCCTGTTTCTGGGTATTTCACATGCGTAGAGCCACAGAAGCACTCTTTCATTCAGCTTCTCCCTGTGTCCCGATGTCTAGTTCTGCCTCGTAAGGGGATCAGTTTTCCTTTCTTTCCCGGCTGCGTAACTTTCTGTTGTTGGGATGAGCCATGGTTTGCTCGCCTTTGATGACCACAATGCCCTGAAACAGTTTCTTAAGATACACACTTGTGTGCATCTCTTCTGCCTCCTGCCTCCCCTGCTCTGTCTTGGGCTCCACTTCCTTAACTCACCATGCTCTGTCTTGCCTCAGTTTCCAATATGTCTCCCCAACCCCCAACACCAATGTCACTTTATGGGGACACCCTTCTCAGCTTCCAGCTGAGTGCCACAGCTACTTTACTGACAGTGCACTCTGTTGAGGCCTCAGCTGACAAACTTCAGGCCCTTGGGACAAGATCTCATTTCTCTTTACTGCACCCCAACTCATGAAGGGAGTCTGATTATCTGGTAGCACCCACTGCACCCCAGCCAGGGTACCTGTCTCAGCACGAGTGGTCACAATAGGCTGCACAGATTCCTGGAGAAGGTTACTGTGGTCCTCTTAAGAAACAGCATGGTACAGTGCTTTGAGGTATCAACAGGCAGCCTCTACTTGGCACCAGGATGCAAGCTGGCACCTGGCAATGGGTCAGAGGCGCCCATCCAGCTGGTCTATACACAGCACTCTATACCCACAGCGATAAAAGGTGAAATATTTTTATTTTAAAAAATTAAATCATTTGCGTGGTTGTCACCAGCTACTATGTGACTAAATTAACCCCCTGTCTGCAGTAGGGACCCACCTTGCCTCACCTAACTTTAAGAAATAGCTGGCATGTTTGGGTCCTGTTTACAGTGTTATTCTGTTAACCACTGGGTAGGCAGGAAGCTCGGGAGAACCCTCAGGGCTGAGGCTTTGCCCACAGACATGCTGAACAGTCCCCACTTCTTTGGTGCCTGGTGTGAACAGGATTCAGCCCTGGAAAGTAAGGAGAAAGGTGACCAGGGACAAAACCAGTTGGTGGCTGCCTGGCTTCAGAACCCCAGAGTTGTGTTGGCTGGGTTGCAGCAGTGTCTAAGGTATGGCTTCCCTCAGGGTGGGTACTTGGTAAAGTACTGAGGGCTGCTTTGGTCTGCTGGAGTCTGTACCAAGGCCACCTTCTCTGAAACACTCGAGGTCCTAGGTCCTAGAACTCCCTGGAATTGCCCAAACTCTACTCCGTTTTCTTCTCAGAAGACCAGTTAGTTGCCTTCCACACCGTTGGTCCTCAACCCTGACTTACACTCTCCCTTGAAACCTTTCTGCCAGCTGCACAAGGCCTTCCTTCTTCAGAATCTTGGAGCTCCTTTAGAGCAGTCCGATTGTCTTCCTCTTAGGCCGTGTGTGTGTGTGTGTGTGTGTGTGTGTGTGTGTGTGTGTGTGTGTGTGTGTGTACATGCATGCATGCATGCATATGTGTGTGTGCTTCTCTTTATGTGTAATATGTCTCACGTGATGCCAAATCCTGCCCTCCACAGGAGGATCAGAGCACAGGGTGGCCCCTATTCACCTCCCTTGCCTGCTGGGCCTTTCCCTGCTAGGCCTCAGGCACTGTATAGACTGACCCCTGACGAATGCCTTGGACACATGCCACAAGTCTGCTCTTGATCAGTCGCCTTGTGGGGCCAACTTGTCACAAGCCACATGTTGTCCTTAAAGCACATACTTTGGGCTTTGAAATACAGTGGAAGTTTTGCCAACAGACCCACATCCTTGGGCCTGCCTGTCCAGCTGGTGCTCAGCCAGTTTGTATTGCATATGCATACGCCGGCCTCCAGAAGGCCTCCATTCCCAGGGGCCCTGCCTGTCGTCTCTGGCTCCTGCCCTTTTGTTTCTGTTGCTTTCTCCCTCAGCATCCTCAGTTCCCAGAAGGACCTTGTGGCTCTCTGAGTGCCCCTGAGGGTCCCCTATGGCCAGAGCAAGCCCCCATTCTCAGGGTGTCCCTTAGTCAGAGGCCCCGATGGCCCGAGCAAGCCCCTGTTCTCAGGGTGTTCCTTAGTCTCCAGCCGTCTTTGTGTTACCAGAAGTTTGTTCTTTGCAAGAAGGGTGGTAGGCTGTCGATTCCAACCTTACAACTCAGGGTCACAGGATGGATGGGGCCTGTGCCCCTCCCTGGGGTCATTTGCTTACAGGTATGTCTTATGAGCACACCAGAGAAACCTGAAGGAACTCAGGATGACATGATGGAAGATGGACACCTTTAATGGTAGAGCCTGTTTTGGTAGAGCATTTGTATAATTTTAAGATAAGTACCTCTAGAAATAACAATTTCTTCTTTAAAGTAGCATATTGTACATGTGTGTATGCGTGTGTGTGTGTAAATGGCAACGTTCTTCTATTGTGTCCTTGCTTTCCACTTGCTTCTGTGTCTGCACACCAGTATGAGGGTAGGGAGGTCTGCACCGGTCTCGGTGCTTCCAGGCTGGTGTCAGCATGTGCACCTACTGTGGGCTGGATGGGGAGAAGCTCATGTAGGATATACGAGTCTGCATCTCTGTGTGTACGTGGAGGGGAACCAGGGTAGATGATGCCAGGGGTGGGTATGAAGTAGCTCTGGGAGCCCGCACGAGCGAGGCGTGCAAGTGTGAGGGTAGAGCTGGGAGACAGGCGAAGGTCTGGCAGCTTTGTGGGCAGGACAGAGTGCAGCTGCTCTCCTGGCTGGGCCACTTCTCACCATGTCGCTGAGTCGGCAAGGCAAGCGAAGCCTTGATTTTGGCTGGGTGTGTCAGGCACACTCGAGTCCTCCCCCCAAGAGGCCCCCAGGACATATTGCACATCAAATCCCTGGACTGAGGCCCTTCCCAGATGGCGTGGCTTGTCTGTGGGGAGCGGTGGCGGAATGTTGAGCTCAGGCAGCTCTTTCTGGCTTCTGGCCCCACGGGTCCCCTTTCCTGAGTGGGTTGTGGAGCAGCTTCTGGGACCTGTGACACGGATAGTCCCTGCACTGTGACCTCCCAAGGGATGTAGAAGCCAGCACTTTGAGGGGACCCTCTGCTGTCTCTCTACCCCCTCCCTCTTTTGTCTATGACTATTGAGAAGAATCTGAGTCTGTGTTCAAGCCCGGAATCAAATCGCGTTTGCAATTTGTCAAATTATGCAGAGGAGACAGCGGAGAGAAAGGGAAGCAGTTTGATTCTATTATGTGGAAATTAGCCTGAAACAGAGGCTGTTCGCCTGTTAGAGCAATTTCTATCCATTTGTTTCTGGAGAAAATTGCCTATGTGCCAGTCCTCGTCTGCTTCTGGCTGATGGTCCCCAGGTTGGCAGTGCAGTGAGGCAGGGCTGCAGGATTCCAGCCGTGGGTGGGCGACTCTCTTAGCCAGTAGGTGGCCCCAGAACAAGGGTGGGAAGTTACCCATGGTATGCTTTGGCACTGGGGAAGGGGCATGTGTCAGGTCCTCTATCTGCCCCTTGTCGGCCACTGAGTCATTTCTTACATGCCTTGGGGTGGCCAGCAGCTGGCTTCCTGCAAGATGGGCCCAGCCATGGTAGGACAGAGAGTAGGATAAAAGGATCAGGCTGGAGGTAGGGGGAGGTTGTGCGTGAACTGACCTGGGAAGGACAGCTCTGCTGAAGGGGACTTGGCAGCAGGAGGACCTGCCTCTGTCAAAGGTCAGAAGACAGTCAGGGTAAGACCCAAAGGTGGAGCCCTGATAGTGGACTCCAGGGCCTGCAGGCTGACTCTGTTTTATGGGACAAGGCTGTCTGGGGAAGCCTGGTGGGTGTGGCTTAATGCAGGCCCCTCCCCTTCACTGAGTCCTTGATGGCTCAACACTGGGAAGATAACACCCAGACCCTCCGCCTCCACACTGTGCTGTGACCTGTGCTGTGGTTCCTGATTATGGGTGGGAACCTAGGCGCAACGAGGAACTGCATCTTCCCAGAAAAGCCTACATCAGCCCTACTGACTCCAGTCTATACCCAAGAGCCCTTAGCAAAGCCAAGGTACAGAGGGTTGAGGTCTGACCATGGGGTGCTGGGGAAGAGATCCAAGGGCAGACTGCTTGGGTGGTGGAATCTTCATTGCCCAGTTGATTGGATTATGGTTTAGAAAATGCCTATGGGACTGGTAAAGCACACCTCTGGGTGTGTCTGTGAGGTTGTTTCCAGAGAGCATTGGACCTGATAAGTGGGTTGATTGTTTATTTATTTATTTTTGATGCAGGGTTCATTACTGTAACGTCACTGGTCTGAAACTTGCTATGTATGTAGAGCAGGCTGGCCTCGAACTCATAGAGATCTGCCTGCCTCTGCCTCCTGAGCGCTGGGATTAAAAATTACACCACCAGGCCCAGCCGATGGATCATTTCTTGAGAGTGACATATCGTGGAAATATAAGAAAACGTATGAAGTGACCAAGTTGAAAGATGTTAGAAGAATTGTGTCACTAGGGAATATGTCTTCTGTGTATGTATGTGCATGTGTGACTGTCTGTCTGTCCACAGTGATCAGGCCTGGAGGTCAGATGACAACCCCAAGCAACTCTCATCAGGTGCCTTTTGCCATTGTGTATATATGACAGACTGGTTTTCTCACTAACCTGAAACCCATCAAGTGAGGTGAGGCCAGCTACCCAGTGAGCCTGGGATTTTGAGGAACGTGCCTTGACTCTATCCAGTCACAGGAAGCCCTCCCTGCCCTCATGCTCTGTCGAGTGAGCCCCTTAATTTCTCTGAGCAGTATTTCTGCCATTCTGGGCTATATGTACAGTTAGGGAGCGATGTAGGCAGAACACTGAGCTGCAATCTGGAGCAAGGTAGCTAAGTGTCCATGACCCTGAGGTCTGTGAAGGTTCTGGGTGGTGATATCTGCCATCAGAGTCCCAGGTAGATGCTACATCCCGCAACAATGTGCCATGAGACCCATGTTTCTCCCCCATGATAACCCTAGTCCACTCTCTGAAACATGCCAACTGTCCTTGTTCAGTGGGCCAGGAGAGGGGACGATCCTCAAATACTGATGCCCTTAAAGAGCCCCTGGGCCAACCCTGGCCTCCGTTTATGCCTTCCTGGTCTGGTTACAGGTTGACAAAGACTGGCCTGGAAAGTTGAGCAGGGCTGTTCTCATCTGTTGTTATGGTTACAGGAGGGAAAACAATTTCCTGTGAGGTATCTCCTGATCACTCCTGTCGGATGCTGGGGCAGATTAGCCAAGCTCCGTGGCGACGGCTCTCGGCTCTGCTGGAGACCAAACGACATTTATTTTGACCTCAAACATGGGGTTACCGTCTGCCAGCTCAGTCAGGGGAGATAGACAGAATCTCATTAAAACCATCAGAGAAGTATGTTGCTGGTTTTATTGCAGTGGTAAAATTGCCTTTGCCTTGTTCTCTCCAAATGCCAGATCACAGACATCACAAAACGTGAAGGAACCCGGGGTGCATTCAGAACAGGTGATAGGCAGTCACCCTGGTTGGGAGTAGTCCAATCACCAAGCCGGTGAGGCTATGTGGTGGGTGTCCTTGCTGCTAGGAGTGGGCTCGCTCAGTCTGAAGCTCACACAACCTTCTAGTAAGGGCATGTGACCTCAAAGGGAAATGCTCGCCTCCCCAATGACTGGGGTCCCAGACGGCAGTGAGCTGTTTAAGACTTTGTGCCTCAGAGTCAGGGGTGGCCACTGGTGGGCAGAGATGCAGACTGGGTTGCTTCCTTGGAGGGTGGGGCCCAGTAGTCAGGGCCACTTGTACCCCTGCCCTGTAGGCAGCCTGGAGCGTGTTGTGTTGTTCACAGGTGTATACAGCTCCAGGGATGGTGGAATCCATCTAGGCTGAGGTCAGCGATGAGTGAGAGGCAGCTCCTGCCTGAACCAATCACCCCTTCACTCTTTTATTTTCATTTCTCAAGAACCCAGAGTGACTCAGTGGTCTGTTCTCACTTCAGTCTGACTATTGAAGGAGACATACTTACGCCAGCCAGCCAGGTGATCCTCACCTGCAGGGACAATGGCTTTCTGTGGGCTGGGGTGAGGAAAGAGAAAAGGGGTTTGGATTTGCGGTGAAGGTCTGGATTAAGGGGACAGAAAGGAGCTGCGGATGCAATGCGTTCTAACAGGGACCACAGTGAGGTCACCAGGGGAGGGTGGGTGCGTTAATGGTGAAGAAGATGGTTCCTGGATTCCCACAGGGGAAAAGCTGGCTAGAGCTGAGCAGGAAGGGGGGAGTTCACTCCCTGCCTCCTGGTGACCTTGAGGAACGAGGGTTGAGCAGATGGATGAAGGGACACTCCACTGACTTCAAGGGGCAGGGCAACCAGGAGGGCTGTGTTCTGTGTGTTCCTCCTACTGCCTACTGAACACCGAGGAGGGTGGGTGATATCAGGGCAAGAGGGATCCTCTCTCCATCCCAGGATGGGCTGTCTGACCCTACTGGCCTCTCACTTCAAGCTGGTATGAGTCAGTGGGCCTCTAACTCTCTCACCCAAGGGCCCTTTGGCTGAGAACTGGATGAGAATAGCTCCTTCCTTAGTCTCCAACGGGTGTGACATCTGCACTGAGCAGGGATCTGGGTCTGAAGTTGCCCACACCCAGATCGGTGTGGGCAGGGAGAGCGTGTGTGAGAGAGAGCCTTGTTCTGAGGACTGGCACTCGGGACTTGGGCTACCTGGACATCTGAGTGGGAAAGGGGCTGCTACCTCTCCTTGGTGTGTCAGCATAGCCGGGCTGTGTCCTTAAGGGCTCCCTGGCCAGATAATGCCTAGTAAGGAAGTCCTAAGCAGAATCCAGAGCTATGAGCTCATGTGTAGGCTTGTGGGGCGACCAGGTAGACAAGAGAGGAATGTGGTCCAGGGCAAAGGAAGTAGGTATAAGTCACACACAGCCAGAAGCTGCCAAGGGCCTCGGACTTGCCCTTCCCGGTCTATCTGAATTGGCCCAGTGGTGCCCATCCTGTGCCACCCAGACTCCAGTTCACCAAGGATCTTGCTGTACCTGTAAGTGGCATCCGGATGGCTGTTGACTAGATGGTAGGGGAACAGATAAGACAGAGACCAGGCAGGTCTGTTGGATTGAGTGAGGTACTTCCCAGGGCGATGAGGTTCTGTGGGGCTGAGAATTCTTCAGTTCTTCCCTCCATCATCCTTACGCTGAGCACTCTTTGTCCTGAGCCAGAAGGAGCCCATACGACTTAGTGCTCTTGCTAAGTTGCGGAGAGACAGACTCGGAGACTGAGAGGCTGAGATGGCTAGCCTTTGGAGAGGAAGATGCTAGAGAAGAAGGTGGAAAGAGCTCTAGTGATTTGCTCAGGGGACTGCACGGGAGTCTGCCTGAATGCCAGTGTCCCATGGAGGCCATGAGCTCCAGAAGCAGCCCAGAGAAAGCAATAAGCAGAGAGCTGTAAGGTGGACGTCTTGGAACCATCTAAGTCCTTCCAACCACGTTCAGAATGCTCAAAGGGTACACAGTGTTCAGGAGAGACCTCAGGAGTGTCAGGGGGCACAACTCACCCCATGCTGGAGGATAGGCTACTCTGGACCGCTCCCAAAGCATCAACAGAATCCTTTAGAGATCCTCCTCCTTTAGTAAACACAACCGCTGCCAGGTGAAGCCCAACACTCTTCCAAGGAAAGTCAGTCAGTCCAGAGCCCAACCCCATGTGCTCGCCAGGGCAGCGCCCAGCATCAAACCAAGAATAGCAGACAACAACGTCATAAGAAGACATTACCGGAAACAGGAGAGAGAAGGTCAGGAGCCAGAGGCACACCAGAAGTAACAGAGGTGGGCAGAACAGTAGATGAAGGATTAAGACACTGGCTACAGGTGTGTCTGTGTTCAAGCACATGAGGAGAAGAGTAAGGGGAATCAGGAACTTGGAAAACTACAATGAGGAGTAGGGCTGGGACCGGATGTTACACACAAGGCACTGGATTGTGCTAACAGATCAGTGAGGCCTTACAAGGCCCTGACCTGGTGGCTCAACTTGGCCCGTTGCTCATTTCTTACCAATAAAGTTTTATTATAGCACAGCCGCATTCCCCAGCTTGTGCAGTTACCGAAGGACATCAGAGGAGAGCAGGAAGAAAGGCTGGCATGTTCCTACTGGCCCTGCCGAGCCTTGCCCCCAGTCTTGACCTCTCGACTCTACACTGTGAACTGCCAAGCGGGTGCCCCAGCTATCAAAATAATGCGCGTGTTACATTTCCGCTGGTGGTCGGACTTGTTCCAAATCATCAGAACACGAATCCCCAAGGGTGAAATTGTTACCTTGGTTTACAGCTTGGGCATGGAGGATATGAAGAAGAAAATACACGTAGAAGAGCAGGCCATTCTGAGCTGCTCTCCAAGGCTTAATTCACTAGCCTGGGTTCCCCACACTCCAAGGCTTACTGCAGTCGGGGGAGCTCTCCCTACCAGAGCCTGGGCTCCTTCTGGCAGGGACATCTGTCTCATCCTCTGCCTTGTGGTCAGAGCAAGTTAGCCTCAGGTTGCTGAGATGTGGGAAGACCAAGACTTAGATCCAGAGGGCTGGGCTGAGGGCCCTACTGTCCCCCTGGTGGCCTCACACAGGAGGGGCCGCTCGGCCTTTCTTTTCAATGGCAGCTGTTGCCTCTTCTTCTGATGCTCTTTTGTCTTTTTTTTTTTTTTTTTTAGCTGACGTCTATAATTTGGAAAGCCATAAAAATGAATATAGATGAAATATTAGAGGGCAGCAGTATGAGAAAAGCAGGAACAAAGAGGCGCTTGCTGCTTTAAACAGGTCTTAAAACTGCTTTCATCTACGCACTCGCCTCAGCCCAGTGAAATTGATTCATTGACCAAATTGGCCATTTAGATTCAAAAGGCTCAGCTTTCTGAGCACAACCCCCTCCTCTCCAGATTTATGGGACCGCAGAGAGGCACCCCCCAGTGTCTCAGTTTATTTTTTAAGGATGACCTATAGGGAGGCATCAGGCCCTTTCTTTCTGGAGAGCACACACTTGCTGGCCACTGCAGCCTGAAGGGGGTGCTGTGCCAGACTTGGCTCAAGAGAGGTCAGAGGGCACCTTACAGCGTCAGCCAAGCCCTCTCTGTGCTGGCCCGCCCCATCCAGGTCAGTCTGAAGCTGCCATGTCTGTTGGGAAGGGAACTGAGGAACATGACTAAGGGAGAAGGGCCTGCCTCAGCTCACCCAGCGGTCCTGAGCAGAAATTCAGACAGCATGGGGCAGCCCCAGGCCTACAGGAAAGAATCACAGAAAGCCTGACTGCTTCTCCTGGGTGACAGGCAGTTGTGCACCGGCCCCAGTGGGAGTTACTTCACAGAGAACGCCTGTCTAGCCATGCATCCTAGAGCCTGCCACCTAGAAACAAGATGCTACCTGGGCAGAAGGTGGGGCAGGGAAAAGGCAGTGGAGAATGATTCCTGCAGAGCTCTGTTCTGGACATGGAGAATTCAGCAGCCCAGTTAAAAACTTCCTGAGAAGAGCCACAGGTGCCATAAAAACAAGGGAAACTCTGGAAGTACTTCAGCTAGGAACAGGGCTCAGCGTGAGACTAGGATTCAGGATCTGTCTCAGATCAGGGTTCCAGCTCAGCCTAAGACTGTGGTCAAGTCCCGGTGAGAGCGAGAGTTATGTCAGTCTGAGATGAAGCCAGAGCAGACATACCAGGGCTCAGTTTTGAGGTGCACAGCACGGCTTTCCTCCTGTTAGGCAGTCTAGCTATGACTGATCCCTGGGTCTATGACTTTGCCCTGTGGAATGGCTCATAAGTCCCTGGACTTACTCCTCTGCTAGGTCACCCTTCTTGGCTGCACAAGGGCAGTCCTTTCCGGCCACAGCACATCTGCTGTGGTCTGCCTACTCCTGGACTAGATCTGGACACCTACCGCCCTGTACCTGGCACTGCCTGGCACACATCAAGTTTGGCAACACCAGTTTGGGGCCACACCCTCCACACACATCTGAGCAACCTTTGTCCCTGGCAGTATGAGGTCGATGAGAGACTTGTAGCAGGTAAGGACTCATGAGAGGCACATGGGGGGCCTGGAGTTACCCACCCACAGGGCAGGGGGCAGCGAGCTCCTGGGGTTGTTTATTTACAGGCACTCTAGTCAGTAATAGAGTCAGCAGGGGGGAGTGCATAGGAACAAGAAATCAGGATTGGGTCTTGATCATCAAAACAAACAAGCAAACAAGCAAACAAACAAACAAACCAAAACCAGATGGGGCTTTGCTAGCCCTGGGTCCCTGGTCTCCAGACCCTTTCACAGGCCTGCAGAAGGTCAGCCATATCAGGCCAGGCCTCTCATGGAGACCATAGCTCCCAGAGGCTGCACTGCCTTTCCACATGGCCACTGTAAGTGGAGCCGGAACCTCCAGGCCCCCCACCCCCACATTGCTCCATTTTCATTATTTTGCTTTATATTTTGTAACTTTAATTACATATTAAGTGACATACTAAGAAACCGTCGTTAAAATTTAAACCTTTGGTAATACCGTTTTATTACATTTTGATGACTTTATAACTATGATACTTTATTATTCCTTCTATGTTATTCTATGAAGGCACAGTGAGATTTTTAATATCTAATTACAGCACTGGATGATCATTAAAGCAGATGCATGGCGAGCTCCAACCTGGGTCCTCAGATTATTGGCGCGTGGAGGGCAAGGAAGCCTTCCTCTGTGGGTCAGGGTGGGAGGGCAGGACATGTGGGTGTTCTATACCCGTCTGGAAAGCCACGAGGTTTAATTAGCACCAGGATATCTTTTAAGGAAGCTTTGGAAGGCCAGTGATCTGGGTCTCTTGGTGGTGGCTCTGGGTGGCCCAGCCTTGGATGTCACTGTTACTGAGAAGTCCCCCTTTCAGGGGAACACTTCCTGCAGAGATGACCAGCCTGCTAACCTCCTTCAGGAGCTTGGAGGAGTACTCCTTGGTGCCTGAGAGGCACCTCCTTCCAGACTCTTCTCCACATTTCTAGCCTATCTCAGTCTTTCTCCTGGGGTCGAACAGTCTTAAGATCTTTAGAATTGGGGGGCAGCTGGAGTGGGGAGATCCACAGGGCCATGCAGAGGTACAGAAAGAGGCAGACAGTTGGATCAGGGGGTTCTCTGCCCTCTGTCTTCTCCAGAAAGAGACTCTCAGGGTGGGTGCCACAGATGGCCTTCCTGGGAGGCTGTACCACAGAAAGATTCTCTGAAGCCTTTCTCATCTCTGGAACTGCAGGAGAGCCCCTCAGACCAGAGGGACAGCCAGAGTAGTCATTGGGAAGAAAGATTCTAATACAATGTTGATAGAAGGCACTTGGTCCTGGGTGCTGCCTTCAAGGCCCAGTCTTTGCATCTATGGCCACCTACCTCCTTCTTTTCTGCCCTCCTGGGCTCCAGCACTGTGAGCTCTTCTCTGTGGTCTCCTCTGCCTGTTTTCATGCTTCGTCTCTCTGTAGACCTCAAAGCCTGAGAGATCCCCTGCCCTCCATAAGTCTTACACCTGACAGTGAGTTCTCCATCATCTCTGTTACCTATTGAATCTGGGGTCAGCTATAAGGGCAAGCCACTAGGCAGCTGATATCCCTGCACGTAAGGACCACAATGCCACTGAGCTGTGCCCCATACTCCTGTCTGGAGCATGATAGTCTGGGTCCCTCTAGACTAGTATACCCCTGCGTCCCCCTGGTAGACTCAGGAGACTCAGTCCCTGGGGACCAGGCATGCATGTACCACACTGGCTATCTGGGGGCTCTCTGGGAACATTGAAGACCAGATGCTGGTGGCAGCCTCGGGGCTACAATGCAGCCTATGTAGTTATTCTGCCTGGTTCCTTGCTCAGTACAGAGGTGAGAGCCCACACTGCCATTGTCCATAGCCCTTTGAGAAGTGTGACTGAGAACAAGAGGCTTTCTCTGTGGATGCAGGTGGGTGAGGCTGCACTTCTCCAGAAGGCAGAATTGAGTGAGGTTTTCTCTGGGCTATTGCCCAGCTGGTGAGTCAGAAGTAAAATTCACCTCAGCGGGGATGGGGGCACTTGAGATGGCTCATCAACAGGACAGTGCCAGGGCCTCGGGGAGTAATCTTCTCCAGGCACACAGTGGTAGCACAGAGCTCATTCTGCGATCCTACGACTCAGTAACTGTGCTCAGACCCTGGCAGGGTTTGATCATCCTAGAAATTATATTGCTCGCTGGTCCCATGTGAGGGAAACTCAATTACATAGAATTGGGAGCAATCAGCATTTCATTGGCAGTGGAGATGTGGGGTCCCTGAGCCGAGGCCAGCCTGCAGATCCTAGAATGCTGACAAGCGGAGTGTGGCCCAGCTCCCAGGATCCTGTGCATCTCACCTGTGGCTCGCTGGAGGGTGATTACAAGCCCTCAGGCTGATGCCAGTAACCTTTCCCAGGGCCTGAGGAGAAATCTGCCTATACCACATAGCACATTAGTAGAAAGGACCACGTATATAGTGTGGGCCATTGCTATCCTGAGCTGAGGCTGAGGCTGAGGCTGGGGGCAGATTTTGGTCACTCCAGGCAGTGACATGTCTATCCTTCCTGGGATATCCAGCATGCCTGGCCAGCCCAGGATGTGGGGCTCTGAACTGACAGGAGATGGCAGCTTTTCCATGCTGTGGCCCCAAACCCATTAGTGAGGATTCTATGCTTCTCAGACAGATGGGAGGCTCAGTGTCTCAGCTGAGTCCGGGAGAGTGGGAGCAGCCATAGTTTTGGCTGTCTACAGACCCTCAGGGAAGTGTCAGGCTGGCTTTCCTGCTTATCTCTTCCTGAAGCAGCAGTTCAGTTCCTCTCTCTGCTGCTGCAGTTGCCTACAGGCACTGCCAGTGTCCCACGAATGCTCCTGGTGAGGACAGAGCCAGCTATGAGCACCCCATTGGCAATGTTCCCTTCTGTATCTATCAGCACTTCCCCCATACTCAGCAGCACCCCCTCCTCCTGCACCCACCAACACTGCCCCCTCTTGGCCCCATCTACCCACCCACTCACTGTCTGTGTCTGCACTATAGGACAGTGTCATTCATCGTGGCATGGCCTTTGTGAGTGGTCGTGGTCCCGAGTGTCTCAGTCCACGCTCTTGTGTGGGTCAGCTCTCCTTTCCTTCCTTGCTGAACTGTTGTGAGCCATACACTGACTCCAGAGCAGGCACACACTGTAGTCTCCCAAGCCCCACCATGAGGTTCTTTACTTCCTGCTCCCATGTCCCAGTGGGTGTGGCATGGTGACTGAGGGACTGAGAACCTTTTATGAGCTTCCTGGCCGTCGTGTTCTCAGAGAAATTCATCCACACTTGCTGTGTTGAGGTTTTTCGGTGTTCTTGTAGCTCTCGGGGGTTTTGTGTGGCGACAAGGTATAATCTCAGGAATTGTGCAGAGCTCACAAGGAAACTCCCCCGTGTGGGCTGCTGTCTGTGCTGTCTTCCTTCTCCTTGGTGGGTGAGGACCCTCCTCATCTGTCATTGTTTCTGTCTTTTGTCCCTCCCTCTGCCCTTCAGCTCAGGCCTCCCTCCTCTAGATAATCCTCTCAGCCTGAACACCATCTCATCTGGTCTCCAGCTCTTGAGTCAGCAATCACTGTGATGCCTCCCCCTCTGGGGAGCCTGGTGTCCTCTGCACACTGCAGTGTCCTAGCATTAGGGCGCCCTTCACTTTAACCATGTGTAACAAGCAGCTTCTTCTCTATGGCTCTCCTGGTTTAGCGTTTTAAGGTTCTTTCTCCCAGGAGCAAGTGCCAGGGCTTGAAGCTTCCCTCTTGTATCTGTCTACATCAGCCGCTTGCTGTCTGCCAAAGCAGCTTGCTCTCTACCGGAGCAGGACTACAGGCTGTTAGGAGCCGAGCTGGGTCACCTCCGGTGATGGATAGTTTTAAACTGTCAATCTAGAATCACCTGGAAAGGGAAGTGAAGGATTGTTGGGATCAGGGTTGCCTATGGAAGATAACCTTGATTCGTGAGAAGATCTGCCCCCTGTGGGCGGCATCATTCCCTGGGCAAGGAATCCTGGACTGTGTAAGAGAGACAGTGCGCTGACCACTAGCATGCATGTGTATATAGGCTCTCTGCTCCCTCCAACATGGGTATAACAAGGGGCTGTGAACCAAATAAGCCCTTCTTCCCATATGACACTTTTGCTGGGGTATTTTTATCACAACAGGGAAGAAACTAAGGCACCTTCAGATCATAGATTGAAGTCCAAACCCCAGGGCCTTAGCACATGACTATATTTAGACCTTTAAGGGAGTAATGGCAGTAAAATAAAACCAGTAGAGCATCCCAATCCACTGAATTGATGTCCTTATAGAAGGAGGAGGTCAGGACAAAGACATACCCAGAGGGATGATGACCCTGTGAGACTCGGGAAGAAAGCAGGAAGGTGAATGGCCATGCCTGGCAACCTCAGGCCTCCAGGACTGTGGGCAGGGAATGCCATCTGTGCAAACTTGCAGGCTGGGTGCTTCTGTAGCAGCAGAGCTCAGGAAGAGCCTAGGACCTTGGGCTTTGTGAGCCAAGATGGTTTTTCTTCAGATGGCGCTGGAATGCTGCTTTCTAGGATCACTGAGAGGCCCATTTCCCTGCCAGCATCCATGCTGGTCCCCTCCCCCAGAGTAATGTACCAGTCTGTCAGTTTGCCAGGGTGGCTTTCCAGTGAGAGCCCCTCCCTGCTCCATCTGTACTTTCCCAGTTACTAGAGGCTTCAAGCTCCTACACCGATGTTGTGTGTGTGATCCTTGGTTTTCTTGTAGTATTTAAATTTTTATTCTGTCACTACTATTCTTTTAAAGAAGATTTACTTATTTTATTTTATGTGCATGGCTATTTTCCCTATAGGTATGGCTGTGCACCATGTGCATGCCTGGCGTCTGAGGAAGTAAGAAGGGGATGTTGGCTCCCCTCGAAATGGAGATATGAAGAGTTGTGAACTGTCATGTGGGTGTTGGGAATTGAACCTGGGTCCTCTGAAAGATCAGCCAGTGTTCTTAACCCCTAAACCACCTCTCCAGCTATTACTATGATTCTTAATTATGTGCATTTGTGTGTGTGTGTGTGTGTCTGTGTATGTGTGTGTGTGTCTGTGTGTGTGTATGTGCATGTATGTGTATGTGCGTGTGTGTGTATGTGTGTGTGTGCATGTGTGTGTATTGTGTGTGCATGTGTGTATGTGCATGTGTGTATGCTTGTGTATGTGCATGTGCGTGTCTGTGTGTGTGTGTATGTGTGTGTGCATATGTGTGTATATGTGTGTGTGCGTATGTGTGCATGTGTGTGTATTGTATGTGTGTGCATGTGTGTATGTGCATGTGTGTATGCGTGTGTATGTGCATGTGCGTGTCTGTGTGTGTGTGTGTGTGTGTGTGTGTGTGTGCATGTGTATGCATGTGAGTGCTGGTGCCCACAGAGGCTGTAAGTGTTGGATCTCCTGAGCAGGAGTTAGAGGCAGTTGTGTGGGTGCTGGGAATCAAACTCAGGTCTTCTGCAAGAGCAGTGTGTGCTCTGTACTCATGAACCACTAATTTATTTTACTTTATTTTATGCAAACCTTAACATCCACTTAGAGTTTATTTTAAAGACATGAGTGGTCCTGCTTTTATTTCTTTTAAAGGGAGCTAGCCATTGTCACCTTATTTATTAATGGAATAAATTCCGTGGTCCAGTATCAACTTCTTGCCTATCCCAGGCTCATCTCCAGCCTTCCAGCCCATCCCCACCTGGCCCAAGCTTCTCTCTGCTCTGTCAGCCCTCCCTGCACATCCTGGGCCACTGGCTCCTGAGGACCCTCCTTCTGTGTGGACTTCATACATGTCAGCAAGACACAAACTCTCCCTGAGCTCTGATGGGATTCTGCAGGTATATGGTGTACTTTGAATCAGGGATGCTGAGAAAAATCTTTTTTTTTTTTTTTTTTTTTTGTCTTAAAAGTGCCAGCCAGGAAGACCTTATGTATTCTTAGTGTTCTTCAATTGGGGATCGTCATTTTCTTCATTGTAACTGTGTCAGTTGGGCGGTTACCTGGAAACCACACGCCACTCTGGTTACTCAAGTAGAGGGGATTCAATGCGGGAGCTGATGATAGCTTGGGAGAGGGGAGGACCAGCTTGGGTGATGAGGCTCGGAGCAAGAGGTCACTTCTGCTCCAAGCTGGGCTAGAGGGGTTACAACCATGGGCAGAGCTCCTCAGCCCTGCCGGGGGTCAGGGAGAAAAGGGCTTTGGGTGAGAGCTGCAGCCGGCTGCCAGAGGTAATGTTGGGAAGCGTAGGAGGGCCCAGGAGGGGAGGGAGAGGGGGAAGAGCCCCTCCTTGCTGTGATTCCTTCCAGTTGGCTAAGGGGTGGATGGGTACCTGCAGAGCGCAGTGGGGACACTAGGGAGACTTTTCCAAGCACAGACAGGGGCCGGGCACAGGGTTCCATGCCTGTCAATCATGCCCCAGTAGTTATGATTTTCTCAATACTCATTTTCCCTCATTTTACATTTTATTATTTGAAACAGATGATATATTGATTTCTGTATAATTATATGACACACTCTCAGCCTACCATACTTTCTTATTGATTCTAGTTTTAAATACAATATCTGGATTTGTAAGAAACCAAGGTTTTGAGGTCCGGGTGCAGTTCAGTAGCAGTGTGCTTGCCTGGAATGTGTCAGACTCTGGCTTTGATGGTTCCAAATACCACAAAACAGTAAAGAAAAAAAAAACCTACTAATTTCATGGCTTCCAAATTTCATGTTTTGTTTTCTCGTCTATTCGTGCCTGTCAGAACCCTGAACATGATGTTAAATTGTATCCACGGTGTTCCCGACTAATTCTGATTTGCACTGAGGTAGCTCTGTGTTTTGCGAGTGGGATTTTGTTTCCGCCGAGTGGATATGCATTCTCTAAAGGCAGCTGGTGGCAGCTAGAGGGTTGGCTGACTCCCTTCTGTAGGAGACAGTGCCCATGGGGGTCAGACAGCATCTCCCTCCTACAGGCAGCAAGGCAAGGGCTGCATGACCTCGGCTCCAAGTCCCTGATCCCCCAGGATGATGCCAAAGTGGAAGGGTCAGGCGATGGCGTGTGTGTGGCTGCGTCATTGTGGAGTCCCTGCAGGGGAACCCCACACAGGCTTCACACAGAAGCTGCAGCTCCATGACGGCAGGCCACGGTGTCAGGAAGCCAATAGGAACCAGGACCTGCCTGCCTTGTTCCCTTTCAGCTGTTCCTCCAGTATCCAAAGGGCCACAAGCAGGACCCAGGTGAGATGCCTTCAAGGAAGGTGGACGTGATAAGGTAGACGCGCAAGCCGGTGGTGCCTTCGGCTGATGCCCTGCAGTGTATCCCTGGGCTTCGGAGGCCCTTCATTCCGCAGTCACGTTAGTACCGTCTGATTCAGGCTGCTTTTGTGGAACTGACTGCGGAATTTTGACAGAGGCCTTCTCTGCATCTATGGATTGCTCGAACAATAGGTAGTTACGGTTTGGATGTAAAATATTCTCCACAGGTTGGTGCATTTGATCTTTGGTCTCTAGCTGGTGGGACTATTTTGGGAGATTGTGGATCCTTTTAGAGGTGGGGCCTAGTTGGAGAGAGTGGATTACTTGGGGCCAAGCCTTGTGGGTTATAGCCTGGCCCTGAATGTCACCAAGATTCTTATGACCGAGGGCTCTGCCGTGCCCTCATGACCTTGACCCTCTGGA
The DNA here is from genome assembly GCA_028551405.1 of Uromys caudimaculatus. Taxonomy (NCBI): domain Eukaryota; kingdom Metazoa; phylum Chordata; class Mammalia; order Rodentia; family Muridae; genus Uromys; species Uromys caudimaculatus. The sequence continues at coordinate 112,764,447 of CM052705.1, read as the reverse complement.
GCAGTGAGCCAAAATAAACCCTTCCTCCCTTAAGTTGTTTCTTTTGGCTACTTCATCAGAACAGTGAGAAAAGTAAGCAATACAGTTAGACACCGGAAATGAAGAAGCCATGTCTCCAGGTACAGAACCACCCTGACATTAGTGCTTATGGCTCTGGATTCTATTTGATGATTTTTATTTGAGTCTTCTGAAATTCTTCTTTCTTTCTTTTTTGTATAAACAACAATTTGATTTATAATTATCTTTTTCTGTTCTCTTCTAATTATATATAACTATATATATGAAACTATATATAACGATATTTATAACGATATATAAAACCATATATATATATATGTGTGTGTGTGTGTGTGTGTATATATATATATATATATATATATATATATGCAAAAACATTTCCCGAGCCTCAAAAATTATCCTAGAATTTTTTGTTCTTCCCCACATTCTAGAATTTTCAAAGTAACTCTGGAATTATTTGGACAATCACAAAGGTACATTAGTCTGGCCATGCTGTCTGAAAAATAGTGTAACCAAGATATGGTGCACATGCTATGTGCTTTACCCACTTAAAGCACATAAATTGGTGTGTTTTGTGATCTCCACAAGACTGTGTGGCAAGACCATAATCTAATTTATGAACACTTGCGTCATTCATAAAGGAACCCTGTCTATTGTGCTCATCCCGGTTCCTCCCCACCGGAGCTCTCTAATGCCTCGATTTTCCTTCTGCCTTCTCTCAGCACAGGAATGAGGCTCACTCCCAAGTGCAGCACAGATAAACACCTTCTCTTTTACTGCCACTCGGTCTCCATTGCATAGATGTAATATCTTCTACTCCCACCCCGGGGGCAGGAATCGATGGGTGAAAATGTTGTCTGTTTCCATGTAAACCTTCTTAAGGAAGAAGCAGCAATGAGACTGTACAGGTCAGTGAGTTGGTGAGCGTTTCACTTCCCTTGAGTATATGCACTTAGGAGTGGGATTAGCAGGTCATATGGCAGATCTGTGTCCAGGGTTTAAAATCCACCAGGCTGTCTTCCTCAGTGACTTTGGGGGTTCTGCAGTCTCACCACCAACCATGCCTTGGGGGTTTGGCCTCTGTGCTTCTCCGCTGTACCTGCTGTTCTCAGGCTGTCTGAGTCCAGCCATGCCTGGTAGTGTGACACAGAGCCTCATTGTGAGCCTGATTTGTGGTTCCCTAGGGAGTAATGGCACGAAGCAGCTCTTCATATGCATGCGGTTTGTATATTTTCTTTGAAGAAATGTCTACTCAAGCCCTTTGGCCACCTTTAAATTGTGTTATTTGTCTTTTGCCATTGGGTTAGGGATGTGTTTGTTGAACAAGTGTGTAACACAGGTAGTTTATCACATAGCTGATTTGTAGGTGTTTTCTCCTGGTCTGTGGGACTCTCCTCTCTTTCTCTCTCTCTCTCTCCTCCCCCCCCCCCGTTTTTTCTATGACGTCGTCAATAGCATATAACTTAAAATGCTGACGTAGTTTATCCACTTCTCCTTTGTGGCTCGTGCCCTTGGTGTCATATCTAAGAAGCGACTGTCTAACCCCAAGGTCAGGATGATTTATTCCGTCCTTCACAGCTTTGTCTCCTGCATTCAGGTCTCTCATCTGCATTTGGCTCTGGAGCTCAGGGAGAGTCAGCATCCCCTACTCATTCTCTCCTATGGACATAAAGCTATCTTGACTCCCCCTGCCGATGCCCCCTGTCTCTGCTTCACTGTGGTGGTACCCTGATGGAATCCAACCGACTATGGCTGGAGAGCTCAATTTTTGGCTCCTCGATTACATCCTGTGGATCTGACCACGGACTGTGCACCAACTGTTGTATTTTTACATTAAGATTTGGAACCAGAAATCTCAAGTCTTCCCATTTTATTCTTCCTTTTGGGTGCACCTTCTCCCCGCTATTCTGATCCCCTAAGTTTTCATAGGAACATTAGAGTCATCGAGGCAGTGAAGCCAGCTGGCCATGGCTCCCGGATCTTGTTGGATTTGTAGACCAATCTGAGGAGTACAGGATCCTAACAGCATTAAGTGTCTGAGCTAGGAGCACGTGCTTCCTTCCATTAGCTCAGATTCTCTTCAGTTTCTCTCAACCGTGTTTATAATTCCCAGTATGCAGCTCTTAGCTCCTTTTTACATTTTTATCTAGGTATTTCATTTTTTGATGCTGTTATAAATGAAAATTCCCTTAATTTAATTTTCGCATTGCTTAGCGCCTGTTGTGTATCAGGTCACACCCTGCATCCTTGTGTGGCTCGTGTGCAGTTCTAATAGGCTTCCCTGTGTGCAGATTCCTTGGGACTTCCTGCCTATAGAATAACATCACAAGGAAATAAGGATGTCTGACTGGCATTGTCCAGCCTGGGTGCCTTCCATTTCTTTTTCTCACTGATTCCCTGGCTATACCCTCCAGCACCGTGCTAAACAGAGGTGGAGGAGCAGAGTCCTCTCATTCCCCGTCTCAGGGAGGGAGGCAGGAAGTTAGCAATCACTTTTTTAGATGCCTTAATTAGATGTCGAGTTTCCTTTTATTCCTAGAACTGAATGACTTTTTAAACTACCTTTCTGTGTCTATTTAAACAAACACACACCTTGCTCCTTTATTCTATTCTTGTGGCAATGTCCCCTGATGAACGGCCTGGCATTCCTAGGGCGAACCCACTTTGGCCATGGTACAGGATCCTTTTTGTATGTTACTAGAATTGGCTTGCTGGTGTTGTTGGTTTTTTAATTTATTAATTTTTTGTTTATATTTACAAGGTCATTCACTGGGGATTCTGGCCCATTTGTTTTACTTCCTTGTGACTTCTTGATCAGGTTTTCCTTACAGGGCTGGTTCCAGCTTGATTCAGCAAGTGAGGAAGCGTTCCTTTCTCTCTCAGTGTTTAGACGATGGTAGGAAAGATTGATTACTTTTTTGAACACCTGTTACCATCCTTCCCCAGTGAACTCAGGACCTAGATGCTCTTTCTAGAAAATGGGTATTTTTGTTGTTGTTTGTTTGTTTGTTTGTTTGTTGAGATGGGGCTCTCAATGTAACCCTGCCTTGCTTGCAACTCACTGTGTTGGTCACCTGCCCTCCAACAGTGATCCACTTGTCTCTGCCTCCCAAGGGCTGGATTGAAGATGTCTGCCACCAGGCCTGGCCATGACTTGTTGTTGTTTTAAACATCTAACTCAACCTCTTGTTATAAGTCTGACAAGATTTCCCTAGTTCTTCTCGAACCAGATCTGGTTAGTTTTCTCTTCCTGTGAGTGTGTCACCCTGCCAAGTTCTCCGTGCCATTGGTGCGTAGCTGTTCATAATATTCCTTTCAAGGCCAATACTCACACAGATCCAGTGGTTTGAGCCTCTCTCCTTTCCTTGGTCTGCACAGCTCAAGATTTATTACTTTTGTTCATCTTTTCAAAGAACCCGGCTTGCATTCCCAGGGATGAAACTTTCAGTGTTGATTTTCCCCGTGTTCATTCTCTCTGTTGCCCTTCTCCCGGTTTTATTGCTGCCTTTCTTCTGTTTGATTTGGGTTTGCTTTGCTCCTCTTTTCTGGTGTTTCAAGGTGGAAGAACAGGTTATTGGTTTGAGATCTTCTTTTTCTGCAGGTACAGATTTCTGAGTGTCCTTACGTCAGCTTCCGGGTGCTGGGTTTTCCATTTTCATTCTTGTGAGTGAACTCTCTTTTTGTGCGATTTCCTCTTTGGTGTCCTGGTATTTAGGAATGGTTTGTTTAATTTCTAGAATTTGTGATTCTTACATTTCCTTTTAGCATTGATTTCTAATTGGATATCCATTGTGGAATGGAAAGAGACAACACTTGAAATCATGTTGAGCTTTTCAAATGTGTTGAGATCTGTTTTCTTATTCAGCACACAGTCTAGCCTGCTTGAAGAGTTTTATGTATTTTCTGGGGTGAGAGGATACACAGTCCACTGCTACCGGGGGTGGTATTTTATTGAAATCCTCTGGACATCATGGTACAGGTGTCGCCTCCTACTTAAAATGTGTGAGAGCAGCAGTGTCAGCCCGAGGTCTTTCAGATTTTGGAATATTCACACAGTCTTTATTAGTTAGGCGTCTTTAATCTGAAAATCTAAAACCTTCCAAAATTTCATGATAATTTGCATAATTCCATCTCTTTATTCTCGTGCACTAACTAGCTGCCTTGTTGCTTGCACTCTGAAGCACTCCCTGCGGTGTCTCTGGGAAGGCAGCTTCGCTGGCAACAGGTCGGCTTTATCCCACCTTCAATTTAATGATAAGCTGCATGTAAGATTTTTAGCTGACAGATTTTTCTTTTAACACTTTGAGCATGTCATCCCGTGGCCATCTGGCTTCCATCGCTTCTTACGAGGCTCCTTGGTAGCCTTATTGGGTCCCTTTGTTTCTGAGTTGCTGTTTGTGAATTGCTTTTCTCTTGGTGCATTCAGATTTCGCTGTTGGGCTCTGTCTTTGGTGTTTAGCACACAGTGTGTCTGGTCATGCTTCTCTTTATTCTGCCTAGATTCTGAGCTCCCTGGATGTCACCCAGAGCATCTCTGACATTGTTTAGGAAACCTGCCTGCTCAGAAGTTTCCAATGTCACTCTGCTCATGGCTTTTACACTCTATGCCTTCAGCCTGGCTTTCACACCATCCATCCACAGCAGGGGCCAGACATCCCCAGGCTGAACAGGAGCTATACAAAAGGACCCAGCATCTTGCAGTGTCTGAAAAGGTGATGTATTTAAACCTCACAGAGAAGAGATCACACCAGTGGGATTTGCTGGCCAACAAAAGTGCCCCCAGTAGCAAGCTGGACTAGTAGGACATCAACAGCAAACTGGTACACAGATCTAAGGCAATACATGAAGTGTCTGTGAGTCCATCTTCATGCACATGACTGAATTACACACACTTGCAGAGGAAGGACAAGTGTCCCGTGCAGAAGTGCAAGTGGGAAAAGAGGCACGTTCCCTGAAGAAATCTTTCAAGCTGGCCTCATTTGGTGACGGGGGTGCCCTTGGACAGGTGGTGTTGCCGTGAGGTGGGAGGAGGAGTGGCACTTACCTCTGTCTCTCCCTCCCTTAGCCGCAGCTCATTAGCGGCACTCCCACTCCTCACACCTCTCTTGGTTTGTCTTTCTTTCTTTCTTTCTTTCTTTCTTTCTTTCTTTCTTTCTTTCTTTCTTTCTTTTTTTTTTTTTTTTTTTTTTTTTTTTTTGGATTTTCGAGACAGAGTTTCTCTGTGTAGCCCTGGCTGTCCTGGAACTCACTCTGTAGACCAGGCTGGCCTTGAATTCGGAAATCCTCCTGCCTCTGCCTCCCGAGTGCTGGGATTAAAGGCGTGTGCCACCACCGCCCAGCTTGGTTCGGTCCGCCATCTTGAGCATCATCTCCGCGGCTCATGAGCGGCCCTCCCACAATCCCCTACTTTCTTGTCTTTGAGAACCGCCCCTGTTTCACACGGGTCCCATCTCCTCACACTTCTCTTGGCTTGTATTTTACAGCCATCTTGAGCATCATCTTCTGCTCGCAAAGCCTGCAGCCCAGGAGGCGCTCCTCGGGTACTTGTCGCGCTCACTCACCCGTTTGGTCCAGCTTCGCCTCTGGGTCTTCCAGAAGCTCCGAACACCTCTGCTGTTACTATTTTCTTTTCATTTTGCACCTTGTCCCTGCCACTGTCGTTCCTGGCTGACTGTGACCCAGAATTGTTTATCACACTGCCTGCCAATAGCTGTTGTATAGTTGGCAAAGGCCAGGTGGCCTTCCCAACTGTGGCTGTGGTACAGAAGCAGGCACAGTGCACAGGGTTCCCTAGGGTGCTGTATAGTCTAGCTTTTTCCTGTTGTCTCAAGTTCCAGGCAGGAAGGACAGGGCCACCATGAAGCAAGCATCCATTGCAAAAGGGTGAGTGACATGAGGCCTCAGCAGGCCTCTCATGGCCACACTACATACAGGAGACCATAAGGCACATGTGTGTCATACAGGAGGCCATGAGGCAGGTACATGTCAAGGCCCACACCCTCAGCCTCTAGCATTCTCCAGAAGTGGCTGCGTCTCACTTGCTTCACACACTAGCCAGTTCTGTTCCATGAGCCACAAATCCTTTTCAAAATGACAGAAACCAACAACCTTTCTCTCCCATAGCAGGAAACTGTCAGGAAGCACTGAGGCCTCCAAGCAGCTGAGAGAGACTGGGGACTCGTTCAGTGCTCCTGGCCTCATCACTGACTCCTGGTGTCAAGGAGTTGCCCAGAGAAGAGCAACGGTCATAACGCCGTGAGTACCCTTGAGCCTAGCTCCGTGACCCTTTCTTCCCTTCCGGCTGGCCCTTCAACCTGCCCATGCATCAGGGACCCCTTCAGCCATGTCCCCACTTAACTCTGAACCCGGCAGGCACAAACATCAAACTTTGTCCTGAGTCACTTCCCTGATTCCTGGGTTAATGGTGGTTGCCATTTTTAAACTTTTTAAAATCACATTCATTCATTCATTCTGTATGCTTGTAGGTGTGTGTGTCTGTGTATGTGTGTGTATGCTTGTAAGTGTGTATATGTGCATGCATGCTTATAGGTGTATGTACATGTATGTTTGTAAGTTGTGTGTGTGTGTGTGTGTGTACACCATGATGTGCATACTGAGTGTCTTAGTCAGGGTTTGTACTCCTGCACAAACATCATGACCAAGAAGCAAGTTGGGGAGGAAAGGGTTTATTCAGTTTACACTTTCACATTGCTGTTCATCACCAAAGGAAGTCAGGACTGGAACTCAAGCAGGTCAGGAAGCAGGAGCTGATGCAGAGGCCATGGAGGGATGTTCCTTACTGGCTTGCTTCCCCTGGCTTGCTCAGCTTGCTTTCTTATAGAACCCAAGACTGCCAGCCCAGGGATGGCACCACCCACAAGAGACCCTCCCCCCTTGATCACTAATTGAGAAAATGCCTTACATCTGGATCTCATGGAGGCATTTCCTCAAGGGAGGCTCCTTTCTCTGTGATAACTCCAGCTTGTGTCAAGTTGACACAAAAACCCAGCCAGTACATGGGGGTCAGAAGATGACTTGCAGGAGTCACTTCTTTACTTCCACCACATGGGTGCCAGGGATCAAACTCAAACTGACTTGGAAGCAAGCACTCTCATTGTCTGAGCCATCTTGCTGGCCCTCATGGCTATTTTTGATGGGAATTTCTGGTGTGGGAGAGTCTCTGGCAATGCATACCTGATGGTGGCTCCACTCTTGCCTAAGGCAGTTTGTCCATTAAACTGGGTGTAGGTCACATCAAAAGCCAGCAGGCAGCAGACAGAGGAACCCAGTCAGCCTGGCTGGCCACATGCAAGTGAGGTGTGGGAAATGTTCTAGAATCCGTCTTCTAGGAAGGTAGATCTGAGGTGGGGTGAGGATCGTGCCCTCACTGTAATTCCATCAACAGATCCCAGGTGAAAACAAGGGTCATTCCCAAAGCTGCAAGTGGAATTGACTTCCTCCTTCTGCATCCCAGATGCTGAGAGGAGCATCCTCAGACCTGCTCAGACACAGAGCTACCCTGGCCTGGACGGGACAGTGTAGCACTTGCATCCAGCCTTGGCCTGAGGTCCAAGACCATTGCAGGCAGAGCTGACAGCTCTAATGGCCAGTCCTCGCTCTGGTCTGAGTGTCCAGTCAAGGTCACAAGACAAGGACAGAGGAGAAAGGATCAGAAAAGAAGAACTGCAGTTTGTTATTTGGGGGTTGGGCGATTTTCGTGTAAAACAATCCTAAGAAACTTTACAATTAGGATGACTAGGTTTTGGTTTAGGGAGGTATTAACCATCACATTGATATTCTCTAGTCAACATTAGTTAGGGAACATAAAAGTCAGAGATTGCCATCCCCTCTAGCAAGAAACCTCTGGGTATTTAGGAGCAAAGAGCACAAAAGGGTGGGATATCTCAAGGAGGACATAAACTTTCTGTCAGCCTGTTGAGGCGGTCTCACCAGCCGGATAGTTACGCCACAAATAGAAAAGTCTAATTTATGTGTACACTGATACATAACTTAACTATAATTTCATTTCAATCCTAGCAGTTTCTCGTGGAACCTTGTCAGGAGGCTGGTGACTTCACCTGGAATCAAAGAAAGCTTGGAGAAGATCTGAAAGAGACAGTTGTGCTCCACCCCACAGCCAGGCCTCCCTGAGGGGACCCAGAAGATCAAAGGCTGACAGTACAGTGCAGAGGCCCAGCTGCACACTGAGTGCTCGGTGTGGACCGGGACTCCTCCCTGCACGCAGGACTCTGTGGAATAGCTGCTCACTGCTCCAGCCGCATGGTAAAATGATCCACACCGTTATTGGAACTGGCAGAGAAGCAAGCCCAGATGGGGCAAAGTCTCACCTTTGAAATGCAAAGTGTTAAAAGCATTTAGATGGCACTCTGGTGAAATGGGAATTATGTCAAGACACAGAGCAGCAAGATACAACTAGTTTGATAAAGGTGACTATGTTATAGCTAATACTCTCCACACTCAAGGCAACAGACAGTTAAAATTTAAACCACCAGCCATGCAGTAGATGGAGTCCATAAAGAGCACACACAAGCTGATAACACAAAAAACAGAACAATGGAAAAGTAGACACACGATAGGATCCTGTGGTTAATAAATGAGGAAACCCTATGGCCAGGTAATGGGAAGAGCGCCCTCTCTCTATCAACCAGAGAAGTGCAGTTGATACAACTTTTGCAATGATCAGGCTCAGGGAGATGGAGGACCCCACAGTGACCTTGGTGATAATGGGTGGGTTAGCTTTCAGCCACACTGAAAGGAATGTTTGCTGTCCAGCCTTGAGAAAAAGCAATATGGTCTATCCTAACAAAGCTGAGCTGGGCTTGTCCCTCTCCCTTCTAGACATTCTACAAAGTGACGTCCAGGAATGTGCCCAGAGGAGCATGGGACCATTGAGTCCACCAGGCAGAAAGGGGTTGTCCACAGCCGCCACTCAGCTCAGCATGGGACGAGCAGTTGACCATGGCATATCTAGCTCGAGCAAATGATGGTGTCAAAGGTGCCAGCACCTGGCCCTGCACAGACTCAGATCACCTAAAATGTAACGTTAGAAACATTGTTGCTGTGAAACAAAAAAATATATGCACAGGGTGATGTCATCTGTGCTAGTCTTTGCTACAGTCACGTGGTACACCACAGCCGAGGTCTCAGAAGAGAAAGTGGGAGAGAAAGAAAAAAAACACGGCTCATTTTATTTCTAATGTCTCACTCCTTAAAACAATTACTGGTGACGTGCTAGCATGCCTGAAGTCTGGGGTAAATTACACACGATCCTATACAAAAGGTTCGAAATGTTTGCACTGTCCCATAATGAAACGCTGGGACAAAGGACATAGATTATGAATTAAAGAAAAATACACAGAAGAAATATAAGAAAACAAAAGATGTTCAGATAGCAGAATGGATGAAAATTGAGCCTGCAGAGCTGGGATAGAAAGGGAAGAGAAAATAAGCCATTTCAGGAACAGGAGCAAAGGACACTGGGAATACAACATCAAGGACGTTCATTCATTCAACAAATAATAATTGAACACCTGCTGAGAGTCCGGCCCTGGGGACTCAAGAGGACCCTTCCTTTCTGGAGCTGAGTGTGATTATGGAAAGGGACAGACTGTCAGCAAGAAACAGGGAGCAGCATCAGGAAGAGGTGACTGGGGGCCAAGGAGGAGAGCGCCTGGCCAGGCAGCAGAGCTGTATTCAAGAACTGGGGGAAGCTCCATGCAGTCAAGGCAGTCTGTGTGGGAGGGTGGGAGGGTGGGACTTGGCATACTTGGGGAGAGAAAGGAGAGCCGAGGTGAGGGAGAAGGCTCCTGAACCCCTCCAGGTAGGACATGGTTCATAAAGTCCCATTGGAGTTAGGACAGACCACATCTGTCTATCTTGGAGTGGAGACTAGAGGCCACCTGGATTTATGGTGGAGCCTAGGGAGACACCGAGGTCTAGGGAAGCTGAAGCCCAGACAGGCCAGGCCAGCTTAAGGTAGTTAGATTTATTTATTTTATTTGATGTGTATAAGTGTTCTAACTGTACATATGTATGTGCACCGTGTGTTTGTGTGTCTGTGTGTGTGTGTGTATGTGTGTGTGTGTGTGTGTGTGTGTGTGTGTGTGTATGTGTGCCAGGCGCCTGTGGTGGCCTGAGAAAGTGTTGGATCCTCTGGAAATGGAGTTACAGGTAGTTGTGAGTTCTGGGAACTGAACCTGTGTCCTCTGTAAGAGCAACAAGTGCTTTTTAACTGCTGAACCATCTCTAGCCCCAAGCTTAAAGCAGGTAGAGACAGAATGAAATTCCTGCTTCCTCCTTCAGAGCAAAATGAAAAGGGAAGAAAATAAGAAACAGATGAAAAACTGCATCCGTGGAAGGCCCAGGTACGTTCAGAACGACAAGTCTCTCAGGGGCTAGAACCGGATGCAGGGACCAACTCTTATCCCACCATCAGGCTAAGACTGGAAGGGATGTCGGGAGGTCCAGGGGACTGAGCCAGTATCCACGTGACTACTATGAACCCATATTTTCAGCACAGCACAGTGCCAGCACTTCAGCGGCCGGATGAGGGGGTAGAAAAACAGAGAAGCCACCCCAGGCTGGGTTGGCTCCATAAAGGTCAGATTCCATGTGCCAAATTCACCTGGCCCCTCTAAGATGGAACATGGAGTCTCGGGCACTTGTGGAGGTGAAGAGCTGTGAGTGATGGTTAGTGGTCCTAGGATGCAAGACAGAGGAGTCGTCAGTGGAGGAAACTCCGCCCATGGTTAGCAAGAGGCATACTCACCAAGCTGATGCCAGGGTCAGGGCTCCGGGGAGAAATCGCCAACTCTCACACATTGAGTCTGAGGCTTTGTGTCTCGTTTTGTGAACAAGATCTCACAACGTAGCCTAGGCTACTCTCAAACATACAATCCTCCCGCCGAAACCTCTCAAGTGCTAAGATTACAGGCGTGCACCGCTATGCCTGATGCCCGAGTTTGATCCTTGATGAGAAGGAACCAGGTGAGATGGTGCACTCGCTCCCAGGCTGAGCTCAGAGATGAAAGGACACAGAAATGGCACAATCCTAGATAGAACTTACCCCTTGTAAAAACTCCACCAGTCCCATTGGTTGAAAGTACCAAGAGCAGAACTCAATTGCTTGAGATCAAAGGATGGAGGCTCTGTGTCCCTGTGTACATTCATTGCTCTTCCAGGTTTAAAGGCCTCATTCCCAGGTGAGGGGCATGGAGCTTGCTCAGAGTTCTCAATCAGCAGGAATGGACTGAGTCCCTGCCACACTCTGGACATCAACTGCTCTGAGGTTTTTTTTTTTAATTTTATGTAAATGGATGTCTTGCCTGAATGTCACTATTGTACCATGTGTGTACCTGGTGCCCATGGAGGTCTGAAGATTGGGTCAGATCTCCTAGAACTGGAGTGACAGATGGTTATGAGGTGCCTGTTGGGTGGGTGCCAGGAATTGAACCTAGGAATTGAACCCTATACGAGTAACAAGTGCTCTTAACCACTGAGCCATTGCGCCAGACCCCCAACTGCTCTTTTGGTCTGTAACCCTCCTTAGCACCCCCCAAACACATCTTCCTCTACCCCAGCTCCTGTGTACTCAGCCACCTTCACTATCTTGTTTCTTTACTCTGACATTTTGAGATGAGGTCTCACTGAACAGTTCAGGTTGACTGGATCTCAAGAGCCCAAGGGCTGTGTTTATGCAGGCCTGGGCCACACAGCTGTTGACCCAGGTCCCAGGATGGGTGTTCAACATTTGTGTCAGCCTGATGTGGGTCTCCACGGCTGTCCTGGGAGTCCCTCATACTCCTTCATCTAGTTCCTCTGGGTTCACTGCTGGGCAAGTCCTGAGTGGCCTCAGCTCTCGTGGCTGCCATTTGTGTCATGTGGATGACTCTTGGGGCAAACAGCACACAAGGGCAGTGCAGGCTGTGAGAACTCTCAGAATGTGCACACAATGTTCGGCCACCATAGGCCGGCCGATTCACAAATTTAACTTTCAGGCCCATGAGCGCTGCAGAGGTGAAACCTCTTTGGCCTCTGGCCTCCTTTCTGCTCTGAGTGTGGGAGTCTCGGCATTGAGGGTCCCTGCTAGCTTGGTGTTTAGATTACAATCGAGTCTGTTAACCCATTTCCAGTTCAATTCCATTCAGCCCTCAGTCCCTGTCTGCCTCAATCCATTTTCAGCTCAGCATAACTCAATTCTGTGTCACACAGTTCAACTCAAAATTCAGTCTCTATTTTGCTTAATCTGTGTTTGTGGGGTACTGTCATGCTTGCTCTGCTTGCCTTGCTTTCTGGAGCTGCTGACAGGACCTGGCCTGGCAAGACAGATGTGGGGTGTGGGCGGGTACTGGGAGAATCTTGAGGGTGTGGCTATAGACAAGCCTGGATGGAAGGGTTAGGGTAAGTGTGATGTGCTCCCTGAGCTCTGTTTCTGCTTGGAACTCCCCTGAGCGCATCTGAGGTGCCCAGTCCTATGGAGCATGGCGTGCCGAGACCTCTGGAAATATGATTACACATTGAGCCATTTGTTTTCTCTGCATTCCCTCTACAGTCCTCAATGCTCTTTATACATCAGATACTTCCAAGGAGGGAAATAAATAGAAATTGTTTCTAGAAGTTTCTTTCTGGTCCTGGGGATGAGCTGGCATGTCAAGGTCAGGACTCCTAAGCAGTGCTCCGTTGCTATTTGTGGGCAGGCCAGCATCATGTTCTGCTCCCAGCATAGGGAGGTTGTGTCAGGATGGCCCCCACTCCAGTGCTCCTGAGCAGGGATGCTAGGTCCCAGTAGCCAGGCGTGCTCCTTGCTTTACTTAAGCCTATCTGTTGCAGCTTTGTGCCCTCAGCCTCTCAAGGCAATCAGAAGCAATTCCCTATTCTGTGCATGCACTATGTCTGAATGACTTAGGGAGTGTGCACACATGAATCCTGTCTCTGGACAGGATGAGGAGGTAGAACATAAAATCTCGTTTGAGCTCTGCGTCGAGTGCCCTCAGCACCCTATGTGGCTGCTGGGAAGTTGAGTTTGTCCAGAGCACAACTCTCCTGGGAAGCAGCGGGCAGGACACAGCATCCTGAGAGAAACCAGGAGGCAAACCCTCACTTTTCTCCACCTAGGTGTGGTGTGGGCTGATCTCTGGACCTTTGCAGAGCCACCCCAAAAGGGCATCTTGGGCTCTGGGGCCAGAGTGGCGTGCACGGGAAATTTGAGGGCACAGATTCAATTCATCATTATTTATGAACCAACACGAGGTAGTTTATTACTCTGATCACTCACTAATCATCTCCCATAAATGCAGGGACCGACAAAATCCCACCGAATCAATAAAGTGGTAAGTTCCGTGTCTAAATCACAGCGCCCAGTGCTCTTGAGTAAACCTTTCGGTAATTTACAAAGGCTGTTGAATTTTATAGTAAGTGTTTTTCAAACCAAGCTGGATTCTAAACAATAATGACTTTTTAATGTGGCTCTGTGATTACATTGTCATAGTGAAATACGGGGGTCTTTGACTGCATCCGAAATGAGCCCGGTGTGAATTACTCCGATGCATGGGCCAGAGCGGCCCCAGGTAAAGCAATCTCAATAAATCACCCTCCAATCCGGGTGGCCTGGCAGGCGAGGCCTGATGCCAATTTTTGCAACTCAAATTTCAACGGACAATTTGTAAACAAGTGCTTCCATTTGTTCTAAAGCAGTGGTCATAGTCAGGTGCCCTCACAGTGGTGGCGGCAGCCTTCCTAGTGTTGGCCTAGACCTTGGATAGGAGCAGGAGAGTGGCCACTGGACCACATAGCTGATTAAACAGGAACAGATGTAAGATAACTGACCCAAGTGCACCAGCCACCGTAGGGTGCTCCATAACCCACATTGTAACATTGAAGACTAGTTCTCTTGTCCAGGGAAGTCCTGCTGGGCAGTACTGGGGCGGGGCCTGGGTTTCACTCGCTCTTGAAGGTTGTGATAACCCAGCCTGCTGGCAGAAAAGGTCCAACGTGCAGGGCAGGAAGGGCTTCCAGAAGCCGAATGCTGGCTATACTCCAGGCTGTGACACTTCTGATAATCCCAAAGCTACCGGATAAGAGGTGTGCTTGGTCCATCTCTGAGCCCACGTGTGAACGTTGAGTGACTCCCATGGCCTGAAGAAGCTGGGCTGGATGCAGCCTGTGATTCAGTCCTGGCCCCTCTGACTCCCACTTTACAGTCCCCTTCTCAGACTGGGCTAGCTTTGGGTAGGTGTGTGGGTTTCCCCAGGTCCTGACCACTCCCAGGATGGGTGCATTGCTGGTTGGGTGGAGACTGGAGATTCTCTGCCAAGGTTTCCTCCACTGGCCTTCCCTGCCGCTCCAGGCAGGATAGATCCATCCTCTCTCTGGGATTCAGATTCCTCTCTCCCTACAGAAATAAAGAGCCCAAGTTTCTGGAAGTCTTAAGCTAGCCCCACCGAGCACAGACGTTTCCAGGATGCCACATGCCTTCTCGGCATCTCTGAGACTTGTCTCCCAGAGCAGATACCAGTGCCATGTCTCCCCTGGAGTCCCAGAGGGCAGTTAGAAGGCCACTGAGGGCTTTCTGACCTCAGAGAAGGTGTTTACAGGCAGTGAGGGTTTGGAGGCAGTACCCCAGGGAGAAGTGCAGACATATGTCACCCCCCACACACATGTCACTGTCATAGGTGTCTTCCTGTGATCTGAACTTCTCTACCAAGGCTCTTGACATCTAATTCCCACTCAGTAGAGAGGGACACAGAGGCCTAAGTGGAGCGATCACTTGCCTGGGTCAGGAGGAATACTGACTGCACCAAGTTCTACCAGCACCTTAGTCCTCAGGGGCCTGCCTCAGTGTGTGCGCACTGGGAACGGGTGAGCGCTGCTGTGGACTTGGCAGGAAGGCTGAGGAAATTAAATGAGTTAATGAATCGCAGATGGTTAGGCCCAAGTAAAGATTGTTATTAAGTTGCTTTCCAGTATTTAAGGAAAGCATTTGTTCGCAGCTAGGGGACCGTTTTTTAGAGAGAAAGGGGGTGCGCAAAGAAGCCAAGCTCTGTAGCTTATGTCTCTTTTTCATAAAAATAGGGGGAAGAAGTGAGGAGCTGAACTGCCTCCCATCAAGACATAAGACTCATTTAACTTCTGTAACGTAGGATGTCTATGACTGGGAGGTCCCCGGGGAGAATAAATTCAGCCCTTTAAGGGAAGAACGCTTGTGCTGAGTATATCATGTCAAAAATTAACATATGAACTTCAAATCCATGCCCCAATTCAAAATCTGATTTAACAAACTGCTCTTATTAAAGTCAATTGGTGAGCATTCCATTATCAAAACAAATGAAATCTTTCCCGTCTAGGAGATAAATAATTTTCTCCCCACACCTAAGCGGGAGGCATTAACTTAACGGGTAATGATCTAAATTATGTATTAAACTCAATTACATTTTATTACCACTTTCCAATTAGGGTACCCTGATTGACTGCTAGGCATGGAGACTTCTCCTGGGCTGTACCTGGGCCCCCCAGCCCTGGAGCTGGCTCCATGGGCCCAATTCACCCTCAGCTTAATTGAGTGTGTCTCTGCCTCGCTCTAGAGAGAGTGTGAGGAGCAGCTTCTAATGGCAAATAAACAACCATGAGGCATGATTACCAGCTAAATTACCCAGCGCCAGAATTGCTGCAGCGACTGCTCCTGATGTGCTAACACAGCACTGAGCCGGGCTCGAGACGCCATGTCCAGGGCTGGCTCTGGGAAAGTGTATAGGCTGTGGTCCAAACTGAGTGCTGTTGCTACAGGGAACGTTTGGATGTCCTCAAGGACCACAGGCTTCCACTCGGCTAGAATTTCACTGCTTGTAGTGTCAGTCAGGTGAGATCAATCTTGGTTTGACAACATGAAATGGAATAATTCCAAGATGAACAATTCCAGACTCTACACACATTTGTGAGTTGTGTGCTGAAACTTCATCATTTCCCATCATCCACTCCAGTGTGTGAGCCATCCCTCAGTGCGGCTATCCATCCCCCAGTGCGGCTATCCACGATGTATATGCATGCACCCTGCCTGATAGTCCCAGCCTGACTGTTGGATGGATGGTCACAAGATATCAGTACTCTGTTTAAGCCCTTGTTTTTATTTAATACTAGCACCAAAGTGTAAGAGTGGCACTTCTGGCAGTTTGGACAGCATGACACTGTCACAGCATCCTGTCATTCACCCCACACTGTCACTCACACTACGACAAGAAAGAGGATGTGGACAGCAATAGCTAAAGCTTGGCCACATACTACAGCACATGTGTGTAACTGTTTGTTACTTTGACCTCTTGGTATTTCTACTTTATAAATTATGCTCTATAAGGAAAGACACAGTGCACAGGATTTGGTGCTAGCTACTGTTTCTGGCGCTTGCCAAGTGTTCAAGGAAGAGCTCTTTACAAAGTTTCCATTCAAGGTGAAAACTGCACCTACCAGGAGGAGCAAGGCTTCCCTTCAGAAGAACACTTGGTATCAACGTGTTTGCAAACAGAGACAGGAGTCCCACATTAGAGAGCTGGAATGTTCATTCTGCAGATTCCCAGAGCATGATGAGCTGGGCGCCAAATGAAACAGGAAAATCCTGGCACCATGGGACTGAGTGTGTGGGAGGGGGACCAGGGTGGCACCTGGCTCAGTGAGTGCCTTAGTTAGGGTTTCTATTGCTGTGAAGAGACACAGTGATCACAGCAACTCTCCCAGAGGAAAACATTTAATTGGGGATGGCTTACAGCTCAGAAGTTTAGTCCATTGTCCTCATGGCAGGAAGGGTGTGGCACGCAGGCAGACAGGGTGCTGGAGAAGGAGCCGAGAGTTCTGCATCTGGACTTGGCAGACAGCAGGAAGAAGGAGAGACTCTTGGCCTGACTTGAGCATCTGAGACCTCAAGGCCTACCCCCAGTGACACCCTTCTTCCTACAAGGTCACACCTCCTAATAGGGCCATTTTAATTCAAACCACCACAGTGAATATGCCATAACAGTGTTTTTGATGGTGCATGGTGCCTTGGGAGAAGGGAGCAGAATGAGAGTGAGGTGGTGCTGGCCAGGGAGGGGAAGAGAATGACTTTCTACTCAAGGGTCAGGTGGGCCAATGAGAAGAGTCCTTTGAAAAGATGGAGGGAGGC
Source organism: Uromys caudimaculatus (assembly GCA_028551405.1). NCBI lineage: Eukaryota > Metazoa > Chordata > Mammalia > Rodentia > Muridae > Uromys > Uromys caudimaculatus. The sequence goes on along the minus strand of CM052705.1, from coordinate 112,747,262 downwards.
CAGGGACAGGTCCGGCTGACGTTAGGGGGCAAGGAGCCAGCAATCCAGGGGTCAGTGCCAGGGTGCTAAGCACTCATTTCATTGTGGGAGCAGCTGCAAGCAGGCTGCCCCCCAGGGGCCTCAGACTGGTCCCACTCTCCCTCCCCCTCCTCCGTTTCCTCCTTGACGACAATTAAGACACAAGGCTGGGAGAACTGGAGATGAGCTCAGACCATGGAGGTTTCTGTGGGAAAGGGTTTGAGAACCCAGAGAACCCAGAGGAAAGGGTGGCCCCACACTGGGCTGCCGCTCTGCTCCTGAGGCCTGGACTGGATGGAACTTGGACTTGCTCATCCACTAGGGTCTATGAGAGCAATGTGACCGAAGTCATACTTGACCCTTCATGTATAGAGCAGAGGGCTCCCATGAACATCTGGAAAGGGAAGAGAGAGTGATCAGCTCATAGGCCTGAGTTGTCCTGAAGATAAAGGTGTTCACGCTGGGGCAGGCGAGGCTGATGACATCACTGGAGTACATCCCTATGTAGTCAGATGTTATGTACCAAGGCAATGGAGAGTGTCACCAGGTCAAGAGGGTAAGCTCCTGCCACTACCCCAGGAAGACTAAGGTGGGAAGGGACACTGAGGGGAGCCAGGAAGGAATTCTAATTGTCCACTCCAGCTCACAAGTCCCAACACCCAAATGTTGAATGGCCAGGAAATCCTGTCATGTTGGTGTCTGGGAAGCCATGGCTCGGTGTTATCATTTTCCCTGGAACTTAGGGTCTGCAACGCCTCCGAGAGCAGCGCTGGCTGATTGGGGTCTCAGTTCTCACTGTGCCTTCCTTGTAAAGTCTCATAGGCGGGAAAGCCCGGCGAGGCTCTGAGACGATGTGCCCCCCTGGGCAGCTCAGTGTGAGGCCGGCAGAGTGGTGACTCTAGTTGGGGTGATGGGTATCTGCTGGTGGACTTCCGGCCCATCTGCAGGGCTCTGTAGTGGGTCTTAGCAGGGCGGCTCTGACGACCTGGCAGGGTAATAAAACTGAGCAGAGTAAGCCACCATGGAACACAGGTAGGTACTAGGTAGCCAGGCACCAATGGCTGCCCACTAAACTAAAGCCTGGCAGAGATAAGGATGGGAGAGACAGACAGGTGTGTGTGTGTGTGTGTGTGTGTGTGTGTGTGTGTGTGTGTGTGTGTGTGTGCATGCGCGCACACACACATCTTAAGAGTCCATGCAATGTGATATTTGGATAAGCAAAGTCCCCCATAATCTTATTTAAATATGAGACTATTTAAATAATAGGGTCCCCAACTGATGATGCTAGGTGTAGCCTTGGTGGAGGAAGTACGTGAAGGCAGGCTTTCTTAGGTTGGGAATTTGCACTATTTTGAGTCTTCTCTTTGTGGGTGCTTGAGGTTCAAGGTGTGAGCTCTTTGTTTGCTACTCCAGCTACCATGCCTGTGGACTCTTGTCTCTGTGGAAACGTACACCAAATAAACCCTCCTCCCTGTAGGGGCTGCCTTGCTCATGGTTATCACAGCAGCAGAAAAGTAACTAAGACAGGCGGCAGCTGTGAGTGTGGACAACATGGGGGGGGGGGAGTGAATGCAGGCAGACGGGCAGCCTTCCACACTATCAAAGTTCTCAGGTTTGTTCTAAGGCCCTGGGAGCTGAGTTCTTCATCACTTAGTTCTGTCTAAAGGAGCATCCAGGTGCGATTCTGCGGAGCCAAGCAGGTGACTCATCTCCAGGTAGCTCCTCTTCTTCCTGCCAAACAATGTTCCCTAGCAAGTCCTGTGACAACTGCCTGGCTGGGGTGCCCTCATCCTCAGAGCCAGGCAGGCTTCCCCGTACTCAGAAGCCACCCTGTTGTGTACACACACACACACACACACACACACACACACACACACACACACACACACACACACACACACCTTCAAGCTTCACCCTCTGTGCTAAGACTGAGCTGCAAATTCACCAGAGCCCCTCCTGGCCCCTCGTGGCCCCTCCTACCTCTCCTGCCTCTCCTGGCCTCTCACGGTGCCAAGATACTCCTCATGAGCACTTCAGGCCGTCAAAACCAACATCAAGTATGAGACTCATACATAGTACCAAGTTCAGCTGTCAGCCCCCTCTTGACCACTCTTTGCTGACCCTGAGGAAACACTTTCCACAAGATTTCAGCTCAATGATGATAGCCTCACCTTTATGGCAGCCTGTTCCCAGCCCCATCTGACCAGCATCAATTGTCCCAGGATAGTTAAATTTTCACTTCTAGAGAGTCTCCCCCCCCCAATTTTTACTGATTCTTTGTGATGAACCCCAATCCGACCCATCCCCCTTCATTGCTCTCTGCCCTTACAACGTCCTCTGACCATCCATAGAGTCTTAATTCAAATAAATCACATTGATATTGTCTTAGTCAGGGTTTCTATTCCTGCACAAACATCATGACCAAGAAGCAAGTTGGGGAGGAAAGGATTTATTGAGCTTATACTTCCACATTGCTGTTCATCACCAAAGGAAGTCAGGACTGGAACTCAAGCAGGTCAGGAAGAAGGAGCTGATGCAGAGGCCATGGAGAGATGTTTCTTACTGGCTTGCTTCCCCTGGCTTGCTCAGATTGCTCTCTTATAGAGCCCAAGACTACCAGCCCAGGGATGGCACCACCCACAATGGGCCCTCCCCCCTTGATCACTAATTGAGAAAATGCCTTACAGCTGGATCTCATGGAGGCATTTCCTCAAGGGAGGCTCCTTTCTCTGTGATAACTCCAGCTTGTGTCAAGTTGACACACAAAACCAGCCAGTACAGATACCCCGCAGAGTTTTCAGGGGACTCCCAAACTTCTCTTTAAACGCATAAGCCAGGCTCCCATCCTCAGCGTTATCTTCCAAATTCCCACAACAGATCTTTAAGCTCTGAGCACTCCCTGGCTTTTCCAATCCAACGCTCCAAAATCCTCCACCTTCCTCTGCATAACAGCCCAAGGTATGCATTCCCATCAGGGCCAGTATGGCCATATCCCACCCTCTGGTACCAATTTCTGTCCTAGTTTGCTTTCTGTTGCTGTGATAGCTATCATGACCAAAAGCTACCGGGGGAGGAAAGGGTTAATTTAAATGGCTTACCACCTCAATCATTGAGGGAAGTGCAGGCAGAAACTCAAGCAGGAGCAGAAGCAGGAAATTGTTCCCCATGAGTTGCTTTACTTGTACAATCTAGGACCACTTACCTGCCTAAGGTTGGCACTGCCCTCAGCGGATTGCCCCCCACACCAATCATCAATCAAGAAAATGTCCAAGTGACAAAGCCACAGACCAATGTGATGGATGGCAATTCCTCAGCGGAGGGTCCTTCTTCCCAGGTGACTCTAGCTTTTGTGAAGTTGTCAAAAATAACCAGTATAATGACTAACCCTGGAGGTCCCTCTAGTGCTTTAACCAGCTGTGGTCCATTCAGAGACAATGTGTGCCCATAGGCTGGACACTGTATGCTTAAGGCGGGCTGAGCACAGCCCAGTATGCAGGATTGAAGAAGGTGGCGTAGGAAATCTGAATTCCCTTTCTGAAAAGAGATGTGATGGGACCCCAAGTTTAGAACCCCAAACTCACTGGAAAGGCCCTAACTCTGCTAGTCTGTGAAAGCTGGGCGGGGTCACAGCTCAGCGGCCCCAAGGGCCTCAGGAGGGGCCTGCGTCCTATTCACCGCTGTGGATGCCTAGATCTCAATGCCCACCCGTGGCAGACGCCTTGAAGCGCTGAAGCCACAGCCACCACCCCGTCTTGCACGGACCTGGAATTTGCTTTTTGTTTGTGTGATGAATTCTTCGAATGCTCAAGAAAGAAATTAATTTTACTTATTCCTCCAAGTGGTCATTAGAAAAGCTTTTAATGAACACAGTAAAAACCAACTAATTATCGCAATGGCATTTTACTCTAAATAAAATTGACAGGGACCAAGAATATGATGCATATAATTCTCCTTAGTTTATTAAAACCCATTTATCACATTTTATCCTAGAGGAAACTGATCATATTAGTCTGTGATAATTTAGCTAATATTTTCTCGGTGCATCTAATATTTAAGGGGAGTTGATATTAAAGCCATTGCACATTATGTGGCGATGGCCCACATTCTGACGACTCTTCCCACTGAAGGATGGACACTGACAAATCTCATCCTGCTCGGCGGCTTTCCAGTCTGAGCTTCCAACTAGAAAGCTTCCCTCTCAGATGGTGGGGTCAACTGCCTGTCAATACCAGCAGGCATGGAACCTGGCTGGGGCCCAGATGGTCCCCATTTCTTACACACACACACACACACACACACACACACACACACACACACCCACCCCACCACCACCACCACCACCACCAACAACAACAACAATAACACCCTTGTGCCTCCCAGTGTGTGGCAGACGACTCTTGAGTACAGTGGAAAAATACTTATATCTGATATATTGTTTCTAAAGCTTGAGGTTGGACAGTAACTTTTCATTAACCATCTTGCCCTCCATTGTTTGTATTTCTGATATATTGTTTCTAAAGCTTGAGGTTGGACACGGAACTTTTCATTAACCATCTTGCCCTCCATTGTTTGTGAATTTGGGCCATGTGAGGTAACTGGGTTCAGGAGATGGAATGAATGCCCGATTCACTGACTAAGTGCAGGTTGCTCTGTGGGCTTTTGGAATGGCTTGAGCATCCCTGAGAACTGTCATCCTCCCGCCTCCCAGACACACACTTCACCTTCCCGTGGCCTCCTCCATACCCCCATAAGGGTGGCGATTGTACGTGTGGATGTGTCTGGGCTATGGATACCCAGGTTCTTAGTTGCCTTTATATCTGGATGCCTGAGTGAGTGTTCTCCTACATCACTGGCAAAAGCAAGCCACAAGGTTTAATGAGGCAGTGGGCTGTGGGTGAGACGCAAGTGATGGCCACATGCTCACATGACAGGCTCTTTGGGTCAGTGAGGATCCCATGAAGACCCTGGCTACTGAGCCTTCTCTGCTCTTCTCTTGCCAAATCTCTGGGTCCAACCTATTGTCCAAGAACCTTGCTCATTCCTCGGCTTGGGAACATCCAACTCATGTGGCTCAGTCTTCACTGGGTAGAGGCTCCATCCCTGTCCTGGCTGGGTTTGTGTCAACGTGACACAAGCTGGAGTTATCACAGAGAAAGGAGCCTCCCTTGAGGAAATGCCTCCATGAGATCCAGCGGTAAGGCATTTTCTCAATTAGTGATCAAGGGGGGAGGACCCCTTGTGGGTGGTGCTATCCCTGGGCTGGTAGTCTTGGGTTCTATAAGAGAGCAAGCTGAGCAAGCCAGGAGAAGCAAGCCAGTAAGCAGCATTCCTCCATGGCCTCTGCATCGGCTCCTGCTCCTTGACCTGCTTGAGTTCCAGTCCTGACTTCCTTTGGTGATGAACAGCGATGTGGAAGTGTAAGCTGAATAAACCCTTTCTTCCCCACCTTGCTTCTTGGTTATGATGTTTTGTACAGGGATAGAAACCCTCACTAAGACAATCCCCAACTTGGGTGGCCCCAGCCTTCACTGGGTGGAGGCTCCATGTTAGTCTTTGGTATCTCTCCTGTCCACCTGTTCCCAGCCAGGGCAACCAGAGAACATTGCACAAGGAAGGGCAGGCATCCCTACCTCCCCTGGCCCCGAGCACTGCGTAGCCATCCCCATGTTAACGTCTGGCCTTGACGTAGGACAGGGCTGTTCTCATTGAACAGTGCTTGCTCTCCAGGCTTCTCCCTCCTCCCCTTCCCGTGGAGGAGTCTCCTCATAGGAAAGCCCACATCTAAGTTGGGAGTGCCAAGACTCACCTTACCAACTCCTGTGCATACACAGGTTGTGACCATGTGTTGGAAAAGTCCCTTGCCTCATCTGGCTACCCATAGCCAGCTCCTCTCCCACTGTGGGAGCCCTTCCTGGTCCCCACTGCTCTGCCTGACCATCCCCAATCTCTCCCCATGCATGCACCGCCCTCCTCTCCTGCCCACTCCCTGACCACCCACTATCTCTACCTGCAGTCGTGAGACTTGTTCTCCAAAACCATACCTGGTGGACTCGGTCTCTTCCACTTCCGAGCCCCATGTCTCCTTCAGCCTGGTGCTTCCTCAAGCTTCCCTACCTCAGAGTGGGGTTCACCTGCCCCAGTCTCCATGCCCAGCTCACCCGACCAGTGGTCCTATTCTCCGGAGCAGCTCTCCAGGGCTCATCCCAGAACTCTCATTCTGGTGGACCCGTCTGTCCCCAGCTTCAAGCATCGTCATCCATCTCTAATACTGAACTCTCACCCTGCAGTCCTCCTTCCTAAGCTTTGCAACCTGTACATCTAGCAGCCTGTTTGAATTTCTTTTTATTGTCTCAGTCATTTGCTAAATTACGCCCACAGCACATGGACGGGAGCCTGGGGGACACTCGGCCCACTGCCATTTGTGGTGCTGAGTGCCATTCCTGAGCGGGCCCTCCCTGCTGCAGGAACGGCTATCTTCTTCACTGTGGCCAGCGCGCACACACACACACACACACACGCTCATAGGGAGGGAAATATACAGTTTTGTCTGGCGATTTTGCCTTCACACAAATGGAATCATACATATTTCATGGGTTGTCTGCAGCTTGCTTTTTTATATTTAACAGTGTCTCGGGAGCCTTCCATGTTGGCACACGCAGCCCAACCTCGTTTTTTTGATAGCTGTAGATTTTTCTCTCTTATGGGTGACACTGCTGTGTAGCAGGCTCTCTCACTAGGAAAAAAAAAAAAAGGACTTGTTTCTTCTTCCCTCCTTTAATCATGTTTTCCTATTACCCAAGCGCAGGTGTGTGTCATAATCAGGACTCCCCGCCGGCCACTCGAGCCAACTCTGCCTTTGCTTATGTCTGCCACTGCAAGAAATCATCAGCTTTTACCTTTTCCTCCAATTTTTCTCATGGTCGCCATCACCGACGTCCCCCTGATTAATGATGAAGTCAGTATCGGTTTTTGAGCGTGTCTGTCTTCAGGTGACTTTCTTTACCTCAGGGAACATCCCCTCCTGTATTTGTGACTTAGAGACCCACCTTGGCCTGTCCCAGGGGGCAGCCTGTCTCCCGACTCCCAGCCCCGATTGCACACTGCCTCCTGAGTATCCCCACTGCTGAGCAGTCTCCTTGCCACATGTAACTTACGTCTGCAAGTCCAACTGCTATCGCTCTTCATTGTCAAAAACCAATGTTTACAACTGTTCTCTGTTCCCAGGGAGTTTCACACAGCCTGTCAAATCCACGGGAGATGTGATTGCCACCTGATTGGGATTCCGCTGCATGGACAGATCGCTGTGGAAGACTGTGGCGTTTCACGGTGTTTTCTCACAGAAGAACCGGGCATCTCTTTCTCCACTTGCTCAGGTCTTTTATGTAGACCAGGAGAGTTTACAGCCATCCCCAGCATGGGTTCTGTCTGCATTTCTGTTGGGATTTCTTCTCCCTCTTAGGGAGCCTCATCTTCTCTGGCCATTGTCAGCAGGCAGCTGCTTTTACATAGTGGATTTGTAGGCATAAGCCCTGCCCAGACTACATGACTTGGCTCTCTTAGTTTTCCTTGCTCCCTGCACCCTCTGGTTTTCTAGACCTGATTGTATTCTCAGTGAACCACAACATCTTTGGCCTGGTGCCTGCAGTTTTAAAAGCATACCATGATGACCTAGCTCTTTGTGAGGAGTCAAAATGGGAGTGTGGGTATCCCCATGTTGCTCCAACAACAAGGACCTCAGATGCTGCTCGGAGCATAGCTTTCTCTGTTCTTACCTCCTAAGGAGTCCCCAGGCCAGCTGGGATGAGTTGTCAAATGCTACTTGCATGTGTCCTAAACCTCTGCCTCTTCTACCTGAATGAATTATAGCAATTACCTCAGTGGATTTCGAGCATTAGGCGCCAATGAATTTCTTTAGTAATCCTCCTCCCTCAGGGTTCTGGCTCCTCCAGGCTGATCCTTTTCCCTCACCGCAGGTAGAGGGAAGTCCCTGTTCTGCCCATGGTGTCTGGGTGCCTCTTCGGTGTCCAAATTTACTCTTTCTGTTATGTTTACATATCCACTCACAAGAGTTTACCTAAGTGGCAAAGTGGTGGAAATGATTGCGGCTTCCTGTTTTTCATGCAATATCCAACTTTCTTACAGATGTCCGTGGTGGTTGATGGCACTCCATCTCGCTGTAGCTGACTGGTAGAATAGTCCCCTGGGTCAAGAAGGCATGGTGTCTCATCCCTCCCCACCAAGAGACTCTCAGCCTGTCCCTTCAGCAATGTTGTTTGCCACCCAGAGACTGCTAGTGCAGGCCCTCAGGACAACACCCTCTGGCTGGAAGCTCTGGCTGGGAGGGCGGCACCTTGGACCCTCAGGGTTCATGAGGACAGAGCTCCGAACAGTTCTTGGCAGGTGGCAGGTGCTTGGTAAACACAACTTGTGAGCGCACTGTACGATCATGATTAAGTAGTGACAGGGCTGTCGCAATGGTAATGCCAATTTACCCTCCGGCCAGAACTTCTCAGAGCTTCCTGTTCCGCAGATTCACAGCAGCGCTTGCTGGGGTCAGATTTCCTAATTCTTTACACTCTAATGGGTGAAAAATGGCATCTTGTTGTTTTAATTTGTGCTTCTCCGTGTTAGGCCTGAAGCTGAACACGCTTTCACATATTTATGGCACAGCGTTCTCTTCCCATATTTATTGTCTCTTATCATTTCTTTATTCTTCCATCGGCCGCTTGCTGTTCCCTTATTGATTTCGAGGAATTATTTATGTATCTGGGTAGTGATACTTTATTGGTTATATGGGTTATAAATATATCCTCCCAGACCGAGGCTTGTATTTTTCTCTTTGTTGATGATGCCTTCTGCTGAACAGAACTTTAAATTTTCATGCGTCTGCCGCATCGGATGCGCCCTTGTTTGGTGGTGCCCACGTAAACCCCTACGTTCTCTTCACAGTTCCCTGTCCTCACGTTCAGGGTTTGATCCACCTGTGATTGGTTTTAGTTTATGGTGCAAAGTGGGTTTTGTTTCCTGTAATACCAGGGCTCTGGCCTGCTTCCATCCCACAGCCCTGGAGTAACGGATGTGTGCCACCTTGTCCAGTTCTTATGTGGGTGCTGGGGCCTCCAAACTCAGTTCCCCATGCTTTCACAGGAAGTGCCGCCCACACTCTCCTGCACACGATGAAAGTATAAAATGTGATACATTTGTACCGTTTAACCCATGAAGCCATTACTATCATAGCAGAAAGAGGGACATTCACTTCCCCAACATCTCCTCCTCCTCCTCTTCTTCCTCCTCTTCCTCCTCCTCTTCCTCCTCCTTTTCCTCCTCCTCTTCTTCCTCCTTCTTTTCCTCCTCCTCCTCTTCCTCCTCCTCCTCTTCTTCCTCCTTCTCTTCCTCCTCCTCTTCCTCCTCCTCCTCTTCTTCCTCCTTCTCCTCCTCTTCCCCCCTTCTCTTCCTCCTCCTCCTCTTCCTCCTCCTTCTCTTCCTCCTCCTCGTCTTCCTCTTCCTCCTCCTACACCTTCTCCTCCTCCTCCTCCTTCTCCTCCTCCTCTTCCTCCTTCTCCTCCTCCTCCTCTTCTTCTTCCTTCTTCTCCTCCTCTTCCTCCTCCTTCTTCTCCTCCTCCTCCTCTTCCTCCTCCTCCTCTTTTCTTCCTGGTTCTGTATCCTTGGCTTTGTCCCTAGGAAACCACTGCCAAGTTATCAGTCACTCCAGCTTAGTTTGCATTCTCCATGATTTATACAAATAGAGGCATACATAGAGTATATCTCACTACTTGGGGCGGGGGGGGGGCTAGCTTCTTTCCCTTAGCAAATTATTCTGAACCTTCCGCATGCATTTATGAACAGAGAATGTGCCCGATGTGTTAACACATTCACCAGCCGAACCTTTGGGTTGTCTCCAGCTTTTGTATATTTCACACAGAGCTGGGTAATAACTTATACACAGATCTTTTGGAGACAAACGTTTATAGCCTGCCAGTAAAACGGTAGTCCCATAGAATGGGCGAGAACCCAGCACAATTTACCAAAGAACTGTCCTTTCTCTGCTGAACAGTCTCTGCATATTTGCCACAAACCAGTTGACCATGTATATTTGAATCTATTTCTGAATTCTCTGTTATGTCAATATTTTAGACTCCAAATGTCAGTGTTTACTGAGAAGAAACTTGACAGCATTTTGGTTGAGAGCCACTGACTTACGAACAAGCGTGGAGAGGCAGCCTCCAGTTCCCCATCCATGGATGTGGTCCACACCCCACTTGATTTGGCCTTCTTTTATATTTCACACTGCATTTTTTTTTGAAGTTTTAAAAAGTATATATAATATTTTAATCAATTCTTTGAGAACTCCGTGCATGCAAATAATGTATTTTGATAATGTTCACGCCCATCCCCCCACCTAACTCCTCCCAGATCTACCCACAAACCCCTTCAGTTTTATGTCTTCTTTTTATAACCCACTGAGTCTGTTTTTATTGTTTTAATATACAAATATCATATTCCTTTGTGAACATTATGACTACGCATCTAATGTGTCAGTGGCCTGTAAATGCTTTCGATGTCAGTTTCTTATTATTGGTTTTAAGCACAGAAAATGCAGTTGCCCTGTGTGTATTGATATGCTACGTGGATTGATACCCTTTACCACCCTGCTTGTTTACTAATTCCAGCAGTTTCTTTTCCTATTTTTGGTCAGTTCTTTGGGACTTTTCATACAATGTGTGTCAGTGACATTCATCTCCTCCTCCCCACCCACCCCTCCCCTTACCCATCCAACTGTGTTTTTTTCAAAGAATAACCCATCAAGTCCAACCTGTCCCGTCCATGTTCTCTTGGGTGTGGGGCCATCCCCTGGAATATGGCGACCCATATTCCAAACTGACTCTCCCTCTCCCAACAGTTAGTTGCCAATATGTCCTCAGCTAGGACTGGAACTTCCTGTCCTCTCCCTGCTTCCATGCGAAGGCTTGGTCTGGCTTGAGCTTTCGAAGAGCTTGTGCATGCTTTCATGAGTTTATTTGGAAAACCCAAGGATCACTGTGGAAGAGGGGGCAGAGAGATGTAGGAGGCGGCAGCGGCTGACTGCACTTCCTGTAGTTTTTGTTCTTGGATTCCGTGAGCTGTTCTACACAGATGAGAAGAAAAGCGACAACTCACTTTCTCTGGAGATGCCGTGTCTTACTCCCCATGCCTTCTTAAGCAGAAGCTTCCAGCACAATCTTTGGGACATCTTTGCCTTGCCCTGGGTCTTGGAGTAATGCAGAGCTTTATAATTTTTGTTTGTTTGTTTTCATAGCTGGTCTTGACCAGATGAAGTCGTTTCCAAGTTTACTAAGGGTATTTTATTATGAATCAAAGTTGGATTTTTTTATCAAGTATGTTTCCTATTGAATGAGGTTTTGCTTTTCAGTTCATTGTTATGATGGAGTTGATTGATCCCTGTTAAGCAACTTTGACTTGCTAGGATTAAATTAGAATTAGACGGATTAAAATCCCTACAATTCTGGTAATCGGATTTGCATGTTTGTTCATGAGGCAAGTTGTTCTCTGCTGTGCCCTGTGATGTCTTCATTCGACTCAAGAGCAGGGCAATGCTGCCTGCCTGGATGGGCCGAGCCTTTCTCTTCTGTTGTCTGGAAAATATGTAGCGTTGATTCCACTTCTGTCAGATACGAGTGCACTTCAACACTGGATCCATCTGGGTCTGAAATTCATCTTTCACGAGGCTTTTGCTTGCAAATTAAATTTTGCTGACAGGTATGGGCAATACAGACATGAAGTTTATCGACTTCTTTTTGCTGAACTTGCTGAATGACCCCATTCCATCTGAGTTGTTGAACCTGTCAACAAGTGTTCACGGCAAACGTTTGCTTGTGAGGACAGCGGAGTGTCTGCTGGTGTCCGGCCTTCTCTTCCTCACATCAAGGATACACATCTTTCTTCCTTGGACCAGGTAGGCTGGCTGCTTAAGTTTTAGATGACGTCTTTAAAAAGGGCAACCATCTTTTTGCTGCTTTGATTTTTCTTTTGTCAAGTCTCTCCTCTTTCATCAAGTTATACTTCGTGTTGTTGTTGTTGTTGTTGTTGTTGTTGTTATCATTATTTTTTCCAAGACAGGGACTCTCTATATAACCCTGGCTGTTCTGTAAGTCACTCTGTAGACCAGGCTGTTCTTGAGCTCACACCCCCTCCTCCTCCTCCTCCTCCTCCTCCTCCTCTTCCTCCTCCTCCTCCTCCTCCTCCTCCTCCTCTTCCTCCTCCCAAGTGCTGGGGTTAAAGGCATGTGCCACCACTGCCTGGCAATTTATATTTTGTATTATTTTCTTCATCTTCTTTGGACTCAATTTGTCCTTCTTTTCCTGGTACCTAAGCTTGCAAGCTCAGACTGTTTTCTTGAGACCTCTCTTTTTGAGCTTGCTGTAGTCTGGATGCGGTTTGTTTCTCCAAGGCTTGTCCGCTAGCCTTGCCCAGATGCTGTGGTGCCGAGTGACAGTGGCTGGTGGAAGAGGTGCAGCACAAGATAGCTAAGTCATGGGTGCAGCAGCTTTGGAAGGACTGATGGGATTCTCCCAAGACCCTGGGGAGGCCCCATGATAGCAAGTTGTTATGAACGGCAAGTCTGTCTCCAAAGCTCTGCCTTCTTGTCTCTCCTGCCACTGTTCCTACTGCGTACATCAGGTCACGATGCTGTCTGCCAGGAGGCGCTTTATCAGAGGTCTTCGGACAATGGTAGTGCGTGCTCAACCTCCAAAATAAATGATCTATCTGTACACAGATAGATAGATAATATATAGAGATAATATATGTATATATAGTGTCTATATATACTATATATAAGTATGTATAATATATATGTACACATACACATATATGAATATGGCTATATTATGCACACACATTAATATATGGTGTTGCACATGTGTGTAAAAAGTTCCCCGCCTCTGATATTTTGTTATAGTGATGGAAATTGGATTAGTGCATCACCTACGTTTCCCCCAAGCATACATGAGCCACGTCACCTCAGTCTTGCTACGTTGTGTTTTCATTGTCATTTGAAAGGATGACACAAACTCCATTTGTCTCCATTTAAGGACCAGGCCTGATTTCAAAAAGGTCATAAGGCACCACCTCCAGGGACAGACTATAAAATCCAGAAACAAGGTCATAAAACCCCCTCCCAAAGAACAGCCTGGGGATAACCACAAAACTGGGGAAATATCTCAGGGTGGACCATCTGCACCAGGCAGCCCTATTTCATCACATGGTTAAATGTTCATGACATAGGAATGCAGACCGCTGACCCCCTGTGAGCCCCCTAGCACCCACCAATAAAATGTTAGATTACCTAATCGTTCTAGAGAGTCCCCCTGATTCTCTATAAGAAAGCCTGCTTGCCTTTGTCTGGGGTCACCTTTTCAAAGAATGGTTCACACACACACACACACACACACACACACACACACACACACACACACACTGTACACTGGTTGTTTTTGCAGAATAAAAGGTCTTTGCATACTATCTGAGTCTGGGGTCTTCCTTCAGCAATTTTCAGACCCTCAGACATTCGGCTCAAAAGAGTTCTCAGTTTCCCTCTGATTTCTTATTTCAAGTCATGAAGAACATTATTCAGCTTCCAAATATTTTGGTTTTTCAGATACCACTCTGCTCTTGATTTCTAACTCACTTGCCCTGAAACCATGACTGGTACAGTTTAACCTTGCTCATTCATGGAGAGTTGTCTTATAATCCACCGTGGTGAACATGCCAGGAGCCCTTGAGATGACTACTCTGCTGCTTTGGGGGAAGTGGTCAGAGCATGCCTCAGAGGTCAAGCTGGTTGGTGGTTTTCTGCGTCTCCAATCTGCTTCTCTAGTAATTACTGAGAATCAGGGTTGAGATCTGTCTGGAGCTGAGGTCCGATTTCTGCTTGCTGTTCAGTCCCTTCGTCCTGTCTGCGGTGTGAGTCTTAGTTGCTCCAAGTGTGCTCATTAGGGATGAAAATGTCCTTGTGGCCTCTACTCCTGTGAAGTGACCCTCGGTCCTGCGGTCTCTTCTCACAGCCTGTTTAGTGCTCGTGTTCATTAACACCGCATTCCCCAGCTTCTGATGTTCAGCGTGGGCTAGTCCAGGGACCACGCAGATGGTCACTGTCCTCACAAGATCTCTGGCTTTAATTGCTGGACTTTTTCTGCTTTTATTGACATGATAGCTACACTTCCCACCTTAATGTTTGCTTCCTGTTTCTCCCATCTGCCTTTTCACACACGTGTGTGTGTGTGTGTGTGTGTGTGTGTGTGTACATATATATATTTAAAGGTCATAGTCTCCCATGTCTAGACAGGTCCCCTGGCAAAATGGATGACTCCCTTTCCCAGCACGGCTTCCTCTTCTCTACTTTACCTGGGGAGCCCAACCCCCACTCTCCACCTGAGGAATGTCTGTAATCCTTGACAGAAATTACAGGTTCAGCCTCTTGGAATGCCTCTCCAACGAGGTACCCCCAACCCCTAAAGCTTCAGGCAATGAAACTTCTTACTAAGAAAAACTCCTTCCCACTTTCCAAGGTTTCTATAGTCCTTGTTCACCCCCAATAAACAAGTCGTGTCATTGACTATCATCTAAGAGAGCTGTTTCCTCAAAGAGCTGTAACCCTGAAGAACTGTAACACTGAAATCTTCAGAGGAGACCCCTCTCCCCAGAAGTCACGGCTGACCCACTCACTCTGGATTTCACTTCCTCTCGCTCACAGACCTGGTGTGCATCGGGCCTGGACACACCAAGAGAAGAAGAGAAAAATGGAGCCACAATTTATATCCTATCCTCTGTGTATATTTTTTCCTTTTCATTGGGTTGAGTATTTGTTATAATTTTTATTTTCTTCAGTGGCTACTTGTCTACATGTCACTCCACGAGTTCTTGCTTAGCTTTGGCAGAATTTCCCAGGAGTCCTTGCACGCCAGCCGCCAGGGATGTCTCGCTCCCTCTTTGTGAATAGCTTGAAAGTCTGCATGGCTTGTTCTTCAGTTCATGCTGCCGGGTTTCCCTTAGAAACCCCATGGTGCTGGTAGACTTCTGGTCTGGAATCTATTAAAGAACCTTGCTCTATATGAAGCATTTTTCTTCTTTAAAGACATATATTTTTATTAGACACACGCATACATGTGTATATACATACACATATACGGATATATGAGTGTTTTGCCTGAATGTATGTATGTGTACCATGTGTGTGCCTGGTGCCCTAAGAAGCCAGAAGAGGGTGTTGGATCCCCTGGACCTAGACTCTCAGACATTTATGAGCTGCTATATGGGTGCTGGGAACTGAACCTGGCTCCTGGAAGAGCAGCCAGTGCTCCTAACCAGAGCAGCCTCTCCGGCCCTACTGTAAACACACTTTTGCATTCACTGCCATTACTGCTCTGGAGCTCTTTGCTCATTTATATAGATCCAGATTCCTGCATTCAGTTTTATTATTTCTTCCGCCTAGGGGCTTCATTTAGCATTCCTTTTAATGCAAGTCTTTTTCAAATGAATATGTATATTCATTAAATATATTACATTCATTAAATATATTCATGAATACACACACACACACACATACACACACACATTTTGCTTTTGCCTTAATTTTTGAAAGATTTTCTGAGTATAGAATTCTAGGCTGATAGTTTGAGTCTATCTGCACTTGATCTTAGCCAAAAGGCCGAGAAGTGATGTTTGAGTCTATCTGTAACCCCATAGCCCATACCCCACCGCATAAAGATCTTTCTCACTACTATTAAGACATTCAGCATCATTTAGGGATATTTTCATGTATGTAACATATTTTTAAATACAACAGGTTTTTTTTTTTTTTTTTTTGTGGTGCTGGGGATTGATCTTTGGGCCTGCATTCACTAGGAAAGTCCTCTATCCTGGTCAGTGGTTTGTTTTGTCTATGCCTGCTTTTACTGTTTGCCCTTTGTGGAGGTGTGAATGAGAGCGGCCCCGTAGGCTCATATATTTGAATCTTTGATTCCTAGTTGGTGAAAATGTTTGGGACGAATTGGGGGTGTGGCCTTGTTGGAGGGGGTGTGGCCTTGCTGGAGGAGGTGTGGCCTTGTTGGAGGGAGTGTGACCTTGTTGGAGAGGGTGTGGCTTGTTGGAGGGGTGTGGCCTTGTTGGAGGAGGTGTGGCCTTGTTGGAGAAGGTGTCATGGAGGGGTGACTTTGAGGCTTCAAAGACTCATGTCATCCCTCCCCTTTGTCCCTGTCTCTGCCTCAGGCTCATAGATTGAGATGTGAGCTCTCAACTACTGCTCCAGTGCCATGACTGCCTGCCTGATGCTGTGCTTCTTGCCATGATGGTCAGAGACTCCTATATCTCTGGAACTGTAAGCCCCAAACCAACCCCTCCGTAAGTTGCCTGGTCATGGTGTTTCGTCACAGCAAATAGAAAAGTGACTAATATAGCCCCACATCTCTGGTTATGAGTAACCAGGCTACACACTCCTGCCTCCTGCTTCTCTTCTTGGGGCTTCTCCAGCTTTCTGGAAACAATTCAGCCACTGTGCTTTCAAGACCCCTCCCCCTGAGGAAGTTTATACAGTCATTAGACTGTAGCAACGTCCACAGATCACTCTTTTCCTCTGTGTGCCACCATGGAAACGTCCTCTGATGATACTCTCCCATTCACTAATCTTTTCTTCTGCAGTATCTATCTAGCAGGACCCAAGACCCCAGCATGTCCACCACCACAATGAATGCAGTCCATCAGGGGGAGCTCTGTAACAATCCTTCCCAGCTTTCTCCATGTTCTTAGCATGGTCACCTTTGCCCACCTTTTTAAACATGTGGACTGTGTTTGCCTGGGACTGTTGATGATTCCTGGTCCCTTTCAATGGACTGCCTTCTGCTCTCCTTTGACCTGTATGTTCCTGTTTCTTCAGCTCTGGTGGCTTTGGCAGGCCACCACACACTGTGACTCTTATGCTACCGGTTGCTGGTTCTTTTTCTGCTCTTTTTACTGGTTTTAGACTTGGTTCTGGGACAATTATTTTCACTTCGCACTCTTTTAGCAGCTTGTATGTAAGCTCTGACAGTTGGGACAAGAGTAGCCTTTCAATCAGATGAGTTCTGTTCCTCTGCTGACACAGGCCTCTGAGCTCTCAGAATCATCGCCCTGATAACTGCAGAGTTGGGGCTCATGCCCCAGGGCTGAGCTGTCCCTCACCCAGTCACTGCAGCCTACAGAGACCACTGTCCTCAGCCGCATCTCCTATACCCTGGTTCCTCTTCCTATGGTTACCCCCATCAGTACTCCTCTGTTCAGAATCTGGAGCCATTTCTCGGGGCAGCTCCCCTTTCTGCATGTTTCCCCCAAGTGCTCAAGCACTGTGTCAACTCAGGGAGCCACTGCTCCTTCTGATCCCAAGGCAGCAAGCCAGGGTCACCAGGCTTGCCTCTTTATTTCCCTCCCTAGGAACCACCGTCATGGACAATGGTGCAGTTGTTTGATATGCTTCCAATCTTGGATGCTGCTAGGATGGACCACTGAGTGCGCCCTGCCACTCTGTGGAGGCTGGAAGCAGACACTGTGCCACATTGTATCCTTGTAGAAGGCTACTTACTGCTTTTCAAATTTTAAAATCATCCCAGTGACAAACCATAGAAGATTTGACTGTATCACAAAGTTAGGTACCATGAGCCACATCTATGTAGAACAAGAGGCCAGCTGGTGTGTCCCTGGCTCCCAGGCCCATGACCAAGATTGCCTCCAAATATTTGCCACACAGAAGAAAGGATGACATGTTGGCACAAAAAGAACAAATGGGTTGTGAAGGATCCTTTTATGTCAACTTGACACAAACCAAGGTCATCTGAAAGGAAGGGACCTCAATTAAGACAATGCCTCCATGAGACCAGGGTGTAGGCAGGTCTGTAGGGCATTTTCTTAATCAGTAATTGATGAGAGAGAGCTCAGCCCATTGTGGGCGGGGCCATCCCTGGGCTTGTGGTCTTGGGTTCTATAAGAAAGCAGGTTGAGCAAGCCATGGGGAGCAATCCAGTAAGCAGCACTCTCCATGGCCTCTGCATCAGCTCTGCCTCCAGGTTCCTACTCCTGACTTCTCCAGGTTCTTATCCTGACTTCTTTCTATGATGAACAGTGATGTGTAAGTGTAAACCAAATAAACCCTTTCTTCCCCAAGTCGCTATGGTCATGGCATTTCATCGTAGCAATAATTATGCTAACTAAGACAGGGGACTTATGTGACACGTCTACAATATACATGCCTGTTTTCATTGTGTTCCTGTGCACTTGCATGCATGTGTTTATATGCTTATGTGCATGTGTGTGAGCACCACATACTTGTGTATATCTGAATGTGTGCCTCTGGCTACGTACTAGTTCCATTGTTAGCTTGGTTTAGAAGTTCCCCAGTAGACATGCCATGCCTAGACGAATCACCAGCTTCCTTCTAGTGGAGACAAGGACATGTAAAGGGGAGACAGGGAGGAAGGGGTGGAGACATTGTTGCATCCGCCAGACCTCTCAGAAGAGTTTGTTGAGTGGACGGAGAAATGTGGAACATGATGGGAAGCCCACCCAGGGTTCCATATCCCAAATCCCAGTGACAGCCAGGGCCCAAGAGGGATTTTGGAGTAGATAAGATAGTCCCTGCAGGGACCCAGAGTGTGCAGCTGGGGAGTAGAGCCTGGCTGGATGCAGGATCAAGGCTCCTGAAGAAGTGCCGACCCCTGCAGAACGTCTGGTCCCCTGCAAGGCCACCTGGCCACTCAGTCTCTTCCCTCATTCAGTCACACCCGTTCTCGACCGTGAGCTCCTCTTGACTGTGAGCTCCTTGTCCATTTGTTCACTGGCCCGTGGCCCCTCCCTCCCGCTGGGCACAATAAGGAGCCACTGTCTCTGTAGAGGTGTCTGCCAGGCACCGTGCTAGCCACATGTGGCTGCACTTCATTTCCTAATCACAACCCTAGGTGCAGATACGATCACTTTCCGCCTTACAAATGTGGAAACTGAGTTCAGTGGCTGCCTGCTCTGTCTGCTTCTCCCGAGTCTCCTCTTCGTACAGAGCACTGGATGAAGGAGCAGGGCCCGAAGGTCCTGCTGTTGTTCCAGCATAGCAAATGTTAGGACATGTAAGAGTCAAGCCAAAACTCCTGTGAGCCTTTGAGTCAGCGCCTTCCAGATGGGTTAGCCGAGGGCTGGTGGCTGAAATCAGGCTCATGATCTTAAGTTGAAGTGGCCTGCCCACAGGGGTGGCACACTGCCCCAAGGTGTCTCTGGACCCTGTGGAAGAACATCCAGGCAAGAACTTGGTGTGAGGAGAGGCCAAAAGGAACCCAGGAGGACTCTGGGGAGTCTGATGGAGGACAAATGCTGTTCCCTCTGCTTGCCTAAATTCTGAGGCTGCCCTGTACCTGCAGTGCACCCAACTCTACAGAGATCCACAGAGATGTCCCAGGTACCAGGACAGGAGAGGGTTACGGATGTGCCAAACAAATCTAATTTACGTGCAAAGGCTCCTCCATCCTGTAGTCCTCACAACCCAAGGCTCGTGCAAGCCAATCAATATTTTATGAAGACATTTCCTTCCTTCCGATACAGAGAGAGGCAGGTGCGCCAGATTTCCTCCTGAAAGGAAAAGAAAGGGCCTAGGCCTGCATGCCTTTGAGGCCTCTCTGTTGCTTTCTTCTGAGTTAGCCCCTCCTATACTGTGGAGGCCCTGGGCTCATTCAATTCTCAGTTGATTTTTCTGTCCTCACTGCTGGATCTAAGTTGACTCTGTGGCACATCCTTTGCTAAGCAACACAGTAGAATACACTAGTGTCTCAGCAGCCAGCAGAGCTGTCAACCCTCTATAGGAAGGTCAAAGGTCCTACCTTACCAGTCCCAGGGTGCACCTGTCTCCTAGAAAAGGCTAAAGTGCCTGTACTTTGCTGGCTCTTCTCTGGGCCCTTAGGAGATTGGAGAATCATGAGGAGATGAGGTACTCTGAGGAGGTAAGGTACCCTGAGGAGGTGAGATACCCTGAGGAGATGAGGTACCCTGAGGAGGTGAGATACCCTGAGGAGATGAGGTACCTGAGGAGATGAGGTACCCTGAGGAGGTGAGGTACCCTGAGGAGATGAGGTACCCTGAGGAGATGAGGTACCCTGAGGAGGTGAGATACTCTGAGGAGATGAGGTACCCTGAGGAGACAAGGTACCCTGAGGAGGTGAGATACCCTGAGGAGATGAGGTACCCTGAGGAGGTGAGATAGTCTGAGGAGATGAGGTACCCTGAGGAGATGAGGTACCCTGAGGAGGTGAGATACCCTGAGGAGATGAGGTACCCTGAGGAGATGAGGTACCCTAAGGAGGTGAGATACCCTGAGGAGATGAGGTACCCTGAGGAGATGAGGTACCCTGAGGAGATGAGGTACCCTGAGGAGGTGAGGTACCCTGAGGAGGTGAGGTACCCTGAGGAGGTGAGGTACTCTGAGGAGATGAGGTACCCTGAGGAGATGAGGTACTCTGGAGAAGTGAGACACAATGTATCTGCCCCCAGAAAATTTTCTTGTAGCGGTTTTTAGGTTTGTGCCAGATTCAGGTCAGAATACCTGGTTCTTCTTAGAGATGCTCTGAGACAAATTAGGGGTCGGTCCTCAGTTTCCTCAGCTCAGATTTGCTCATTTAGAACAGCCCTTTCTCAAGAACTGACCAGGCTCCTGGAGAACTGCATCAGCTCCATATTGTGGTACAGGCTGGCAAGGATTAATGAGCAGCCCTTTGCTCCAGGCCCTAGGATGAGCAACCCCACCCCCACTACCTGGCAGGAAGTCAGTGCCAGGGATCTTACATCAGGTGAGAGCTCGCACCGCAGGCAGACAAATAATTGCATCAAACCAGTGACTGGGTTCCTGGTCCCTCTCTGATTGCTACTCTCCTCATGCTGACCTCAGCAGAAGGGGGTTTCTTGGGGATTTGTTTCACACCTGGTCCTGGTCCTACAGGTTGTGCATTACTTCTGAGTAGTAATTAATCAAACTCCCTTACCCATAAGCAGCCCTCACCAAGATCCAGTGTCTGGTCCTTTCCAGGTCCCTGCCTTCTGTCCTGTTCTGTCCTCTAGGAGGGCAGCAGGAGACATGGAAGAAAGGCTCCCATCCTTCAATCTCCTGTTGTCCATCTCATTCATTAGTTCATTCATTCATTCATTCATTCATTCATTCATTCATCCCACAGACATTCTCAATGCTTCTAGAATGCAGAGTTGGCCTATGTGTATCTTGGACAGAAGCAGACAAGTCCTGTACCTGCTCTTGGAGGAGGAAACACAGATTCCAAGACACAGTATTTCCCTGACACAGTTGAAAGGCACGTGTTATCTTGGAACCCTGGACATACCTGACCCCCAGAATGTCCACAATCTCGCCTGACCTTTCGAACTTGCATCAAGTTGTGCCAAGTACAGGATATGTACGTACTTCCCGGAGGCTCCAAGGAGGCTGGCTATACTCCAGGCCCTGTGAAAGTCTGGCTTTCCCTATGGTTAGCAAGGTTGCTGAGAAGCTGAGCGCTGAGGAAGGAGAGACACTCGCCCAGAGTCTGCAGGGATTTCTGTGAAAGGTCAGCTTCCAGCCCAGGTCTCACACAGCAGCTCTTGAATCTGGATAGGACCTTGCATTCATCTATTTTCTGCCACTGTAACAAAATGCCCAGGGCTGGACACTTTCTGAAGAAAAGAGATCATTAGCTCCCAGAGGCATAAGGCTCTCATCATCTCAAACTCTGATGGGCACCTTGTAGTGTGCATGGCTTATTGATGCTGTGTGTGCAAGGGGGAGACATCTCATGATAAGACAGAGTGAGCAAGCGAGCAAGAGGAAGAGGTCAGGAGGAAGGGAGAGGTCAGAACACACTTGCTTTTAAGTTTTTTCTCAAGAACTCCAAGGGCCCCAGGAGAACTGCACTGGTCCCTTCCAAGGGAGCCCTGGTCCCTCAAATACTTTCAATTACCCCTCCAACTCCCCACACTGGGGACCATGCTCCCAGTATATGGATGTTGGGGTATAAACCACACCCAAACCACAGCCTGCCTGGCCCCTGGAAAGAGCATGCTGGGTATGAAAGGGAAAGAAGAGCTCAGGGGTGGTGGCTCCAGCCAGTCAAGGAAAAGCAAGGGACAATAGAGCCCACTTTACATTGTGTTAGAGTGCCATTTCGCTTGGAGACCGGCACAGGAGAGATGAAAAAAGCTTCCCAGTGAGGACCGGCCTTTGTGGAGAGCAGAAAGGGGCTCCATTTGCGGCCTGAGTGGATTCCCAGGGTATTGATGGCTCCGGGCTATGCTTAGTAGGATGGGCTTCAGCAAATGGTTCCTCGTTTTCAAGTGAAGCAAGCTGTTGATAATGTGCCCTGTTTTCTGTAATTAAAACCTGAATGGCAGGTCCTTGGGCATTCAGTAGGGTAGGAGCTGAAGTGCTGGGCTGGGCCATGTGTGGTATCCGGCCTCATAGCTGGGGCCTTGTCTGGAGTCTCCATGGTAGACAGTGAGTGCAGCCCACTGCTGCCATTCTGCCATGTGACTACCACATGCTGGTCCACGCAGGTGTCAGTGAATGCCAGGCCTCTGTGTGGGTGCTGCTCCTGCATACAGTCCCTACTGCCCAACCCACCCACTCAGCTCATGTTCATCTCCCACACCATGGGGGCCCTGGACCCTCTCACCCACCTGTCCAGCAGCTATCCTATGGCTGCCTGGTCCATGCTGATTGCCTGGACTCTTCACCCACAGGGTTGGGCTGTCTCCCTGTCAGACTCAGCACTTCTTCCAGACAGTAGGGAACAGTCCTGCGAGAATGAGGAGCAGGATGGGGCTTGGGGCAGGGGAAGGAAGAGGAGGGTAAGATCCTGGCCCAGCCCCATCATGGATTTTTTTTAGTGTTATGAGTGAAATCTCTTCTGGTATTAGTGCCTCAGTTTCCCCATCTGTCACTGAAACCTTGTGTCATCAGATAGGGCTAGGGCAGTGTGCAAATCTGAACAACCCTGCCTAGCATCCCACCATCCACTTTCCACGCCTGCCTTGCTTACGTCCTGGGGACACCATGGCTGAAGCTCACAGTTAGGATGCTTTGAGCAATAGCAATGCATTCTGTCTGGGAGAGGGAGGTGCCAGGTCAAGGGACAGGCAGCTCCTTCGGAAGGGACAATCTGTCTGAGTCTCTTTTGTGTGGGTGTGGCCATCTATCTGTGATGTTTCTTGGCCTATAGAAACTTTTCTCCGAGCTGACCTTTAAATGCTCAGCACCCCCTCCAGGCATGCATGCCCGAGTCCGAGTCTCCCTGTCTGTGGGGTTACCAGCACATGGGAGATGGTGCTGTATTCTTGAAGGCTTCATTTTAATTTAACATAGATAGCTCCATCTGCAATGAGAATTCTGAGGGCATCATTTTGGGTTTTTAGGGGGACATAATTGAGCCCTGAGCATCTGTAGAAGAGGTAAGGGCTAAGCTTCAGGCTCAGTCCTCCCTCCTCCTGTCCCCCAGGCTGGTTAGGCTAATCTAAGGTTCCCATACCAAGGAATCTCTGCCTGCTCTTTCCCCTCAGCTGTGGGAGCTCTTGTCTCCTCATTATGCACAGTCCATTATGCTGATGATTTGGCTGGCCAGACAGGCAGGCTGGTACCACCTCCCCAGTCATGACTGCGTAATAAGGTGCTCTGTAACGAAAGGCTTCGTGGTGTTGATTATGTTCAGGGTGTGAAGAAGACCCACATGTGACAGCGGTCCCCACCCAGGCAGGCAGGTGAGTGTGACCATTGACCATCGAAGGGTCCTGGGTTA
Organism: Uromys caudimaculatus; assembly: GCA_028551405.1. Taxonomy (NCBI): domain Eukaryota; kingdom Metazoa; phylum Chordata; class Mammalia; order Rodentia; family Muridae; genus Uromys; species Uromys caudimaculatus. Next base: position 112,723,410 of record CM052705.1, on the reverse strand, counting down.
GAGATAGGGGGCCACCAGGCAGCTAATAATGACCTCTGTCCCAAGACCAGCCAGTTGGATAATGGGAGAGGTCACACCCCTGAGACCCAGGAAATTTGTTCGAGAAATTAAGTTACAGGTTAGTGTGGGAGGTAGCCTGCAGGGTGGTGGCTCCTAACTGATGGCCTCTTCGTGTGCCATGGCTAACTGATAGACAAGCGGCCCCACCTCTGCCCTCTGCCGCACCTGCTTCAACACTCTAGCTCCATCTGCTGAGGGCCTTGAAGGTCACTGAGACCACCAAATCATTGGAGTTAGTTACACAGAGGCAAAGCTCACCAAGGCCTACAAGTCCCGTGGCAGCCGTAACAGAAGCTGTGTCCCTCTCCTGCCTTTCACTGCCACAGCAGGCGATGGCAGGCCCTGGATAAAGGACAAATTATTCCAAAAACAAACATCCTGGCCCACATTCCTGTGTGTCAGTCCACCAGAAACTGCCAAACACATACAGTCTCCTAAATGTGTCCACAGCCCTCACCAGTTTAGGGTCAGGGCTCCTGCTCTCTGACATTCCTTAAGGTAAGATCTCCACAGGCCCTGCGACCCCAATCCCCCCTAGGCCTCAACGCCCACCTCTACACTCTGATCCCACACTCCCAGCCCCCAGCTCTTAGCTGTTCCCTCTGAATTCAGGAACCATTCAAAAGGGTCCTTTAGGAGCTCTGCTGAGCAGAGCAAAGGCTCTGAGCCCAAGATGGCACAGGCCTCCCGCATCTCCACTGGAGATATCTGGAGCCCTGTGCTTCCCGAGAACGAGGCACTGCTAGGACCTAGCCTTCCCTCCATCCTAACTGCATTGGTCCCAGAGGTACAGGAAGTCAGCTCTGGGCCTTGATTTCAGGTTCAGGTTGAGCTTTTCCCAGACCTGTACCTGTCTTCCAGGATTAGCAAGCTGCCTGGAGTTGAGCCTGGACAGTAGGGGCTCGGTCATACCATGTTCTAGCTGTGATATGAGGCTTGGTCTCTACCTGACCTGTGATCCCAGCAATCTGGGAGATGCTTAGGAGATGAGGCTGATGTGTCTCCTCCCGAGTCACATTTGGGGACTACTTGGCTCAGCCGGGGTTTGCTAAGAGCCACATGGCTGGCTGACAACTCCATGGGAGAAGAGCAGTGCCTGAGAAAATCTGAAGGGCTCATAGTCTAGGCCTGGACTGGGCTCTCTGAGGAGTAGCTGTAGTCAGGGGGTCATGCTTCAGAGGAACAGGTCCTGGCTACACTAGCCAGGCCTCTTGGAGCAGTGGGACAGAGCTACTTCCATGGGAGATTGGCTGAGAGGGCCAGGTACACTTCATGACTGGCAAACCCCAACCAGAACAGGCTTTCTGGTAAGAGCTCAGCAGCAGTTATGGAAGACCTGGAGGCCACAGGCTGTACTCTGCTCAGCATCACCACCACACAAGTTTCAGGGCAGAAGCTCCAGCAGGCAGGCTCTTGCTATTCCTAAGATTTGGCAGAGGCTGAAAAGTGGCTTCTTCGGGACTTCTGCTGGTTGGGGCTGCCACTCTCCTGGGGACTTAGATTCACCTGAAGCTGGCCTATGATTCTCATTGGTCTGTTCCTTAGTGTGGCAATCTGAGGGAGATAAGATACCCACCTGTCCATCCACCAAGCACCAAGCTTCAAGTTCTTGCTCTGGAACGGAAAGCTTGGGCTACTTACTGTTCTAAGAGCGGTAAGACAGCAGCTGCCCTGCCCTCCGGGAGAAGATGGGAACCCCACAGACCTGTGGCAAAGTTCTTTCTTCCAAAGGCCAACATGGTCCTATTAGAGCCGAGACACCTCCTTGCTGGATCTCACAGTTGAGACACACACTCACAAATACAGCACGAAGGGACCGCAAGAACTGCACCATGCAGCAGAGCAGAGAGCTCACAACACCCAGAGCTTAGGGACCCCACAAGCAGGTAGGCAGGAACCAGTGCAGATAGTGTGCTGGAGTGGGTACTGCAGCCAAGAGTAAAAGGGACCAGTAATGCCTGACTCCACCTGGGCGGGGTCGCCCAAGGGTGCTAATGTGGAAGCGCACTGCTGGTCAGACTGATAGCCTGAAACTTGATGTAGACATGGCACCCAGCAGCTAGACACTGCTGATGGTGTGTAGCCAGGGTGAGAGGGAGGCTTTAGTAGTCAATTTTCTTGCTGTGACCAAATACTTAACAAAAAGCAAGTTATAGAACATGTATATCTTGGCTTACATTTTCAGGATGTGGTCTTTCATGGGGATGGGTCATTCATGATAGGGAGGCGTGGGGGCAGGAGCATGATGAGGTGACTGTCACTGTGTCTGCAGACAGAGATGAATACTGGTGTCCAGTCTACATTCTCCTTTTTTTCTTCAATCCAGAGGCCCAGTCCACGGCATGGTGCTGCCCATACCCAGGGTAGATATTCCCTCTTCAATGAACCCTCTCTGGAAACCTCTTTGTGTACATATCTAGGAATGTGTCTCTTGTGTGACTCCAAATCTGGTCAACTTGATGGTGAAGGTAACCGGCACAGACACCTGCCTCTGAGGGCTACTTCCCATGCACACCACCTCCCAAGTCCAGCAGCGCCCCCCAGTGGAAGGTTGCTCTGCAAACCCCTGACCAGGAGTCACTGTGAGCAAAGCAAGGCTGAGAATGTCTGAAAGGATGTGATGACCAAATGTTACCTAGACTGGATCCTGGAGCAGAAAATGGGTGTCAGGAAACTAGAAAGTCCGTACGAATTGGACTTCATTAATGGGTGAGCGTCATGAACTTGCCTGGGACTTTCGACTGTCTAAAGGACTACTTTAAAATGTTTGTCTGGCAGAGAACAGACCCATGGTGACTTTGTTTAGCTGACCGTGAGGGAAGAGGGTTGGCTGTATCATACCAGCTGTTTTTATGGGTATTTGAAATTTGCATATAAACATGGGTTTGGTGCTCATAGGCAGAAACCAACAAGACAATGCTTGGGAATCTGTCTGCCGGGCTTGCAGCCGCACCCAAGGGCCTTGTTGAGACAGGTAATGTGAATCCACCCAGCACACCTTGGCTTCCGTCCCCTGACCCTGGAGTGGTTCCCATCCTATAGATGGTACTGCCAGGGCTGAAGGGTGGGGCTGGGCAGTCACACTAGATGATTCTGAGGCCGCTGCAGGGTCAGGGTGAGCTATATTTCTATCCCTTGTGATGGCTCTGTCAGGCTTCCTCCTGGGCGTTCTTTTTTTAAAAAGATTTATTTATTTTATGTATATGAGTACACTGTTGCTCTCTTCAGACACACCAGAAGAGGGCATCGGATCCCATTACAGATGGTTGTGAGCCACCATGTGGTTGCTGGGAATTGAACTCAGGACCTTTGGAAGAGCAGTCAGTGCTCTTAACCACTGAGCCATCTCTCCAGCTCCCTTTGAGTTTCTAAATGACCACTTCATGCAGAGTTTGGAGCTCTGGGTGGGAGAGGAAGGAGGTCCCCTATTTGTTCACTCACGGTCCAAGCCTGTTCTTGACTTCAGGAGGGTGAAGGGGGGCTCAAGAAGTAGAAGGGCCGGGCAGTAGTGGCACACGCCTTTAATCCCAGCACTTGGGAAGCAGAAGCAGGCGGATTTCTGAGTTCGAGGCCAGCCTGGTCTACAGAGTGAGTTCCAGGACAGCCAGGGCTACACAGAGAAACCCTGTCTCAAAAAAAAAAAAAAGAAAAAAAAAAGAAAAAAAGAAAAGAAAAGAAAGAAAGAAAGTAGAAGGAAGGAAGGATTCCTCAGGGCCCAGTGAGCCATTGCCTATACTGTCTTCTCTAACCCAGCAGGCAGCTTCATGGCACAATTACTCTAGAATATAGAAGTGAGGGACTGGAGAAGGGGGCTAGGCTCCCATGGCAACCTTTGGTCTCCTCTACCTTCACTCAGGCTCACAGCTCCACCCTCAACTAACCCAGTGACTAGTCTGGGAGGAGCAGAACAGATGCCTGTGGAGGACTTGCTATAGGAGGAGAACTTTTGGGGTAGGTGTGAAGGAAGGGAGCCCTCATGGGGGCATTCAGGGCCATGAGGAACGGAATCACATGGTCACAGCCTGAAGAAGGCACCTCATGACCTGCAGGGAGACGGCGATTTTGGATGCTCAGTTACTTGATGATACAGTGATACAGCCCTGGATCAACAGACTTGGAGGGGCTTTGTGTGCCCTGGAAGCCTCAGGGACCTGACTTGACTATGTGGCTAGATTCCACCTACAACATGGATGTCTGTGTAAAGCCCATTTAGTTCCCTCTTGGAGGCAGGCTGTCGACCTCACACATGCTCCGTGACTCTCAACTTCCCACTGAGCTAAGTGGGCCCTGCATTCCTCATTTTGAAGCTGGGGAAACTGAGGTATGGGAGAGAGGAGCGGAAGTGGGGCTCTTGGAAGGGTTTTGTCCCAACAGGTCTTGGCTGGTCCTTATTCATCCCATGGGGCCAGAGGAGCTGAAATCTGAAATGCTGAATGGTGGGCGTGTCCCCACCAGAATTGCTGTCTCTAAAATTTAGGAGAAATAGTCAGAGACTTGGGCACAACGGGTCAGGCATCCTAAGCATCCAGGGAGAGGAATCACGGCGCCAAATAACCTCAAGGAATTGAATTCTGACAACTCCTGAGTCCCCTGAGAGGGACTCTCCTGAAATCCAGCTGATAATGGAGGGTGGACACCACGTGTGAGACATTGGGCAAACGCTCTGTCCTGTCCTGAAAAGCCAAGATGGATGCAGTTTAGGCCATCAGCTGTTGGCGGCTTGTTATACAGTCATCAGAAATTAGTGTTCACCTCTGCCCCTTCCACACCCACCATGCACCGGCTGTGTGCTCACACAAATGACAAATGTGGTCATACAGGTGTGTGCACATGTAACAGGTACAGTTGTGTGTGTGTGTGTGTGTGTGTGTGTGTGTACACATGCATTCTAGAGTGTAATGCATGCGCATACCAGTGTATGACGCACACACACACACACACAAACACACACACACACGGAGGACTGACACCTGTATATAGACACCCCTGCACCAATTTTGAAACCTGTAGATCTGCAAGCATACAGACTTACATGGAGATATGCCACGCAGTCAAACCATGTGGGAGCAAAGGCTCAGGAAGGCTCTAGAATCCCAGATTCTTTACCTTCATACTTCAGGTCAGGTCGTGAGTCCCTGGGGTCAGGTGTTACTAGAGCTGAGCCACTGAGGCCCAGAGCAGGGGGCAGAACTGGACCCCTTCCAAACCTGCACCCCTAACTCATTCTGGCTCCATGAGCTATGTAGCTTGTGTGGTGGGAGGGTTGATTTCCCTGTGTCCCTGTAAATTCTAACTGCTCACTTGACCATGTGAGGGCTGACTTTCAGAACATAGACCCTGAACACAAGGGAGAGCCACAGGAACACATCACTGCCCGTGCCCACTATCAACAGAGCCCACCCCACTTTTGAGACTCTAAGGGCCTGTGTGCTTTCTGTCTTAGAAATGGCCTAGGGAGACAGATACTGAGGAAGATCTCAGGATGACCCTAGAAAAGGATGGGGCTCTAGGATGTCAGGGTGGTCGAGGAGGACAAGAGAAGGAGGAGACCTAGCAAAGGGAGTTGAGGTCCATGGAGGGCATCGTTGCTTACCAATGGGCATGAGCAGCCCCCACGAGGGGCAGTCTCCTGTGTGTTTTGCTCCAGTGAGGTAGAAAATGAGAGCGGGCACCTCCCTCCCTCCAGCTTCTGGGGGATGGGGAATGATGAACAAAGAGAGAACCTTTCTTTCTGCCCCCTTCTGTGGGTAAGAGAGGGTTAACCCAACCCAAACCCACATGCCCTTTAATCTCCTGCCCGAAAGCTCTTAAATATTTAAACAGCACTTTCTGGGCTGTGTTCTGATGCTCCCAGGCGAGGCTGAGACAGACAGAAGGCAAGTGGACCAGTGGCCAGCCTGTGTCTGTCTGCCCAGTCTCATCTCATCCAGCCACTTCCAAAGCCCAGCTGTAGCCCAGGAGCTCTCTGGACACCAGCTGTCTGCCCCCTCTGCCCAGAGCTGCCTTAGCCTCCAGCAACGCTGCCCCATGTGAGCCTCTGCCCGTGGCCACAAATGCCTTTCTTCTCCTTAGGCAAGCCCAGGTCCATGAGGTTCCAGCAGAGAGCTCTAACATGGCCTTTTTCTCCCCTGGACCTTTTTCCCACAGATCTACCCGACTTGACCTAGACGGCTGGGCTCAAACCTGCCTTACTAACATGGACCATCCTCAAACTTCCTATGTGAACTTGAGATGGGCAGTCTGTCTGTCCTGAATATTTGGCAGCAAAGCCAGGCTGGGTTCAGGCATGAAGAGCAATTTATAAATTTGTGATTTGGGTTCAGTAAGGGAGATGGTGGTCAAGTGTCAGTCAGGGCCAGGAACAAATGGCCTGAGGCTATACCCAAGAACTCTTTAGAGACAGTAGGTGGAGAACAGCTGTGAAGAATAGTCAGGCATTTACACAGCAGGACAGGAGCTCAGCAGCAACGTCATTAAGATGGGGGCACAGGGACCCCAGGACTGCAGCTCCAATGCTCAGATGAGAGGCCCTGGGGTAGGGGCTGCTTTGTGGGACCACGGACAGGATAGATTCCTGCTTTAAGGGCAGAGAGAGAAGATACTTCCCCAATAGGTACTCGGAAGACATCCATGGCTGTGGCTCCCCAACCGTCCTCTAGTGGGGACCATCCTTGATCTACGCTCAGACACGGCCTCTCCTCCACCTTGCTGCTGCCCACAGTACCTGCCTCACTGAGCCTCAAGGAGCATGTCCATGGGAAGATAGCGGAAAGCAGTGCTTGGCTGATGGCTCGATCGCCATCCCAGGCCTCTAAGAAAGCAGAGCTACTGATTGGGCATCTAACCAGGGTCCTTTCTGCCTCTCGAATCTCTCAGGTTCCATCCCCGTGGCTGCAGGTGTTGGAGCACTAGATGAACCTTATTAGGTGTGCCTGAGGAGACCAAGGTGGTTTCTCAGTGGGCAGGTCATCACTGCCATCAAGGGAGGCGAAGGCTGAAGCTCTCCAGGGCTGTTCAGAACCAAGGCTCTGAGACAGGAAGTTTGTTAATTCCACTGCCAGCTGGGGAATATGCACGGTGTCACTTGGCAAAGGTCACACTACTGATTGAAGGGTACTTAGTCAAGGAGGGGTAGTATTTGCCCAGGGATACAGAAGAGTAGATGCCACCATGCTGGGACGCTCTCCAAGGAGCAGCAGAGTCCTGAGTCAGAGGGAGCATTTCTCTCAAGATGGCTCTTGGTCACATGCACAGCTCCAGGGGTTCAGTGTGAAAAACTGAGGAATAAAAGTGAACTGTGATTTGGCCTAGTTCAAGGATGGCTTATGCCATGACACCATGACACGTGATGCTACCATGTCTCCCTGAGCAGCCTTGTGGGCCCTGGGCCGATCAGGAGGCCATTGTGTAAGCACAGAGGACATTTTACAGCTGGGTAGGCCTAAAAATTGGGTAGATCTACAGGATTGAGGGCAAAGCCTGCCAATCTCTACACCCCTCATTCTATTCCCCCCCTAGTCAATTGACCTGGCGTTGACAGTTATGTTCATAACTCAGTCACATGACAGCTTGGCCCTTTGGTCCAGCATCCACAATTGGCACACCAGGAGTGAGGATGCTGAGAACAGTCTGTTGTGTTTTAGGGACCCTTGCCTACCTATCAGATCCTCATAGCTAACTTGACAAGCTGAGGTTTGGGCTCTAAACCCTTCCCCAGGTCTCGGGAGTTCAGCAGGGGGCCACTGAATTCCTCCAGGCAACTGAATCCACTCACTCAATAAAATTTTATGGAGTCTTAGTCTGGTCCTTGAGCAGGACCTCAAAGGACACTGTGGATCTTTTGCCCTCCCTCAACCGTGGGAGAGACAGTCCTCTATCCCTCCTCCTGAGAGGCAGCTCTGCTTCAGCAGTTAGCTCTGCACTCCTGCTCTCCAGGGAGCCTGGCAATTAGGCACTTGTCTTGGGCTGAGGAACACCTTGACAGAGCTGTCCTGCCATTGTTGAGAGGAGCCTAGTGCTTGCTTGATGCTTTCCAGGGAACAGACTGTTCTCTGACCAAGGCCCTGTTGTCAATGAACCCAGTAAAATGACAACTGCACACCCCACAGCCTGAAAACAGCCACGTCCAGGGAGCACAAGCTTAATCATCTAATTTGGGACCACAGGGAAAGAGAACTTTGAGACTGAGTCTAGTGCCTGAGTCCCTGACAACGCCACTTCCATCAGGGAGATGAGAGAGTGGCTGGCAGGCGGCCAGCCACCAGGTCTCTAGGCTGAGCTCCAAATGGGCAAACAGGGCAGGTCGGTGTCTAAGAGGTAAATGTCAGGTCATGGAGGGTAGGTAAGCTTGGGAAAGGACATGTACTGTGGTCCTGACCACGCACAGAGAGGCCATCTGTCTCACTTTCAACTACTTCCAGTCGTGTAAGTCTCTGCCATGTATGTCTGAGGTCTAGAGTGCACCGCTGCTCTATGGGAAGATGCCTCAATGCCCAGCACCTGTGGATATTTTGGGGAGCTGTGTTTCTTCTGGGAATTGTGTGCTCTGGCCTGGCTGACTATGGTAGTGTGATGGTGCAGCCCTTGAAAGGCAGCTAAGAAAGAGCAATCAGTGTTTACATCAGCGGGAAACGGACCCCTTAGGACACAGGACTTGTTCTAGGAACTGGTCATAGCCTCAAACCATAGGCATGGCAAAGCTTTTCCTCTAAGTTTCTGGGAAGGGCAAACACCAAGCAAACATTACAGTTGCTGTTTACCCAACACACTGGCTGCATCAAGATGCTGCAGAGGTGGGGCGAAGGTCCCATCCATCAGTCCAGAACCCCCTTGCCCTGATGCTCAACTGCATCTGTACAGACCAAGCCTGCAGCAGCGAGCCCAGGTTTGAGAACTCCAGCTTCACCCTGGGTCTTCCTCAGTGTACCCAAAGCCCCGAGTGAGGGGCAGTCTCTCCGCACAGGTGAGACTGTGCACTTGTTCCAGCATCCTCATCCTCCTGCATCCCAGGTCTGCCTCATTTCTTGACCTCCGAGGCAGCTGTCTGTCCCTAGTGCTGTGGCTCAGAACTTGGGGTTCTACAGGGAACCTCTGTATTGTGACCCACGCTCTATAAGTTTGAAACTTGGCTCATACCATCTGTAAAACACCTATTTTCCTCAATCCTAGAAGTTACTACTAGAAAAAAAATCAGCCTATGAATGAGAGGTCCATATTGTTTGGGGTGAGAAAGAGACGTGGAGGGAGAGAAAGAGACAGGGACTGCACATAAGGAGAAGCAGAGAGGAAGAAGAAGATGAAGAGGATACCTCAGTGGCTCACCTGGACCTCCAGACCTCCAGGATAGCATCTGATCACATCCTGCATACCCAACACCTTAATAAAGACAGAATCGCCTCATCACACCTGACGTTCCTTAGTCTCCCCAATTCTGGGGTGGATTTGAACTCCACCTTCATGGGTCATGCTCCACACCATTTACTGTGCTCCTGCTGACCGACACCTGGCCTCTTTCCAGATTCCGCTGTTATGAAAGGCTGTTGGAGACACCCGCACAAGTCTTTGCAGACTCCTGTAATTCTTTCTTGTGGGCATGAGGAAAGATCTAGGAACAACTTGGCTGAGTTACTAATTTCATGTTTTCTTTTTACTTCTTTCTGGGCCTTTTGTATCAGTGACTGCAGGATTTACAGGCAAAGGTGCCCAACCCTTGCGCAAGGAATCCTGGGAATGCAGCCCAAAATAAAATCATAAACTTGCTTAAAACATTGTAGCTTTTGTTTTCAACTTTGTTTCCATTGCATGTTCTCAAGTGAGGGATGACAATGTGTCTCAGGGAAGCCAGTGTAACCTGATCACAAGCCACCAAACAAAGGGACCTTCCCAGTGTGGCATTCCTGCATGGGCGTGGGAGCTCTGTTCTCCTCTGGCTATGCTTGGCGTCTTATACTTCTATTCTCTAGTACCCTCAAGGGTAACAAGTAGCATCTTCCATCTCTGTGGGTCCCACTCTAAGTTCCTCATGGTTTCTGGTGTCCACTAACTCTGCATGTGAGAGTGTCAGATAGTATTATGTCTGCTTGTTGTTCCTTACCCCTTTGCTCCTGGTTTGTAGGTTTTTGTTCTTCTGGCAGTGGAATCTGTGGGCTGCGGAAACTTCCTCGACTGTGTCTTCTGAAGACTAGAAGAGGGTTTTTGTTTGTTTGCTTGCTTGCTTTTCTCTTTAAGAAGTCTTTCCCTGCCCCATATCAAGATGCTGCTCCTGAGCTGGGGAGATGGCTCAGTGTGGTGGACAAAGTCCTTGCCTACAAGCATGAGGATTTAGAACTCACATCCCCAGAACCCACATGGACACTGAGCAGGTGTGAGGGTCTCCTGTAACACCTGTCCTCGGTAGGCAGAGGCAGGATTGCCCAAACTAGCTGGCTAGCTAGACTACTTGGAGCAAAGCAGCTCAATAAATACAGTGATTGAGAAAGACACCCAACAGAAACCGAGGGCCTCCAACACACACACACACACACACACACACACACACACACACACACACACACACACACACGCGCGCGCGCGCTCACATGCGTGTGCACACATACACTTGTACACACATATGCAGGCATACCATACACATATACACAGGAAAAAAATTAAATTTCCCTTTCTGTAACTATTTCCTTAAATTGAATCCTCTTCTGGAGGGAGGGAGAAAAGAGATTCATAGGATTCAGGATGTAAACAAAACTTAGGAGGCTCAGGAAGCTCCTGAAACTTGGAAGCTTCACCAGGCCCCTCCCTAGTTACAGAAGCAGCAAGCATTTGCTAAGTAGACTTTTCAGGAAGCCACCTGCATCTGATCTGTGCAGAAAGCCCCAGATGCAGATTTCTGAGTTTTCACCCAAGTTGGGATGAACATTTTGGTGCTGCAACTGCCTTTAAGCCACCATGCTCCAATGACCCCAGGAAACTCGTGGCTTACTAAGCTAGACCTGGGTGCAATTATCTCTTTGTTCTGTTGCCAGTGTCCTACCTGGGATGAACAGACATTTATTTCTGTGTCCCCAGAAAGGTCAAGTAGCACATATTTATTTCTCCTCCCTGGAAACTCTACATCATTAGCTCTTAGATTTACATATAAAATCCATCTCAGAATGCTGCAAGCCAGGGCTTGTTTTCACTCTGCATTTGGCTCAGCATCACTGGTAATCTGACAGGCTTTCCACTCCACAGTGACAGGCAGGGGCGTCGGCCCCAAGACCACTGATGGCATGAATGTGGGTCTATTTCTGGAGTACGATTCTGCTCCACTCAGCAGTGTCTATGCTTGAACCTAAACATACTGTGCTGGGTGCTGGAGCTTCGGGTTGTGTTCTGATACTGGACGGTTTCCTACGAGTCTATTCTCTTTCAGAATTCATTGCTTTTCCTACTTTGGATTCTTTGTATTTCCAGATAAAATTTAGAGTAATCTGAAAGTTTCTACACAGACGTGCCCTGCAACTTTGATTAAGTGACATTGACTCTGAAGTTCAATTAGTGAGAAATTGACTCCTCATCAGCACCAGCTCCGTAACGGTATTGATCAGTTGCCATGCCAACCTCGCCTTCAGTGATACCTTCCTGTTTATTTACATCTTCAAGTTCTCTCATAATGACGTTTAAAATAATAAAACCTCCTTTAATTTAATTTATTGAACCCAGCATAGCTTTTCATATATTCCTTACATTTAAATTTCAATATTATCATAATTGTTAGTTGATTTTCGTGTTTCTGTTTTTTTCCCTCACATGGTGAGAAGCGGGATCTTCTGTATTGATGTGGAATTCAGCATCTCACAAAACCCACTCTTTACTTCCAGTAATTGTTCCATAGATCCCTTAAGGTCTTCTGCATTAGAAGCCGTATCTGGCGGGGAGACGGGAATGAGGTAACATGACCACATGCATTGTACACATGGATAATATTATCCGAATGTGGGACTGAAGCGGGGACTCAGTGGCGAATACTGGCTGCTCTCACAGAAGACCTGGGTTTTGTTCCAAGCACCCACATGGCAGCTCACAACATCTGTAACTCGAGTTCCAGTCTCCTTGAGTACTGCATGAATATTAATGTTTTACCGCTGTGAGCAGATACCATGACTAAGGCAACTCTTATAAGGACAGCATTTAATTGGAGCTGCCTTACAGGTTCAGAGGGTCAGTCCATTATCATCAAAGCGGGAACATGGCAGCATCCAGGCAGGCGTGGTTGAGGAGGAGCTGAGAGTTCGACATCTTCATTTGAAGGCTGCTAGCAGAATACTAACTCCCAGGCAGCTAGGATGAGTGTCTTATAGCTCACACCCCCACAGTGACACACCCACTCCAACAAGGCCACACCTCCTAATCATGCCATTCCTTGGGCGGAGCATATACAAACCATCACATGCAGTCAAAACACTCATACATATAAAATAAAAACATATGACTCTATAATTCACCTATGCTAAGAAAGAAGAAGGAAGAGCCCACAGTTGTGAATAGGGACGTCACACATCTATCTCTCTAAGCTGTAAGTCTTTGGTTCCTTCCCCATCTTGATTTTCTCACAGCCCCCAGCCCTGGTGGGCCTCAGGGGCAGGTTGCTAGCTTGCACCACAAGAATGATGTCTGTTATTTCTAGCAGCCCTCTACGGTTTGCAGCCTTGTGGGGAGGTTGTTTGTTTGTTTGTTTGTTTGTTTGTTTCATTTGAGCCTTGATATGTACTGATTTTGTCAAATGTTTTTTCTGCATCCCTATTTGAGATTTCGGGTTTATCTGTTACCTTTCTCTGTAGCGTGATAAAGTGCCTGGCAAACCCCACTGAGAGAAGGGGTTTGTTTGGGTCTGAGAGTACAGTCCATCAGGACACAGAAGGCTTGGCATCAGGAGTGGAAGTTGGCTAGCCACATTGTATCCACAGGTAGGTACAGATGTATCCACAGAGGCACAGATGACTGCTGGTTCCGGGCTCTCTTTCTGACCTGAGTTTTATTATTTGTTGCATGGTTGATTGGTGTCTGACATTAACTGTCAACTTGACCCTGCCTAGAATGATGAACTGTCTTTATCATGTTTGTGAGGGATTGTCTTGATTGTATTTATTGATGTCAGGGGGCTCAGCCCACTGTGGGCAGCACCATTTCCTAGGCAAGTGGTCATGGGCTATCTAAGAAAAGTTAGCTGAGCATGAACCTGTGAGTGAGCCAGCAAGCAGGATTCCCTCACAGTTTCTGATTCAGGGACCAGCTTGTGTCGCTGCCCTGACTTCCCTCAGCAATGACGATGACCTGGAAATACAAGCCAAACATACCATTTCCTCCCGAAGTTGCTTTTGATCAGAATGGTTTATGACAACAGCAGAAAAGCAACTATGGAAGTGTCCTTACTGGGTTTTGCCAACATGGAAAGTAGAAGAGAGAGGGCCCACCCTGTATTCTGAAGAGTGTGCACACGCTTGCTGCTGGATAGAATACAACTGAGGAAACACAGTAGGCTTTTCTTGAATGCTTGAGATTATAAATGCAATTATTAAATTACACGTGTAGAATGGAGGTTTGGCACAGTGGAAACGCATCTGCTCAGCACAGGCCAGGTTCCATCCCCATCACTACAAACAAATGTCTGTCTGACCACCTCCATCTTTAATGAGAATGCTCACACTTGCACCTCCAAAGTTGCCCTGAAGGTTCCCCGTCTTAATGCACTGCTTTGAAGTCTGTATTCTGCTTCATCTCCTTCCTGTTCCCGTGATCTCCTTTTGCCTTCTTTAGAGTTAACTTGCTTTTCCCCCATCAATGTCATTTCTTCACACCATGTGTGACAGTGCAAGTGAACCACCACTCCCCAGTCTGTGCTAATATAGCCACAGATTGTTTATCTATGTACGTTCTTAGTGCAAAATTTTTGGTTGAAACACTTTAGTTTTTAAAACTGACAAAGGAAAGAAGACAATACATTATATTTACCGCTACTTTAGTCAATTTTGATCTTATTAATTCTTTGCTACATGGGGCTGGGAGAGGGCTTGGTGGGTAAGGTGCTTGCTGCATTAGCATGAGGTTGTGGACTCAAGTAATGGCAGGGTGTGGTAGCACACATCTGTAATCCAAGTGCTCCTTCAGCCAGATGGGAGGCAGAGAGGAGAAATTCCCAGAATCCCACAGGGCAGCTAGCCTGCTATCTGCAGAAGTGAAAACAAAATGACTCTCCTCAGACAAGGTGGAAGGCAAGGACCAATGCCCAAGGTTATCTCCTGAGCTCCACACATACACTGAACCATGTGTGTACCCACAATCATGTACACACACATGTATACACACCACACACATGCACACATGTGCACACAGAGGCACACAACCATATACACGCACACACATACACACACGCACACACATATACACACTCACATACTCAGACACATTTACACATCATATACATACACTGGAACTCACACACACATTATTTACACACACACACACACACACACACACACACACACACATCATATACACACACAAGAAAAGTATAAAGATAAATACTAGACATCCTCTGGTGCATTTCCTGTCGACCAGGAGACTCTCCTGTGTCTATGATGCATGCCTGCCTGCCAAGGAAGAATCGTGTAGGCTCATTTTCCTAAAGTATCTTGATTTTTGCCTCTGTCCTGACAGATAGTTCTGCTTGGTATAAAATCCTGGAGAGGTTTCTCCTCTCTTCAGCCCTTGAAGATGTTGATCTATTGTTTCAGGCATCAGTGCTTCCCAGCACCCATCGGCTCCCCGTGCCTTCTGTCCTCCCTGCCTGGTCTCAGGATCGGCTCTTAGTACTTTTGTTTTGTTTTGTTGTTTGTTGTTTTGTTGTTTTGATTTGTTTTTTTTTATAGTTTGCATTACCCACTTGTGTATTTTCTTGGGTTTCATCATGCTTGAAATTGAATGCTCAGAATCTGTAAGCTTCTTGAGTCTTTGTTGATCAGGTCCAGGAATTTTTTATCATTAAAAACAAAAGTCATCATTTTACACGATTCTGTCTTGGCTGTCTGTGATGGTGAATCTTGATTGTCAACTCTTCAGGACTTAGATCCCCATGGAAACATCCAGATGTTTCCATGAGGCTGTTTCCGGAAAGGTTGAGCTTCGTAGGGAAGACACACTTGGCAGTGGCTATCTGTCCATGGGTCAGGGTCCCACACTGAATATGCTGAGCTCCAGTATCCATGTCCTTCTGCTTCCTGACTGCTTACTGTAACAGCCACCTCCAGCTGCACCTGCCTCACCATCATGGACCAGACCCTCAAACCATGATGCAAATAAGAGTCATTTCTGGTGCTTCTTTCATGGGTCATCTTGTCACAGCAATGAGAAAGTGAGAGGCACACACTCTTGGATATGAACTGCTCTTCTTCATCAGAGCAACTGCCACACCGGGCTAGACCGGTCTTACAAACTCAAGTTTGCTGACTTTTGTGTTCTCCGTCCTGGTTCACTCCCGAGTGAAGTCTGATCTCAGGTACTGTGTTATTCACCTTCTTCATCTCCGTTTAGTTATTTTGCATGTTTTCCACTTCCCTGTGGAGATTGCCACCCGTCTAATCATTCAGGCGATGGTTTCTTTCTTCTTTTAATGCATGAGCCACCATTGCTGTGATTATGTTTCTTTCTGTCCATAAAATATCCCGGACTCCTCCTGGACAGCTCCCCCTCTGTGGTCCCTGAACTGTTGTGGTTTCTACATAGTATTATTTCTGATAGTGAGTCCTCACTTCTGTCTTCTGAATGGATCAGTGTCTTCTACATGTGAACTTTAAACTCCGTCCCGCCATGGGATTTAGCTCCAGTATCCGACTCAGCTGTGGCTCCATAGTTATGTGGTCAATGTTTCAAGGCATTAAAGAGCCTTTACCAAGTGTCTAAGTGTCTTATTAAAAACGATCTTTTTAATGTCCTGTGGAATGTACAACCTGTTTAGATGCTATGTTCGGACCTATTGAAGTTCTGTGTTATAAATGAGCACATTGCATTCTATCAATCACCTTTCCTGTTTTCAATAACCCTATTATATCTCTTCCTTGCCATGCTAACCCTACTGAGCACAGCTGGGTTTTAATTGTTCCCCAAGGCCCCCCTTCCAGGAATGCTTCCAGGTAGAAATTCTCCTTTGTTCAGACCAACCGGGTTGGGAGCCGCACAGACTGGGACCCTCTTACTAGACCCACAGTGCACACCAGCATATGACAGTCTCTCGGTCTTGGAGTGAGGACGCTGAGTCCCTTTAATCTCCTTTGCAAGCTGACTGGGACAGTGGAGCCTCTTTTTTCCCCTCCCAATGTGTGTTGCTGCTGTTTGAAGGCACAGGGAGTCACAACACATGGTCAGCTTTTGGTTTCAGATTTTCCTTCTCTTACAAAATTAGCCAATTTTCCAAGTTAAAAAAAAAAATTAAACTGAATTCAGAGAATGGTACACAGCTCAATCCAAAGAGTGTTTGTTGAGCTCACATAAAGCCCTTGACGTGACCCCCAGATGTGGCATAAACTGGATGCCACGCTGTGCTCCTGCACTGGTGTGTGTGTGTGTGTGTGTGTGTGTGTGTGTGTGTAGAGGCAGGAGGACTAACAGTTGAAGACCATTGTTGGATCTATAGCGAACTCAGGGCCAGCCTGGGCTACCAGACTCATCTCAACAAACAAACAAGCACCAGCAAAGTGAGAACATCATTTCTGAGGTGCTCACCCTTCCGCGTTTCCAGTGCTCCACAGAGAGAGCCTGAGCCCAGAAACTCTTTGAGAGGTAATTCTTTTCTACTTAAAAAAAAAAATATTTTCCAGCAATAAGAGTTTCTTCACGCCGTTCAGTTTTTTTGAATGCCAACTTATACAATTTATGTGCTTTTATTCAGATTTATTAGCATACAACCATGCAAGTAATTCTTTGCTCATTTCCTAAATTGCCTTCTTCGTGTCTTAGACAATTTAGCATTTTGTTTAATGGCTGTTTCATGTAGGAACTGGATCAGCCAAGGTCTGAATGCTGTTGGGCTCCTCATATACTTAGCTCTCGATTTATTTATCAGGCCTCAGTTTTGTTTTTCCTAATTTAATAACTTCTGTTATCTGTTCTCCTTTGGACTTCTTTAGAACTGCATTTTAAAAATCCTCATTGATTTGAAGACCGTGACTTTTCCCCCCATGTTTGATAATGAATGCCTTTGAAGACAGTGTTTCATCTCAGAGGAGCATTCTGGAGAAGCTCATTTCTTTATTTTCATGATTTTTCTAATATTCTAGAGTTTAAATATTATTTCTCTTTCCATTTCCCTCACATGTTTGTAGGAATACTTTTTAATTACCAGTTGGGAAAGATCTTTAACTTAGACCTTTGTTAATAATTTATAATTTTGTTGCTTTGAGATGAAAGGCATTCGCACAAATTTATCTCTTTGTACATATTAAAATTATATGTATAATGTATACATTCATTTGTCTGAAATCTGCCACCATTTGAAATATTATTTTAATTATCCAAACAAATACAAGCATATGTAAACTACACTACTCCAGACCCTATCCCAAGCTCTAGTCTCCTTGTGAGATTATCACGTCTATAGCCAAACTTACACAGGGTAATCTCTGATCAACAGAGACGTGTTGCTTACTGTTGTGAAGGCTCAGAGTCTAAGACACCAGCAGTTTCCACCTGGGTTGACTCACTGCTGTGGGAGCTCACACCAGCCTGGCTACAAGAGCATCAACCCCACCCACAGAGACTGAGACCTCTGGTCTTTCTCTGTCCAAAGGCCTGCCTCTGAATGTGATCACATTATTGGGTTCTGGGACATGGATTTCAGAAGGGACATCCACACTCAGATATACTCTCTTTGGGACACTGTTTTGCCTGCTAGCATGGAGACATGTCATTTTGTCTTGTCCACAGTTGAGCCACAGCAAGAATGTTGGTGCAGCCTGGTGTACTTGCTCACAAACGCTCCTTCACGACACTGCTTATACCACGAACCTTCCCAGTTTCCTGGCATCTGTGTTACTCTTCCCAGTATTAACCAGCGTCTGTGGTTTTAATAGACAGTAATTGATTCATTCTCCCTACATGTGGACAGTTTAGTTTTTTAGGTTTTGTTTGTTTGTGAACAATGCTGTCATAAGCATTCTTATATATGCCTTCGTATCTTCATCTGCTGGGTTTTTCTGATTAGCTCTTTACATACATCCCATTAGTGGAAAAGCAAGCAAACTATAAATATGAAATTCACAGAATATTCAGGAAATGAGAATCAGGTGTCTACCGTACTGCCTCTCTTATGGTCCCTCCACTGGTCACCACGCCCCCTCCAGAGCAAAACTGCAGACCCGAGCCTGACTTCAGTCCAGAATCCCTGCACATCTGCCACCTTAAACTCTGGCAAGGGAAGTGTTCACACCGACTCTCTCAGATTGGGGCGGTGTGGGAGGAGGGAGCTTCATTCACAGCTTTAACGATGCGGCTGTCTTCTGTGTGTTTGTTTGTAGCCCATCCTTGTCTGGATCTGCAGCACTCTGTGTGGATGGTCCACAAATTACGGGTTCATGCTACCACGGCAGGCCACTTACTTCAGAGCTGTAAACAATGCTCCTCTGATATCCCTGCTTCCATTTCTGTTAGGTCTACACCACAGAGGGTAAGTGCTGTGTGAAATGCTAGTAGTCCCTGACAAACATTTTCTCAGTTTTGTGCCAACGTACATGCCGGCCACTGGTGCGTTCCATTAGGTGGTTCTGATGGGTATTGTGTACGCTTATTTCAATAATCCACATTTCCTTACCTCTGATGGTATAAGGCACCCTTCCTTGCATTTATTGGCCACTTGGACACTTTACTGGCTAGCTTTATGTCAACCTGACACAAGCTAGAGTCATCAGAGAGGAGGGAACTCAATTGAGAAAATGTCTTCATAAGATTGGGCTCTAGGCAAGCTGTAGGACATTTTCTTAATTAGTAATCAATGGAGGAGGGCCCAGCCCATTGTGGGTGGGGCCATTCCTGGGCTTGTGGTTCTGGTTCTATAAGAAAGCCAGTAAAGAGCACTCCTCCATGGCCTCTGCTTCAGCTTCTGCCTACAGGGTCCGACCCTGCTTGCTTTTGTCACGGTGTGTCATCATACACAATAGTAACCCTAAACAAGACAGATACGATGTTCTCGAAAGGTCTGCTTAAATCTTTCCCCCACTTTCCCATGGGGTTGTCTGCCCTCTTGATGGCCTGCAGCAGTTCTGACACATTCTGAACCCAAGTGCACCCTATATCAATGAAGTCTTTACATGGTCAGGAATGTTAATTGGAACGAACGTGGCTCAATTATTGGATCTTTGTGGTTAACAATCCTGCATTTTTCATCCAATAAATATCTGCCTACTCTGGGCCACACTGAAGCATTATGCTTTTCTCTAATTTTTCTTTTTGTTTTCTTGCAGGTCCACTTAGGGTTAGACCTGCCATTCATCTAGAATTGATTTTGTAAATTTTAATTTAAAACATTTTTATAGAATATATAATCATGTTCTTTCCCCTCCCCCAAGAGCCTCCCCCAGCTCCCTACTCACCCAGTTCCATGTTCTTTCGTAAAGAAACCCCAAACAAACAAACAAACAAAAAACCATGAAAACTGAAACAAAGTACGAGAAAAAAAAATCCGTAAGACAAAAATACCTAAACAAAACAAAAAGTACACAAAAATCTCCCTGTCTGTCGTGTTGGCAGACTCTTCTAGACCTGGGGCCTGCCTTGGACTGTGCTTGATAAACCCAGTAACTCTCCATTAGAGAAAAGCGATTTCCCCTTTCTTTGCAGTTACCAATTCAAATTCTTGGTTAGGAGTGGGACTTTGTGTTCACTCCCCTTTCCAGTGCTGAGGCTGTTGTCTGGTTTGAAGCTGTGCCTGTCTTGTGTCTGCTGTCATAGTCTCTGGGCTCGTATGTGCGTCAGTCCTTTTATGTCTAGAAGATGCTGGTTCCTTGGAGCCATTCACTCCTTCTGGCTCTTACAATCTTCCAGCTCCTCCTCTGCGTCGATCCTCGAGCCTGAGGGGGTTGATAGAGACACCCCATCTATGGCTGAGTGTTCCATAGGCTCTGTGCACACTGTCCAGCTGGGGAGCTCTGTGCTATTTCCATCGGCTGCAAGAAGAAGCTTCTCTGATGGTGGCTGACTGAGGCACTCATCTATAGATATAGCAGAATGTCATTAGGCCATTTTACTGCTATGTTCCTTTAGCAGAATGACAATATTAAGTTTTCCCCTAGGTCCTTAACCTATCTCATCCCAGACAACTTTAGTTCTTGGTTTTATTTTCAGTCTCATGGAATGGGTCTTAAATCTACTTTTTAAAAAGTTTTTGGTTGGGGCTGGAGAGATGGCTCAGCGGTTAAGAGCGCCAACTGCTCTTCTGAACGAAGGTTGTGAGTTCAAATCCCAGCAACCGCATGATGGCTCACAACCATCAGTAATGATGCCCTCTTCTGGGGTGTCTGAAGACAGCTACAGCGAACGGGGGCTGGAGAAAGCGGATCCGGAGCGAGAAGAAAAAGTCTGAAGACAGCTACAATGTACTTACGTATAATAAATAATAAACTTTAAAAAAAAAAAGGTTTTGGTTACTCCCATAACATTTGTGTCACCATCACAGCAGTGTATCTTGTAGGCAGGTGACTGTTGTAGGTCACAGCGTTTACAGCTGGGTCCTTTGATAGTATGTGTAGTACCTTCCAGTACCGAAAACACTACTCAGTTAGGGGTGAGACTTCTAGTTCATAGAAGAACTATTCATAAAGAACCAGCTTGATTTCTCTATGGTTGAAGATATAAATTAAGCTGCGTCTTACTTATTGTCTAGTCTAGGATAGCCTAACCATCACACTGTATAGGACGGCCAATACACTTTGAAATGGCCCATGATGCTTGAGGGAGTTATGGATTCCCTTTGGCTAATGACTCAATAGGATGTAAGCCATTCCTGGCACTAGAAGTTTTACTTGGTGGCATAAGATGTCTAGCCAGGATATTCTCCCCTGTTATATTGTGATTCAATTTAAAATAAATTTAAATTATATATTCATATACATTTCTTTTATGTCTTTATAGTACTATATTCTATTTTCCCCTTCCTTGGAAGATCCCCTCCTGTCCCCTTGCACCTTGCTAGCTACCTAACCTCTGTGGTTATTCTTACTGAAACACATAAGCTAACATCCACAGATAAGAGAAAATATTCACTATTTTCCCCTTTGGGTCTGGGTTATCTTAGTCAGCATAATTGTTTCTAGCTCTGTCCATGTACCCAGAGATCTCATCATTTCGTTTTCTTAACATTTAAATAGCATCCCGTTGTGTAAATGTACGTTTGAGTATCCATTCGTCTGCGGATGGACATCGAGGCTGCTTAAGAACGTGGATAAGCAAGTATCGCAGTAGCGTTTCGAAGACTCCTTGAGCTATGTGCTCACCAGTGGCGGTCCTGGATATTGACGTCGATGGAGTCCCAGCTGCCTGAGATACAACCACACTCATCCCCACTGTGGCTATCCCAGTTCTCTCTCCCACCATCAGTAAATAAGAATTCCTCTTTCCCTGCATCCTCTTCAGCTTGTGCTGCCATTTGTTTTATTGATCTTGGCATTCTGGCTGGGGTAAGAGGAAATCTCAGAGTTAGCCGGGCAGTGGTGGTGCATGCCTTTAATCCCAGCACTTGGGAGGCAGAGGCAGGTGGATTTCTGAGTTCGAGGCCAGCCTGGTCTTCAGAGTGAGTTCCAGGACAGCCAGGGCTACACAGAGAAACCCTGTCTTGGAAAAAAAAAAAAAAAGAAATCTCAGAGTTGTTTTAACTTTCATTTCCATGATAGCTAAGGATGGTGGACATTTTAAAAGTTTTCCTAAGCCAGTTGTGTTTTATCTTTTGAGAACTCTGTTAAGCTCTGTACCATATTTTTGATTGGGTTGTTTGTTTTCTTGGTGTTCAGCTTTTAATTTCTCCTCACATTCTAGATACTAACCTTCTGTCAGGTGCATAATTGATAAAGACCTTTTCGAATTGTGTAGGTCGTCATAGAGAAGCTTTCCAACTTCATGAGATCCCATGTGTTAGTTGCTGATCGTAGTGGCTGTGCTGACAGTGCCCTGTTCAGAAAGTCCTTTCTCTGCCAATGAGTTCAAGATTCCTGCCAACTTTTTCAGGGCTGCTGGTCTTATGTTTAGGTCCTTTGCTCCATTTGGAGTTGAGTTTTTGTGAAGGATGATAGATAAGGATTTAATTTCATTCTTTTGTATACAACTCATTCAGTTTGGCCAATACCATCTGCTGAAGATGCTGTCTTTTCTCCAGTGTGTATTTTCGGCTTCTTTGTCAAAAATCAGGTATCTGTAGGTGTGTGGATTTATTTGGTACCTTCAGTTCTGTCCCATTGATCAATGTGTCTGTTTTTACGCCCATGTCGTACTAGGTTTAGTACTACAGCTTGAGATCTGAGACAGTGACATGTCGTACAGTTCCTTTATTAGTTAGGATTGTTTTAGCAATCCTGAGCTTTTTGTGCTTCCATATAAAGTTGAAGTTTATATTTCCAGTTTCTGTGAAGAATTACGTTGGACTTTTTATGGGGATTGCATTAGATCTGTAGATTGCTTTTGATAGGATGGCAATTTCTCACAGTATCAACCCAACAAATCCACGAGTGTAGGAAATCTTTCCATCTTCTGGTTGTCTTCTTCAATTTCTTCCTTCAATGACTCAAATTTTTTTTACTCTTCACTTGCTTTGTTAGAGTTATCTCAAGATCTTTTTTTGAGGTTATTGTGAAAGATACTGTCCCTGATTTCTTTCTTAGTCTGTTTCTCAGTTGTATACTGGAAGGCTACTGATTACTGAATCAGTGTCCTGCTACTTTGTTGAGAGTGTCTTGCAGCTGTAGTAGTTTCCTGTTGGAATTTTCTAGGTTTTTTTATGTATGCTATCATATCATCTCCAAATAAAGATGCTTTGACTTCTTTCTTCCTATTTGCTTCTTCAGTTGTCTTATTGCTCTAGCTATGGCTTCGAGTACAGATTGAATAGGTATGGGGAGAGTGAGCACCCTTGTCTTTTCCCTTATGGTAGTTGAAACTCTTTTAGTTTCTCTCCACTTAAGATGATATTGGCTGTGGGCTTGGTGTAAACTGTCTTTATTATGCTGAGGTATGTCCCTTGTATTCCTAATCTCTTTGGGACTTTTATCAAGAAGGGATGTTGGATTTTGTCAAAGGCCTTCTCTACAGCTAATGAGGTGATCGTGTGGTTTTTGTCTTTCAGTCTGTTTATACGGTGGATTGTGTTTATTGATGTTTGTATGTTGAACCATTTCTCCATCGCTGGAATGAAGCCAATTTGTTCATATGGATAATTTTTTTTGTTGTATTCTTGGACTTAATTTGCAAGTATTTTATTGAGATGCTTGTATGTGTTTATGTTACAAGGGATATTGGTCTGTAATTGTCTTTCTTTGTTGGGTCTTTGTGTGGTTTTGGTATCAGGGTAATAATGGCTTTGTAGAAAGAATTAAGAAATACTTCCTCAGCTTCTGCTCTGTGGAATAATTTGAGGAGCACTTGCATTCTTCTTTGGCAGTTGGGTAGAATTCTACACTGGATCAATCCATCTGGCCCTGGACTTTTTCTGGTTTGATGAATTACTGCTTTTATTTTACTAGGGGTCTATTAAGTTGCTTATCTCATCTTACTTTATATATAATATAAATGTATTATATAATATCCGTAGCTGACTCTTCAGCTGCTTGTTGGGCCCTTTTGGAGGACAGTTTGATAGAACATATCTATCAAGAAATTCATCCGTTTGTTTTAGATTTTCTAGTTTGGTGAAGTACAGATTTTTAAAGTGTGTCTTTCTGATTCTCTGAATTTCCCTGGTGACTATCGTATTTGTCCTTTTCATGTCTAATTAACTTGGATCTTTTTCTCTGTCTCTTGGTTGACTTGTCTGAGGGTTTATCAATATTGATTTTTCTCAAAGAACCACCTCTTCGGTTTTTTTTATTCTGTCTGTTTTTGTTGTTTCTTTTTTACTGATTTTAGCCTTGAGTTTGATTATTTCTTTCATCTTTCCAAGTATTGTTTCTTCTTGTTTTTTCAGTTTTTAAGTGACACTAAATTATTAATTATCATATATTTCTCTGGGTTGTCTTTTGTAGGCACTTAGGAACTTGTCTCTGAGAACTGAGATTTGAGTATGCTGCATTTTCACTGATTTTAATTGATTTCTTTCTTGACTTCATGTTCATTCAGTAGTGAGTTGCTCACTTTCCGTGAGTTTGTTTACTTTCTGTCATTTCTATTGTTGTTAGTATCCAGCCTCAATCCATGGTGGTCAGGTAGGATGCAGGTCATGTTTTGGTTTGGGTTTGGTTTGGGTTTATACTCCACATCCTTTCGACCAACTGTTCTAGAATTATCAATTACTTGTGTCCTCTTGGGTGTGGCTAACCTCTTCAGACTGAAGCTCATTTTCTAGTACCTTCTGTAGAGTTGGATGGAAGACAGAGATCGCTGAGATTTGTTTTTTATCATTGAGTGTTCTTTACTTGCCCTCTATTTTGATTGATAGTTTGCTTGGAAGAGTAGTCTGGACTGGCACCTGTGGTCTTGCAGAGTTTATAGGACGTCCATACAGGCCCTTCTGGCTTTTAGAGTCGCCACTGAGAAGCTGAGTGTTAATCTGCTGAGTCTGCCTTGGTCTTTTTCTCTTGCCGCTTTTAATATCCTTTTGATTATTATGTGTCATGTAGCACCTCTTTGCTAGTCCCGTCCATTTGGTGTTCGGTGTGCTGCATACCTTAAAAGGCGCCTCCTCCTTCAGACTGGGGATATTTACTTCTGCTATTTTGTTAAAAAAAAAAAAGTTTCTGCGCCTTGTACCTAAGTTTCTTGTGCTTACTCTGTACTATTATCGTAGATATTGGTCTAGTTGTGGGGTTCCAGATGTCCTTGATGGTTTGTGGTTGGAATTTTTAGACTTAACATTGTCTTTGACTCAGTTCCCCATTTCTTCTTCTACTTTGTTTTCAACACCCCCAATTCTCTCTCCCGGGTCTTTTCCTCTGTTGGGGAGGCTTACCTCTGAGGTCTTTGTTTCACACCCTGAGTTTTTCATTTCCAAGTTTGTTTTTCAGTTTTGGTTTGCTTTAGTGATTCTATGTCTTTGTTCAATTCTACTTTAATGTTGTGAATTGTTTTCATGATTTGATTTAGCTGTTTTTTCCCCTGCAGCTTCTTTAAGGCATTTATTCATATTCTCTTTAATGTCCTAGAACACACCCACAATTGCTGTTTTGAAGTCCTCGTCATGTGCTTTGGCCAAATTGCTTTCCTCTGGGCATATTAAAGTAAGGTTGCTGGCTTCTGGAGGAGGTGTGTTGTCTTGGTTGTTCATGTCTGTGTTTTTGTACCTGGATCTGAGCATCAGAGTTACGATATTTGGAGTGTTTCGTGGTGTAGCTATCTGGTCTCATCTTTGTGGTTGGGCATTCTGTTTTTGGTTGCTGTTGCCCTATCTCAGTCCTAGCCTAGTATGGTGCTAGGTGTTGGGTCCCTGGTAGAGAGGAGTTCTGCAGGTCAACGGGGAGTCACAGAGCAATGGGGATAGGGGAGAAGGAAATGCTGAAAGGGGACACCTCAAAGAACTTGGGTGTCTTAGCCAGGGTTTCTATTCCTGTACAAACATCATGACCAAGAAGCAAGTAGGGGAGGAAAGGGTTTATTCAGCTTACATTTCCATGCTGCTGTTCATCACCAAAGGAAGTCAGGACTGGAACTCACACAGGGTAGGAACTTGGAGGCAGGAGCTGATGCAGAGGCCATGGAGGGATGCTGCTTACTGGCTTGCTTCCCCTGGCTTGCTCAGCTGGCTTTCTTATAGAGCCCAAGACTACCAGCCCAGAGTTGGCACCACCCACAATGGGCTATGCCCTTCCCCCTTGATCACTAATTGAGAAAATGCCTTATAGCTGGACCTCATGGAGGCATTTCCTCAAGGGAGGCTCCTTTCTTTGTGATACCTCCAGCTTGTGTCAAGTTGACACACAAAACAAGCCAGTACAATTGACCCCTTGTCAACTTGACACACAAACACATCACTATTAAGCCTCAAAACTTACTTTCTTATTCATCTCCAAGATCTTTAGAAATTCTTACATATTAAAAATTCAATCCCTTTAAAATATCCAGTATCTTTTAAAATTCAAAGTCTTTTTACAATTCAAAGTCTCTTAACTGTGGGCTCCACTAAGATACTTTCTTCCTTCAAGAGGGAAAAATATCAGGACACAGTCACAATCAAAAGCAAAATCAAATTCTAACCATCCAATGTCTTGGATCCACTCATGATCTTCTGGATTCCTCCAAGGGCTTGGGTCACTTCTCCAGCCTGCCCTTTGTAGCACACACCTTGTCTTCTAGGCTCCAGATGCCTGTATTCCACTGCTGCTGCTGTTCTTGGTTGTCATCTCATGGTACTGGCATCTCCAAAAAACTGCTGTCTTCTGCCGCAACTTGGCTTCACCAATAGGCTCTCTTCATAGTGCCAAGCCTCAACTCCTTTGCATGACCCCTTCAATCCTGGGCCATCAATTGCAACTGAGGCTGCACCTTCACCAATGGCCTTCCATGGCCTCTCACAGTGCCCAGGCCTCAGCTGCTCTTCATGACCCCTTCATGCCTTCAAAACCAGTACCACCTGGGTGACTCTTACACATTACCAAGCCCAGCCACAGCACAAGGTACAAACTTGGCTATCTCTAGAACATAGCCTCTTTGTACACTCAGAAAACACTTCCCAGAAGATTTCACTTCAAGGATACTGGTCTCTTCTTAATCACCACTAATTTCTTAGTTCCAGCTAACATCAATAGTCCCAGTAATGCAATAGTTTTGCTTTAGTAGTTCTGGTATCTTGTTAATCACAGCTGATTCCTCAGCCCCCATGTAACCAAAACCACAATCAAAATAGCAACTTTGAATCAGGCCATGTTTTTCCATCGACTCACGGGGGTGTCTCCATAATGGTGATTGTACGGTTTCTTTCCTATATGTTCACGTGCTGTTTGGGCCTGAATGTGTTTACTGGAAAAATCACACTGTTGAATGGAAATGAACATGGATTTTGCACACCCTGTCCCCTTCCTAATCATGCGGTGACTGCTCTGTGCTCTCAGTGGCTTCTCTCCATTCATTGTAGCTTCATCATTTGTACTCGTATGTGCACATGCATGTGGAGACCAGAGAACAACTTTCGGTATTGTCCTGAAGATGCTTTGCCAACTTTTTCTTAGAGATGGTGCTTTAGTCAGGGTTTCTATTCCTGCACAAACATCATGACCAAGATGCAAGTTGGGGAGGAAAGGGTTTATTCCACTTACATTTCCATGCTGCTGTTCATCACGAAAGGGAATCAGGACAGGAACTCAAGCAGGTCAGGAAGCAGGAGCTGATGCAGAGGCCATGGAGGGATGTTCCTTACTGGCTTGCTTGCTTCTCCTGGCTTGCTCAGCCTGCTTTCTTATAGAGCCCAAGACTGCCAGCCCACAGATGGCACCACCCACAATGGGCCCTCCCCCCTTGATCACTAATTGAGAAAATGCCTTACTGCTGGATCTCATGGAGGCATTTTCTCAACTGAAACTTCTTTCTCTGTGATAACTCCAGCTTGTGTCAAGTTGACACATACCAGTCAGGACAGATGGGGTCTCTCATTGGCCTGAAGCCTGCAAAGTACGCTAGGCTAACTTCCTGTGGGCCCTAGGGATCTGCCTGTCTCTGCCCGCCTAGGCTGGGATTACAAGCCCCGTCTACACCTGACTTTTTTATGTGGGCTTTCAAAATCAAATTCAGATCCTTATACTTGCAAAGCAAGCACTTACCAACTCTGCCACTTCTCTGTCCCCTATTGCAATCACTTTAAGTCAAATAAAAGGTATTGTTCCAACTGTTGAATGTTCTTATATATTTAATCGATGAATCTTTTCAATCCTGCAGTTGTTACAAATGATCTCATGAGTTGCGTTCTTCATATCTTGGGGTTTGATTCCATCGATCTGCTCTGTGTTCTTAGGATGACCCCTCACACCTCCGTTTATCAGTCCCTCTATGTATCACGGGGCTCTGTCTGCCAGTACTTCCCTGTACATGTTCATAAAGGTTGGGTTTTCCTTTCTCCCAGTGTCTGTGGGCAGCTGAGGATCAGAGTGGAGCTGGCCTTACAGCATGAGCCAGGACCTGGATAGTTCTCTCTGCTCTAGGGGTGTTTGCATAAATCATTTATTAGCAGTTGGGGAAACACACTGATATAAATAACCGAGATTTGAGTTTTATTGGTGGAAATAATTTTAATAACAGACACTATTTAAAAAACATTAAAGTAATCGTATTAAATATTGTCTGTGAATTTTGATAAGCTGTGGCTTCAGGCAGAGGGGAATCTGCCTGTCTAAGTTATCAAGTTTATTAAAGTCATGAAGTGTGTCCTCACCATTCTAATGCCTTTGTACAAAGAAAAAAAAAAAAACTCTGAGATCATTTATCTGTGTCCCACCCTCACCCCCTGAGATCACTTCGGTTAGAGACACAGATATTTTATGAACGCTTTTAAAGAAGCGAAAAGTCGGCAGCAGGTCTGCCTTGCACACGGTCAGCTCTGTTCCATGGACTCCGAGTTTTATCTCATTCTGTCTGCTTTCAGCAGCTTCTGCCTTTCCCAGCTTCAACATCCAGGAGCTTGGGCTGTCGATGTCCTCTTCACTGTAGACACTCCCAGACTTGATTTCCCTCCTTGTCCCGAGGTGTCAGAGGTATTGTGGCTTCAGATCAACCAGATGGGAGCTCTCCAATTCCTTTTCATTCTCTTCTGTGACTTGATTCACAGGTATCGGGCATAGTTTCCAGGCAGCCAGGCCTCTTCTGGCTATATTTAGGTTACTGTATCTTGCTTAATTCCGAGATGGCCGGAGACCCCATTGTGAGCCGCTGTGACCTTCAGATCTGGGGAGACCAGCTTCATGAGGTGGCACCTGGCTCTGGCGGCCTCCTGTATGCTGAAAGGATGTGCTGCTGAGCTGGGTGCAGTGGTCTGTATCACTTGTCAATTAGGTCAGGCTGTCAGCTGCAACACTCCGGATTCTAGCTCCTCATGGACGAGTTTGCTTATGAAATCAGCCACTGAGAGGCGAGTTGGTCTCCCTGTGTGAGGGGGGCTTCTCCCTTCTTTCAGTCGGCTTGGCTTCTGTTTACACATCCTTCCCATTCTTGGGGCTGCTCTCTTGGGGCTGCAACAGCCTCTCAACACTGTGACTGGGTGGCACACAGCTGTGCCCACCCACCTGACCTCGGCTGACTGTTGCCAGCTCTACCTGGTTCCTGGTCACATGTTCTGTAGTTCTTCCCTTTCCTTCAGCCTGTTTTGATGCCTTTAGACCCGGGAAGCATCACTTTAAGCGCCTCATACTTGGGTTTTATTTCTTTCATTCTGTCCAATTTTATTAGCCTTCTCCCTGGGCCATGAGCCGGCTCCAGGCAGCATCGCTTCTGAAGGTTTTGGTCTTAACTGTCATCTCGAATCTGCTTTCTGTTTGACTCACCTGATTCATGTTCCGTTTCCTCTCGCCTCCTGGCTTCTTTGAGATTAATGAAATCTTTTTGCCATCCCGCTCTCCCTGTCCTAACTTGCTAGCTCTAACACTTTCGAGATTCGGGGTGGTTATCCGGCGCTCTCAGCAATCACCCTTGGCTAATGCACGGCAGCTCAGTGTGAATACAGACCTGGCTAGTTTCCAAGGCGTATTAACCGAGTGTCCCAACAGTTAACTCCATTCACCCCACACCCTCCTTCATCATGGCCATGTTGCACTTAAGTGTAACAGATTGGTCTCGCCAGCCTCCCCCATTGTTGTGTGACAGCACATGCAAGGCCTGTCTTTCTTGACAGATGCACCTTCCCATTGCCCCTCTATTCGTGACATCTCCTGTTTCTGCTGGGGATTACTGTCTTCCATTGGAAGAAGTGCTTTTAGGATTTCGTGAGCGGGAGCCTGTGGTGGTGGATTCCGGAGAGCCGCTTTGCCTGGAGCGACTCTGCTGATGAGGAATTCAGACAGAAAAGCTTTTTTTATTCCGGCACTTTAACTGTCACCCTGCTAGCTTGCAGATTGCTTCCTTCCTTCTCAGTGAGAGTTCAGCTTTCAGTC
Source organism: Uromys caudimaculatus (assembly GCA_028551405.1). Lineage (NCBI taxonomy): Eukaryota > Metazoa > Chordata > Mammalia > Rodentia > Muridae > Uromys > Uromys caudimaculatus. The sequence goes on along the minus strand of CM052705.1, from coordinate 112,693,063 downwards.
TTGCTTTTGCTTTTGAAAGATAACAATGTATCATTTTCTTGTGTCTTTTTTCCAGTCCCCCACTCCATGCAGAAGTTCAGACCCAAGGCTCAGCGCAAAGCAGGTAGTCTACCACTAAGCTTGCCCTCCTTTCGTTCCAGTGGGCTTTTCCAGAAGGTATCCGGGTGTGGTTTCCTTTGTTTCAATCCTGCTTGGGCTTGCAGATCTTCCCACATCTGTAAGCCATGCCTTCTCTTGGTTTTAGAAGTTCTTAATGGTTAGTCCTCAAACACTTTCTCTGTTTTCTGGGCTGCAGCTATACCTGCCCACGTGGTATGGTGTTCCCTGGTAAGCCACCCTGTTCTGTTCCCATATATGCTTGAGTCCTGACCTTTGTTTGTGTGTCCCCAGTCTTTAGCCCAGAGTGCTACTACATCTAAAACAACGTTTGCTCAGGTCCCACAGTTAAGTCCCTAACTCATCTGGGGCTGATCTCTGTAGCTGTGAGATCTGGGTCTGATTTCATTCTTTTGTACGCAAACATCTGACTTTCTCAGCAACATTTGTTGAAAAGCCTGCCTGGCACCAATCTTAGCACATGGGGTGGTTCCTTCTAGACTGTCTGATACGTTCCAGTGTCTGCATCTCTCTTTTTTTTCAAGCAAATACCATGCAGTTTGATGGTTAGAACTTTGTGCCATAGTCTAAAGTCAGGTGAAATGTCTCCTGATCTATCTTTGTGCTTTCTGAGGGAACTATTTGTGGTGTATTAGGTTCTATGGTTACGGTGGGTCCATATACACTTGGGGATTGTTTCTTCTAGTTCTGTGAAGAGTCCCTCGGGCATTGTTATGGGGATTATTGCATTGAATTTGCAGATCGCTTCCGACAGTGTGCATGTCTTACAGCACTGAGTCTTGTAGCCCAGGAATGGGCTAGTTCCCTTTCCTCCGTGGGCCGTTCCACTTCTGCCCACTTGCTTTATGTTTTTTTGTTTTATGATCATTCACTTCTTTAACTATCTTGTTCCTAATTGCTTTACGATTGATACAGCAATTAAAAATGATTTTTATTTTGTTGAGTTCTTTTTCAGTGAGGGCACTACTGGCAAGTGGAAGAGCCACTGGCAAGTTGGGTCTGTGCCCTGTGGCTTTGCTGGAGTTTTTCGTTGTAATCATCTTGAGTAATATCTTCAAGGGACTCTGTATATATGTGGCCATGCTGTTGTCTTTGAGGACTAACGTCATTACTTACCTTTCTGGTTTGGGTCTCTGCATTTCTATCTACTTCATATGACTTTCATTGTCGTGATGAGTAAGTGTGACCTGAGGTCCTTGTCAGGTTCTAGCTCCCAACTTCCATGCTCTGCGTAACAGCAGACACGGGCTTGCAAGGACAAGCTCTTATTGTCCCCAGGCATGGTTCTCCTGTGCCTACTTTGTTCTGATGCTGCATTCCATCAAGGCCTCCCCAGTACCTATGGAGACTGTCATGTGTGTTTATCATCCCTTTTGTAGATAGGGTGCATTGTATTCGTTGATTGGTATATGCTGAGTTTTCCTTGTCTGAAACTGTGGAATTACTAGGAGAAAATGTAAAAGAAAAATGTCAAGACATTAGCTCAAGCAATGTCTCTTTGATGGTGACCCCCGAAAGCATAAAAAATGAACAAACAGGATCGTGTCAAATTACAAAGCCCCCCGCAAAAGAAACGACCGACCGTGTGAAAAGACCATTCTGCAAATGGGGGAAACCCGCCAGCCAAACACACATCTGATAATGATTAATACCAGAACATGTGAGGAATAAAATAACTTAATAGCAATAAAAACCTAATTGAAAATGGGCAATAGTCCAAAATGGGTGACCAACAGGTACCTGAAAAAAAAATATGTTCAATACTAGAGAAACACAAATCAAAACTATAATGAGCTAGCCCCATGTACTGTCTGGTTTTGTGTGTCAACTTGACACAGCTGGAGTTATCACAGAGAAGGGAGCCTCCCTTGAGGAAATGCCTCCGTGAGATCCAGCAGTAAGGCATTTTCTCAATTAGTGATCAATAGGGGAGGGCCCCTTGTGGGTGGCACCATCTGTGGGCTGGTAGTCCTGGGTTCTATAAGAAAGCAGGCTGAGCAAACCAGGAGAAGCAAGCCAGTAAGCAGCGTTCCTCCATGGCCTCTGTATCCTCTCCAGCCTCCAAGTTCCTGCCCTGTGTGAATTCCTGTCCTGACTTCCTTGGGTGGTGAACAGCAGTGTGGAAGTATAAGCTGAACATGTGTAACCCTTTCCTCCCCAACTTGCATCTTGGTCATGATGTTTGTGCAGGAATAGAAACTCTAAGACACCCCGCCCACGGATTTGGATGACTGTCACAGGAAAGACAAAAGTTGAGAAGTGACAGCAAAGGTCTAGGGAAAGGGAGTGCTTGCACACTCTGGGTGGGCATGTGAGTTAGCACAGCCACTTTGACAACAAGCAAGGACGTTGCTTGAAAAATTAGCATTCGAACAGCACGTGATCCAGCAACCCTATAGTGGGTATCCATCCAAGGGAAAGCAGCAGGTCAGACACCTGCGTCACCGAGTTCACTGCTGCACGCCCACGTTAGCCCAGCAATGGAAAGAACCCAAGTGTCCATCAACTCCTAAACAGATAAAGAAAGCATAGTACATAGAATGGGATGCTCTCACCACAGAGAAAGGGCGAGGTCCTGTCATTTGTACAATGTGGATGGAACTACAGGTCATTATGTCAAATGAGGGTGTTGAAGGACAAGCCCTGCATGATCTCAGCCAAACAGAACGCTGAAAAGCCCATTTCATGATGTCATAGAAATTGAGAGAAGCCGTTCCTGGAGGCTGGAGAGTGGAGAGAGGGCTGGGGGGCAGGGTGGTGGGGGAGGAGGTTGACTGGTGGTTTCAAAGTCACAGTTCAGCCAAAAAGTAAGTTGTGGGATTGCACAGCACAGACAACACATAGCAGCACTGTCCTGGATGTGTCCCCAAAACTAGAGTGAAGGGTTTTGAATGTTTCTGCCACAAAGATAAAATTTTGAGGAGATAAAATGTTTATGCAGATTTTAACCTCACACAATGTGCACGTATGTCAGAACATCACAGGATATTCTAGAGATATGTATAGTTTCTATGTGCCAAATCTTAAATAATGCCATTAAATCTATTTACTGCTTTTCTTTTCCCTCCCCCTCCCTCTCTCATTTCTTTTGGGACAAAGCCTCCCTATGTGGCTCAAGCCAGCTTTGAACTCCAGCTTCCCTCAGGCTGAAACTGCACGGTAGTGCCCACACTGTTGGGTCTCTTATTTTATAATTTCCACTTAAATTTTTTTTTATAGATTCCATTTCTTTGGTAAGTGCTTTTCCCTCTGTGCATTGTCTCTCTTTCCATGCTGACTATTTTAGGATCTTTGTGGAAGAGTTCCAAATGCAAGTCACTGCGGACCCTGTTCCCTGCGTTTCCCTTCTGGCCCGGCTGTGTGTCCCTTGGCGTTCTGGCATGGTTGGTATTGGCAGCTGGATTCGATGTATAACCAAACACTGCAGAAGTTATCTGCTTTGTCTCCGCCAAGAGATGTGGCCCCACCTCTGATGGTACAAGAACAGGGTGACCACCAGGTTCAAGAGGGGCTTTGCAGACTGGCTCCACAGAAGTTCAGATGTGAGCTAGCGGCAGGGAAGTCGTCCAGGGCCTGCACTGGCATCTTTTCAGCAAGGGTATGATTCCGGCGGGTTCCTACTCTGCTCTTCAGAGATCTGAGGCTTTGAGTATCTTCCACAGTTTGAGAGCCTGAGGAACAGCAGAGAGCAACCTGTTGCCAGCTTATGTTACTCAGACCAATCCTGTCTGCAGTCTGGACCACGGTGAGAGCTCTCTCCTCCTGTCTGCTTTAGTCCTTAGACAGGAGCCTGAGCCTAGGACTCTAGGCCGGCCATAAAGAGATGCCTGCAGAGCACACTCAGACCTCTCAGATCTCCCCTGGATGGCATCTGGAGGCCCTTGGCCCTTCGTCTAACCTGCCTAGCTTTTCCCTTTGCTCTTATCAGAAGCTGCTCAAAGGAAGCCAGGGGCTAAGAGAGTGTCTGCAGGCTGACACATTTGCTACTGAAAGTCGTATAGGAACTACTAACGTGTCCGCTGTACAGGTCACCCAGGACTGGGTGTGCCCTGGTCTCCTGAGCTCCAAGTCATGGCAGCAGGACACTCATTAGCCCACTTCATGTCACCATGGCAGGCTGCATGGCATGTCTCTCCAGGACCCCGAGGATTCAGCCATCGTTCTGGGCCACTGCTGGTCACAGAAGCAGACGGAAGAGAAAGCCTGGGGGGCATGTACGGGGTCATCTACAAGAAAGAGGATGACGCAGTCACAGCTGCTCAGTGGTCACTGTTCAGAACAAGAGAGTGGGTCCTATGGAGAGCCAGAGTCTGGAATCCACACCCTCCACTCTGTCGCTGTGTGTTAGTTAGAATACTCTTCCTGTTGCTAATCTGGTAGAGGGACAAGGACTCATCTCTTTAAAAATTGCATTTCCCTGATGAATGAGATTGACTTTTGATTTGTTCCTTGGATTTACGGGGAACCAGGCAGCATTTCAAGACTAAAGATAAATGTGCCCTGTAAAGCACCTATAGGCCCTCCATTCTATAGGGCCCACACTCCGACACCCTTCCTGGCTTTACGCACTTACTTCCCCCCTCACCACGCACTTCCTCCCTCACCACGCATTAACAATGCTTTGCTGAATTTCTATTACAGCTGTGTCCGGTAGGTTTCCCAATGTGTCTAACAGTTTTTCTGTGTGCGTTTGTGTCAGAGGCTCTGCACATACAGGTTTAAGCTTGTCACAGCTGTGCTAGGCCTGATACCTCTATTAACATACACGATCTGTGCTGTGAGTCATTTTGACTGAGATTAGCTTCGTCAGTCCGCTGGTCGTTTCCTCTGAGTCTACATCCATCTATGTTCCTCAGCCATGCATCAGAATTTATGAAAGTGTCTCTTTTAGATAGCACATGATCCCGACTCTGGTTCCAAACGTGACCTCATTCTGCCCTCCCCGTGCGACTGAGCAGAGCTGGGCTCTACTCAGCACTCTGTGGCTGCTGCCTCTCTAATCCCCGCCCCTTTCTCTTCTGCCTTTAACCTCAAGTCAATCAGAAATGCACTCAAGTCTTTAGTACTTATAGAAGAACAAAACCAAGTCCCTTCCCGACAACACTCATGTCCCTGGTGTGTGACCCAGGCTGTGTTTGGATCCTGTCCCTCTCTGTCTTGGCAGGAACCCAGAACTACTTTGCTCCCCAAACCATCCACTCAACTCATTGGCGCTGGACATTGCTCTGATGTCCCCTCCTGCCTGTCCTCGCTGTACCGATTACCTGACCTACTGCAATACTGGGTCACCACCTTCCCCCAGCCCACCTGCCAACCCCAGCTCTACACCTCTAGATTCCAATTAGACCCAAGGCTCCTGGTATAGACCTCTGGCCTTAGCTGTCTGTGGAATAAGCACGGGGTTCTACAGATGATTGACTAGGGCTCATATCTGTCTAGACCACAAGCAGATGATTCTGCTCCCCATTTGCTCTCTTTCCTCTAAAGAATGTTTCCAACTTGTTTCCTTGGTATGGAGCCCCTGTGAGTATCTGGCAGAGCCCCCAAGGGGGGCCCTGTGAGTACCTGGGCAGAGCCCCCAAGGGGGGCCCTGTGAGTACCTGGCAGAGCCCCCAAGGGGGGCCCTGTGAGTACCTGGGCAGAGCCCCCAAGGGGGGCCCTGTGAGTACCTGGGCAGAGCCCCCAAGGGGGGCCCTGTGAGTACCTGGGATGTTGGGAACGCACTGATGGGTTGTAAGATGTCAGGCACTCAACTAACTGGCTGAGTAGATTATTTTTAGCCTTCCAGCTCTGTCTCACTCTATCCTGAACCTGAACGCTCTCAAAAACTGTCAAGTGCAGGATTTCCTGTGGTAGATCTTCGGTGACTTGCTTTGTGTCTGTGCCTATGAATGACATTTATCCCACGATGACATTCGTGGGCGGCAACGTCTCCCGAACGAACCCTTGCCACCACCTGCACCGTGTCTTTCAGGTCATCAGAGTTAATTATCTCCAGACCAAGTTCTTGGAAAGGGGGTGGCTCTGTGACAGCTGAGCTCAGAAGTCAGAGGCTGACACATAACCACACTGTGACCCACAAGGTGAGGCCTCAACCTGCTCCTCTGTTACCTAGGAGATGCACAGAGATACCCACATCGGAATGGGAGCACTAGAAAGCAAAAACTTCCCGTGGCCAGACAGTGACTTGGTGATTGATTGACAGGTTGACTGGAGCATGGAGGTCTTGCAGACATGGCATCTTTGTTCTGAGTCATTTACAGCCAATGTCACCAGCATCACACCACCCTGCCAGCCCTGCTGTGCTGAGGGCTCCACTGACCTGCTGGAGCAAGGATTTCTCGTCACCACTACTCTGCAGGCCTTAATGGAAGCTGCCTCTGCCAGGCTGCACACCCAGTTTTCCATGTTGACTCTGCCTGCATGTCAACCGGCATTAGAGAACGACATTGAGGCCCACTGCTGAATAGTGGAGTCACAAATGTTAGACCTGGTTCCGCAAGGCAGATGTTCAGCCAATGACGCCTGTAATTTCCTGGGAATCCTCGTCTGCGGAGGGAGGAGTGGCAGGAGGGACAGTCCCAATCCGTCTGGCATTATGGGAAGGAAGCTCAGGCAGGACAGTTTGCTTCAGGGTTTACCTACAAGAGACCAACAATGGATCTGGTTCCTTGAGACCCATGATGGAACTCACAGATCACTCTGCTCCCTGTTGCCTAAGTAAGTCAGGGATCTAGAGTATTCCAGGGGAGGGAGCACACCGGTGGGAGGCGCTGGCAGGACTCCACCATGATGGTGTCACACTGCACTAGCATACAGTCCTCTTAGGTTCTGCAGCTCTGGCTTCAGCTACCCCTGGACCTTGCCCTGAGCACCGCAGTGCTGGCTAAAACTCATTCTGTATTGTTTAAGTTGATAATGGTACCTGGGGTCCTGAGTACTTTGGAAGATGCTGTCTGTGGCTGGACTTGAATGACAGCTTTATTCTGTTCGGAGTGCACTGGTGGAGAATTCTGGCTAGTTCATTCTTTCCCTGAGGTATGGTGTCTACTGTTGGCGCTTGGCTATTGGGTAAAGAATCTATAGAGTGTGGATTTCCCTTCCCGCTGCCTGGGACTGCACCGGTTCCAAGACTGTATCTGCAGCTCTTTCCCAGCAGACCCTGGGGCTGTCCCAGCATCCGCTGCTAGACTACTTTGGTACATTTTAACCTGATTTTTGAAAAATTAATGTTGTGCATGGGGGTGTTTTGTCTGCATGCATGTCAGTGAGCCAGAGATACCTTGTGGCCAGAACCCTTGAGGTCACATCCCTAGAACTGCAGTTATAGATGGCTGAGAGGCAACAAGTGGATGCTGGGAATTGAACCCAGGACCTCTAGAAGAACAGTCAATGCTCTTAACCACGCTTCTCAAGCCTGACCCCACCCCCACTCCGAGTCTTGGGTAATGTCTGCCTTTCTGCCAGAGTCAAGTGCAGCTTCTGTATAGCCACTTGCTTTTGCTTTTCTATTTGGTTCTTGCTTTGATCTCTATGCTGGCACTATGCCAGGCCACAAAGCACCTACTGTGTGGACTGTCCACCTGAGATGTCTACAGCTGCCTAACAGCCACCCAGCACTGTTGCCCACCTCGGGACCAGTGTCTGTCCTTTTTCCTTCCCAACACACAGCTCTCCCTCCCTGTACCATGTGAGCTTCTCTTTAACACGTCTCCAGGACTTCACTGATGTCTCCTGGAGTCAGGCAGTAGTGTGCTGCTTCCAAAGCTTTCCGTCCAGCAGCCAGAGTGACCTTTACAAGTAGATAAGATACACCATGACCAGCTTCTCCTCGCGCTGATTAAAAATAAAATCCATGCAGTTTGGTTCCTCTAACCTGAAGCATCCCCTTTTCTGTCTCAAAGGATGCTGGGGAGCTGCCCTGATACCCCAGCTGTTTACCACAGCAGTCTTCACACCTGATACCTCTGAGGTGGCCATTCATGTAACAACTTCCCCCATCACAGTCCCCAGCCCCAGTCCAAAGCTGCTGTTTGTTTGATGATCTCAGAGTGAAGGTGTACTGGCTAGTTTTGTGTCAACTTGACACAAGCTGGAGTTATCACAGAGAAAGGAGTTTCAGTTGAGAAAAATGCCTCCATGAGATCCAGGTGTAAGGCATTGTCTTAATTAGTGATCAAGGGGGGAGGGCCCCTTGTGAGTGGTACCATCTGTGGGCTGGTAGTCTTGGGCTCTATAAGAAAGCAGGCTGAGCAAGCCAGGGGAAGCAAGCAAGCCAGTAAATGACATCCCTTCATGGCCTCTGCATCAGCTTCTGCTTCCTGACCTGCTTGAGTTCCAGTCCTGACTTCCTTTGGTGATGAACAGCAATTGGAAGTGTAAGCTGAATAAACCCTTTCCTCCCCAACTTGCTTCTTGGTCATGATGTTTGTGCAGGAATAGAAACCCTGACTAAGACAGCAGTTTACATCATTTCTGGACCACTTCTCAAACATTACCTGGCAGGCCATTTCCAGCTTATTCTTAAATGTAGATGGTAGCCTCATTTTTTTTTTCCACTAGATGACATGAACCGTTAAATTAGCTTTCTCTTGTGTGGGATGGCGACTTTTGCTCATCATTTTTGCCTGGGAACCGTTTCCTTGATACCAGTGGGAACCTGGGATATAGAACCTGCCAGAGGATTTCAGAGCTTCTGATGCTGTGTTTCCAAGATTCCTCCAGAAGCTTCTGCCCAACCAGCACTATGGTTAGGCCTAGCAGGGCAGAACAAGGCTCAGGTCACAGAAGCAGAACTGGGAAGCTACCTGTGACTCTATCCTACCTCCTTAGTTGGGCCCAGATGAGACTGGCTGTTCCTGGATGACTGAGCCACCTGACACCCGCCCCCATGACCAACACCAACTTCTCTGTGATGTCAAACAGCTGAGCAGTACTGTCTTCACCTGGAGTCTGGCAGACTCAGGCCTAGAGCCTGAGGTCCCAGAATGTCAGCCTGTAAGGCAGAGACTAAGGGCTGGGCAGGGGTATGGCGGGTGAGTGCAAGAGAACAGGCTCACTGGGCAGTGGTGGTGCATGCCTTTAATCCTAGCACTTGGGAGACAGAGGCAGGTGGATTTCTGAGTTCGAGGCCAGCCTGGTCTAAAGAGTGAGTTCCAGGACAGCCAGGGCTACACAGAGAAACCCTGTCTCGAAAAAAAAAAAAAAAAAAAAAAAAACCAGGCTCAGCCAACAAAGAGTCAGCCTTGGGACTGTTGGGAAGTCTGACGGTGATCAGAGAGACAGCACTCTGAGCTGGGCAGGGGTCTGCAGAGTGAGTGCTGTCTTCCTGCCTCTGCTTCTGGAGCACATAAACCTGTTTGTGCACACACAAATGTAGGTATACATAGATACATGCACATATTTCCATGCACACAAATAGGGAAGATGGGTCAGGGATTCTGGAAGGATGCTGGATCCTGTATATGCCATTGACTCAGCAGTCAGGGGCTCCTGGCATCTAGGATTCCCACATTCCCTTTCTTGGTCTGCTCTCACACATTGTGCATACAGTGGAAGGGCACGGGCACACACACACACACACACACACACACACACACACACACATCCCAAGGTTTCTGGGAGCACTGAAATGATTCTCGAAGTAATTACTGCTTGTGGTACATCTCCAGGAGGTGTTTCTAGCATGTGTCAGACTGTACCCATTGGTTAAGTGAAGCAAAGACATAAGAGACCATGGTCACAGCCTGAGGGACCCCAACTCAGTCCTACATTTCTTGTTAGGCTGCTATCAGCAGTCCCCCCCATGCCTCAGTTTCCCCACATGGAAGGGCCATCTTGGCTCTGGCTGTGTTTTGGCCTACAGGCTCTGACTCCACGTGGTTCTCTGGTTGACTGAGCTGGACATGGAGGCCAGGCAGAGGTAGCTGACCAGGGCTGTTGATACTTCCTATGTGCCTGATTCCAAAGTTGAGACGGAGGAGGAGAAGCAGAGGGTGTGGCAAAGGCAGCCAAGGAACTGGGGTTTTCCCACAGATGGAACAATGCCTGGCAGAGATGGCCCAGGGCCCAGCCGTGCCTTACAGGCCTGGGAGCCACTGCATGTGAAGGTGCCGGTGACGAGAAAAATCTCACTGGAACCCAAGCGTTGGCACCAACGTCCCGCCGCGCCTGGAGACAGGTAGGGTGTGGACTCTATTAATGATGTCGAAATCCCAGACACAATTGAGTCTGCGGCTCTCAGCTGGGTTGGGCCGGGCAGCATGGCAGGGTCAGTTGTGTGACTGTGAAAGGTTTCCAGGACAGCCACAGGGAGGTAGGATGTGCCCAGAGTGAATGATCTTCATTTGACTGCGAAGCTCTGCTCCTACCTCAGTCCACTCCACTCTCCCCACCTAACAGACACTAGTTCTGGTCCCCAAGCAAAGAACAGAAGCAGGACTGGGGGAGGGGCAGGGAGGAGAACAGCTGGACCTGTGGCCATGACACTGGTGGGTGCCTTCTCTTACCACTTTGAGGCCATCAAGGTCATTCCAGAAAGATGCTCTCTCTATCCAGCAAACAGCAACCTTACCCCACACCCACAGGAATGCCAGGCAAGGGGGTTTCTGTGAACCCCATTAGCTGCACATGAAATGAGAAGGCCTTGGTCTCCCCACCTCCGTCGACAGCAGCTGAAGTAGACAGGTACCTGCTGGGGGAGTAGACCTCCCCACTTTACACTCAGACCGCCAAGGCACTCCTCCAAGTGCCTGTGAACAGCTCTCCTTCTCCTTGCCTAGGAAGTAAACTCCGAGAGTGTTTCCATAAAGCCAATGGGCTGTGACTGCACACAAGCAAAACTGCCATGAAATGTTATTGTCTTGAAATACAGCAGCTCCGGATGATAGCAGCACCGGGTGGCACTGGGTGTGGGCAGCCAGCTGTAGGAGCAGATGCTCCGGCAAGGACAGGGACAACCCTCACTGGATAGACACTGGGTACCTTGGCTGCTCCTCATCCTCTTCAGTGACTTTTGAGTTTGTTGCTTTGAGGAGACGGCTGCTGACACCCCCAGCTTCTTTCTGGACCATACGGGTGACAGTGACGCTGGGAGCTGGAGGCAACTCCAGAAGCCGTCTGGGATTCATCCTTTACCCCCAGGTGGGTCCTCCCAGTAGACCATGTTCCTTGACACACATAGGTGAGGAGGCCATGCTCCCATGTGGGGGCTACTGGCTCGATTGCATGCTGGATTGTGCAGCTATTCAGTCTGGATGTGTGGAACCCAGACTGGTACCTCATAACTGACACTCTCAGGATTGTTCTCAGAACACCAGAAAGACAGATAAGGAACTCTGGCCCTGACTGCTGAGGTTCTACATGACTCCATCAGCATACAAGAAGGTGCCTACTCAACACCACATATCATGGGTTAAGACCTTGCTGTCACCTACCACATAGGCCAAGTGTCCTGAGGATAGCCTGCACCTGTGTGTGCCCTGTTAGAGCCTGGCCCCTGGGGCTATAGGCTATCTCTCCTTAGTCTTCTAAGGGCTGGCTCTGAGGCTCCTCCAGAGCATAGCAGCCTGTATAACTAGGCTCAGAACCCCATCCTACAAGGTGGATATCATACCTATGAGATGGTCCAGCCACTGCCCACATCCGGGACCTCAGTCACAGCAGGGATGGGATAGCCCAGGAACGCATGGACTGAAGCCCACACACTGTCACCTTGCCTGGGCTGTGGCCTACACAGAGGCTATCAGGTGATCAGTTCAGTCAGACCAAGCGCTGGGAAAACTAAGGCCTGAGGGTCAGCCCTGAGGAGATGGGCCCAGGCTAGGTCTGTTCTTCTTGAGATCCTCACTGCCCCTTTGCACAGTGGGGCTGACAGGGACATCAGGTTTACCACATCCTTTTCCAGGATCACAGTGCCATCCTCCTCCCTAGAGCAGAGGTGCTGAGAGGTGAGAGTCAGAGGCCCTGAGATTCACCTGAGCAAGGCACGCACTCCGTCCGTTTTCAGAACCCACCGTAGATGGTCCCAGCCCCATCCTTGGTCCTACATGGAGGACTGAAGATGCCAAGTTAGAGTAAAATTAAAGAGCTCTCTGGGGTTACCATGCTGCTCCTTGGGGGAATCGGCTCGGATGGCATTGAGCATGAGGTCACCTCTTCTCTGGCCATCTTGGTGTAGATGCATCGGGCCTCAGGGGCCAGGCTGATGAGGATACTGGGAATTCATAGATACACAAACCTAGAACCAAGCAAGGCGGAGCTCATGCTGTGACCCCACAGGACAGTCAGTGTGCCTTATGCCTAGATGTTGTGAGCCCTGGTTGGCACTAATTTATTGCAAATTGTTTGGAGAAAGTCAGTTTAATTAAAATCTAAATGAAGCTCCCAGGAGGCCCCTTCCCCAACCCTGCTGGGCATAATGAGGAGGCCCGGGGCGTCTCACCATTCAATGGCACTCATGTTTTTTGTCATCACAAAGCCCCGAGATAATAAAATTTATTCATAGAATTCACACTCCAGTGGTGTAAATAAATGCTGGGCTGAGGTACACAGAGAATAGTGCAGAATCCCAAACCGGAACCAGGCGCCAACCCCGTGACCATTTCCTTCACATTGTAAATCAAAGCACGGTGCAGCCTCCCCAAGATTGATCCAGATTTGCCTCCAATAGTGGTCTGCAGAAGCATTGCTCTTGGCTTGTTTTGGAGTGGACACTTTTGTCTAGAAAGGGGGAGGGGTACTCCTGGGGCCCCAGCCTGTGCCCAGACCAGAAGAAGCCTGAGTAGCGGCTTCCTAGACTGGGGGCCTTGCTGCGTGCCACAGCCAAGCCTTTGGCTCTGTGGAGCCTCAGATCCCACCCTTGTAGGAAGTCCCTAGACTGGCTAACTCTGCAAGCTCAGCTGTCCTTCAGAGTCATCATGGCTTCTCCAGGTGGTCTCAAAGTTCTAAGGTAATCTCATGTGGACGAGACCCAGCAGGTACCCAGATATAGTCATTTGCTCCAGACCCCAAGTAACTGAGGCAGAGTCTGTGCTGCAAACCGTGTCACAGGTGGAGACAGATGGGTGGACAGATGGACAGGTGTGTGCGGTTTGAGGCTAGAGAAGCCCATCAGCCCTGGGAATTTGCCAGAGGCTTTCTCTCTGCTCCAGTGACTGATGCTGCTGAAGGGGGATTGGGGGGTGGGAGGGGCTGGGAACACCCCATCTCAGCACATGGGAGTCTCAGCTTCCAATGACCCTCCAGACAGGATTGGAACAAGATGTCACTTGTGAACGCCATAGCACAGCTTCTCCACAGCCCCTGCACTTCCAGCCCTGAGGACTCCCCAGGGGCCAGGCACGCCGCCCACACCCTCCCCTTCCAGAACTGGGCTACCTCCCCTCCCCAGGCACCCAACTGCACCTGTCGCCCTCGCTGAAGCTGACGTTAAACACACTTCGGGGCTTTTATCATGGCCTTCTCCAGTGTTATGATAAATAATTGAAACTAAACCACATGTGTCAAAATAAACGACCCTCTTGCAGAGGGGAATGAATCTCTAAAGCCTGGGCTATCTTTCTCTTGAGATGCCATAAAATGAGGACGTTCACTGAAGAACAGACTTGGCATCCAGGCTTAGAGAGAGTAGCTAAGGACTGCTGCTGGGGGGTGGAGCTGAAAGTGCATCTTAGGGAGCTGTGCCCCCCTCACCTTGTGACCTCATCTATGCTCCAGGTCGAAGGCCAGGTTCAGGTGACGTCACTGGTCCTGACTGTCTCCCGCTCTTTCTCCCATGGGTACCAAGCCTGAGCTCAGCAAATGTCCAGCCATCGGGGCTCCGGGATGGCTGGCTGGCGGTTTTGCACAACCCCAGAGTCATGATGATTGTGTCTGAGTAGCTACTGCTGTGAGCTGCTTCTGTGTGTGATTTCAGATTTGGGCAAGGCTGGGGCTGGGGAGACCGTGGGGGACATGCCTGGAACGGCCTTTACCAACCTCTGCTGGGGACCCTGAAAGTAAAGGGCCCACGCCATCTGAACCAAGGGCTGATCCTGGCCTGGCAGCAGGGTCTGCGCTGCCTCCAGCAGGCCGCATGTCTATCATTATGCCGTGATTTACATCTCCAGCCTGCCAGGTGCTCCCGCCCACGTCAAGTACATGCACCGATTTTTTATGCAAGATTGAACAACTTAACGGCCTGAACAAGTCTGATGACAAGACTTTAATTGCTATTTTTCTCCCTCCATCCCTCAAGAGAGCTATATGCAGACATTTAGAGAGGTATTTCGTAAAACAGAAAAGAAAGCAATTCAGGAAGTTCCCTGTAAGGCTGCCTCCCGAGCCCTGTGCTGGCAGGGTGCCGCTGTGCATGAGACTAGGTGGCTAGGATCCGCTTGGCTCCAGAGGTCTCTCGGTGCTTCCTCTGGGGTGCATAGGAGTGGGATGACTTTGGCCTCTAGCTGGCCAGCCCCTGGGAGTCCTGAGAGGGATCCAAGACCCAGATTCCAATCCAATGGCCATCTCCAAAGAACTGAGGCTACCTGTTTCATTGCTCACGGGTTCCCTTTCTTCATTCTCTAACAGAGTACACACTCATTCATTTATACACTGACTAAGTCACACTCACTAACTCATTCTCGTACACATCAAATGTCTACACAATGAACACCACTGTATGCAGGCCTGGGCCATCTGGTCAACAGTTCTCCCGAATGGGTAGTGAGTGGTAGAAAAGGGATAGAGAAGAAACCAGCCTGAGGCAGATGTACTGGACAGTACTGGAGTGGCTGGTCTTGAGGCAGGGTACAGTGAACTAGGAACAGCAGAGAGAGCTGGAGATTAGGGCCAGGTCCCCACAGCAGCTGCACATCACTCGGGGGCTGTGGGCATCCATCCACATGTGTATGCTGGGGACAGCGTAATCAATACCATCAATACTTGACTGCCGTGAAGACGACGCCAGTGCTGTCCGTGGGAGCACGTTTTGTCTGGAAAATGCATACATTCTTGGGTGGGGGATGGAAGAGGGAGGGAGAATACCAATGGTCATAATTTGTTAGCCAAGGATCCCACCTCTTCTTTAGTACAAGGCATGACAAACACCTGGAGAACACAGGAAATGTATTCAGGAGACCAAATGGAAATCAATCTCTCTTTTCACAAATCTGCAGCCCTTGGTAATTCTAAGAAGCTGTCCTGGCTGTGTTCATTGCTCATTCACAACGTGTTCAAAGGACTCCTTAAGGTTAGAATTTTCCTTTTAAGAAATTGCTCAGGGCAGTGAGCTCTCTTGAAGAGCTACCGGCTGACACCTCTCATTAGCAGCCTCCGAAGGGCTGAGGACCACTTGGGCTGAAAGCCAGGCCTCAGCTGGTCTTTGTCGTGCACAAAGGACGGGATAGAGGGGAGCTGGTGCCAGAACAGAGCAAAGCTGGCGGGACACAGCTGGCCAGGGCCTGGTAGAAAAGGACTCCCCAGGGACACAGCAAAACTTTCTATTGGGAATGTCCACACACATAGGGAAACTGAGTCTGGCGCAGGCCAGGACCCCCCTAACCTCCCAGGTATGGGCTGAGTTAGAAGTCTGTCCACTGAGCATTTGTGTGTTTGCCCTGCGGGTGTCCAGTGCCCATCTTGTGGTCAGGCTGATGCTGACCCCAAGAGGTCAGCCAAGGATGGGAGCAGCCAGTAATTTGAAGAAAGATGACAGGAACCAGGCTCAGCCCAGTCATCTGGGCTCACAGACACATATACAAATATGCACAAATGTGCCCCTGTGATCACACACACACAAGTATACACACTCACCAAGCAGGTATGCACATGTGTAGCATGCATGCTTATAGCTGCCTGTGGCACACTTGGGTGCATATGTGCATTTATGCTTACATATGTGCTTACCCGTGTGTGTATACCAGGGACAAAACAGGCCAGGCTAAAGCATAGAGCAAGAAGGGGTTTGGGGGATGATCCAGAGAGTCAAGACTATGGTCTGAGGTCAGCGGTCAGGGAGCTCCTTGTTGCCCCCAGTCTGCCCACAGATGCCTGAAGAGGGCTGTGCTTGGCCGCAGGCTCTAAGGCCCTGCTGCTGAGGGCTAGGCTGCAGGGAGGGGTGGGGGGTGGGGTGAAGGGTGGGTTTCTCTTCACAGCTGCAGCACCCCCCCACACCCCTCCAACACCCCACCCCCCAACCCCCGCAGCCCTGGCTCCTCCTGCTTGTTCTCTGGGACAGTCTTTTTCAGTGAGAGGGGAGGGGCTGGGCCAAGCTGCCATGAAAGGCCCTTGGTGTGGAGGGACAGGAGGATCCCAGCTCAGCAAAGGAAATATTGAAATTAAATCCTTTCCCAGGGTTGAGGGAACTTCCGTCCTAATTAAATAGAGGGGACTCCTGGGCCTGCTGTCAGAGCCGGCCTGCTCTGGGAGGGAGGAAGCAGATGCTGTCCTTGGAAGGGGAGAGGGAAGGGGCGGTGGGGGGCTGTGCCCCTTTGATGCTGATTCCAGTCACACACACTCATCAGGTCTAATTAAGGCCGAGCCTGTGCCTCCTGTCCTGAGGCATAAATCCATATTCAAGGGCTGGGTGGGGACCACAGGCAGGCCTATATGGGCAGCTGTGAAGAGCAAGTCCCCCTTCTGACACCCGCACACACGCACATGCGCACCAGGCATGTCTCTCCTATACCTGGTCCACTAGCTTCAACGTCTGGTTCTGTTCTACCTTAGTGCTCTCTACTGAGGAAGGCCCTGACCCTGGGGGGAAGGAGCAGGAGAGCCCAGTGCAGAGCCCTAAGGACAAAAGGAGCCAAGAGCGAGCCTTGGAACTAAGTCCAGAGAAAGGCAGGATAAGCAGTGTTCTAGAGATCAGTGTGTGGCTGTAGAAATGAAGCGGACTCCTGAACCCCAACCTGGCCATGGCGTCCAGGATCCCATAGGCCCATTCCAAAGCAAGGTGGGGCAGAGGACAACTCTGAATTTCTGAAAGAAACCATGATCCCCCGGGCTCTGTGCCTCTCCAGTGAGACCATCTCCAATCAGGCAAACCTCCTATAAACCAGTGTTTGTCAAATTTAAGTAAGCTTTAGTTTTTAGAGACTGTGTATGACTCCTCTGTGTTGTAGACTGCCCTGCCCTTCCCTTGGTGGTAGCTCAGGTCTCCATGTCACTCCCAGGTGTACTGGGCTGTGTGGATCCAGTGGATGAGTGTCATCACAGACATGCCATCTTGGATTGCCTCTCTTCTAGTCTGTCTTCCTTCCCTCCTCCCCCTCCCACTTCCTCCCTCCTCCTTCATCCGTCCCCTTCTTTTCTTCCTTTTCTCCCTCTCTCTCTCTTCTTCCCTCCTTCCCTCCCTCCATTCCTCCCTTCCTCTCTGCCCCCTCTCTCCTGCCCTCCCTCTCTTCCATTGGTAGCTAAGGAGCCTTAAGCTTTGTTCTCATTTCCAAGCCAGGAAGACCACACAGTTTTCATTAACACAGTTGCATGCCATCCTGCTTTACGCACCCAGGGTCTGCCCCTGTGCTGGCCTCAGAACCTGCCAGCATTAGGCTTCTATCCAGGGCCACCTGTGAGTGCTGTCCTGCCTCTGCCCAGTGCTGTGGAAAGGTTTGTCCAACAGGAGTTAACTTGGCTCCTGCAAGAATCCAAATTCTGGGGCTTGTTTTCATGACTGTTAGTAGCTTGAGGTGGTCTTTATTCCAGGGCTAGTGTATCTTCTACCAGAGCTGTGCCTCTTCCGATTGATTTCCCACACGGTGTGCCTGAGGTATCGGCAGGCGCTGCACTGTGTCCCTCCAAAGCTAATTTGCTAAAGCCCTGACCTCCACATGACAATCTGGAGACAGGGTCTCTGGGGTCAAATGAGGTCACAAGGGAAGCTCTAATTTGATAAGACTCTCTGCTCTCCCAGACTTCCTCTCTCCCTTCCTGTCTTTCTCTCCCCTCCCATTCTTTCCTGGTCTCTCCTTTCCCTGTCTACCCCCACCCCCGTCCACTTTCTCCCCGTCCCTTTCCACTGAAGACCCAGAGAGAAGGCAGCCAACTGCAAGCAAGAAAGAGGACACTCACAAGAACCCAGACGTGCGGACAGCTGAACCAAGAAACCCATTTCTACTGTGCAAGCCACGCAGCCTGGCGCCAAGTCAGTAAGGGTGGTGCCGCTGGATACAGCCGCATAGGAGGCACCCTCCAGGTAAGTGTCCCAGTGCCATATCTGCTCAGAGCAAACATGTCCAGCCTTTCCCTTCCTCTTTGCCCTCTGCATGACCCTATGGAGTTTCACCTCATGCCCTTACCAGTTAATTAGCAGCAGACGCCAGGGAACCCTGTATAGACATCAGGAACTAAGTTCTGGGTACCTTACTACCACCCCCAACCAGGCCTCTCCATCCTGATGCACACTCTGGATAGTGCCTCCAACAGAAGACTTCACAGGGCTTGTCTCCTTGTCTCCCCCTGTCAGGAATCACAACCCCGAGCCTGTTGTCCACCATCCCAAAGGTTCATGTCTTCTACCGAGGTGTGTGGCTTTTCAGAACAAAGGAAAGTTCACACTGGTTCTCTCACGATCGAGACAACTGTCAAGGCCACACGCCTGTGATCTTAGTGCTCTGGGGGCTGAAGCAGGAGGATTACAAGTCCAAGGCCAGCCTGGGCAGTTTAGTGAGATCCTGTCTTAAGATGGTAAAACGTAATATGAGAAGAGAATGGAGGCCGTAGCTCGGCAGCAGGGCACGTGCCTAGCATGCTCGCGGCCCTGGGTCCACTCTCTACCCCTGAAAAGCGAACAAGCATACAGCTGTTTCATTTATTCTTACGTGCATATCAGCTAAACACTGCACTGAGAGACAACACATCTGCACAGATGCACACCCCGGAAGCAAGGCTGGCTTTACACAGACCAGAGCAGCTGCCACCAGAGCACAGGACAAACCTGAACATCTCCATCACCCCAGAAGCCCCATGCATACCCCAACCCCAGAGGGCAACCAGCTTAGCCTGGCTTGGGCTGTTCTGTATCAGAGCCCACAGGGCAGTCTGTCCTTTGCCTCTGGCTTCTTCAGGTTTTTCTGCTTTTCAGCGTCCGCTGAATGCTACATCCAGCTGTGGCTATCTTACTCAAGGACAGTCAGTGGTATGTCTATGCACTGTCCACAGGCACTGAGTATCTCTGCCTTGCAATTACTGAAGACAGCTCTACCATCTATGAACCTGACGTGTGGTGCTCCGTGAGAAGGAGACCCAGGGGTGGGAGCACAGAGCTTGAGCAAACATGGCCCTACCTCACAGAGGACATGACATGGGACACTAGTGTCTCTGCTGGCAGGTTACATTTTCTCTCCTTTTTGTTTGGCCACTCGTTGCAGAGGTCACACGGTGATCACTTGAATCCTCCTGACAACCAACATTAACCCTTTCTCTCTCAACCTGTGGGGGCGCTGGGGTGCCTCATTTGCTGAAGCCCATATTTTTGCCTGTTTTGGATTGATTTGCTTCACCTCTGTTTTAAAGACTGCCTTTGGGGTTTTTTGTTTTTTGGTTTTTTTTGTTTTGTTTTGTTTTGTTTCATTTAAGCGTGTGTCTTTTGTCAGGTGGGAGCGTCATGAGCCCAGTCTCTGTTTTGTGGCCTCAATGTGCCTCTGGCCTAGCATCCGATTGATCAGCACTCCCATTTGGACAGCACCACCAAATCCTATTCAGTTTCCCCCACCCCCCAGCCCGCTCCATCTTGAACCACCTCCACGTCAGGATGACCCTGAGCTATGGCCCTGCATCGCTTGCTCCTTCTATCCTTTGTTTCAGTCCCATCTTGACAGGCAGGCCTTTCCTCTCCTGTCTACATCATTGATAAGAATATCAGACAATGCAGGACTGATGTCAGTCCCCCGTGGGGCTGCAGACCTCCCCGCAGGGTTACACGGGGCCATTAGCTAACGCCTTTGTCTATAATTATATACAACAGGCAACATTCACTTAGCAGATCATCTGGGATGCACTTCCCATTTCATCCTCGAGAACCGCAATCACAGGTCCCTCTTCTACAGGCTAAGGACCGTGACAAGGAGAGACAAGGAGGTTAGTCTCACACGATCAGCTCTCAGAAGCCAGCATCGTCGGGGAAGGGAGGCCTGGGGGGCTTACCAGCACTGTATTCTCTCTGCTCTGGGATGAGATGTGTGCTAAGAGCTGATATTTTAAGAAATCGGCAGGGGCCCTTCAAACCAGAGCAGATCTCTCTGACTGAGCTGAGGCAGGTTGCCTAGCAACCAACTCTCATTACGTCATTGCTAGTCAGATTCTGAGGACTCTGGGGCCCAGAAATATGAGTATCTTGGGGAGAGGGAAGGCCACACAAATAGAGAGGACAGGAGAGTCACTACTGACTGGCCTGGGACGGCCTGGGAGGCTTCCTGGAGGAGGTGACACTGCTAGTGTCCATGCAGATGGTGTTTAGGGCTTGGGATGAGACCTGATGCATTGGTTACTTTTCTAGTTCCTGTGATAAAATACGTGACAAAACCAACTTACATCAGGAAGTGTTTGTTTTTACTTGTATTTGGAGGGCACTGCCCACTATTGAGGAGAAGGCATGGCAGGCACAGCATGAGAGAGCTGATCACACAGGTCTGCAGTCGGGAAGCAGAGCGAGTGGTGCTCAGCTCACTTTCTCCCTTGTATCCATAGGCACCCAGACGACAATGGTGCTGCTTGCCTTCAGAGTGGTTCTTCCCTCCTCAGCTAAATCTCTCTGGAAATGCGTGTCTCCTAGGTAATCCCAAGTGCCGTCAAGTTGATGATGAAATGAGCCATATCACCTGGGTTCTCCTTTGTGGTGCCTCTGAGACAGAGGGACTCACTGCCTCTAAGCTGCAGCTTGGAGGTTCCTAGAACCTATGAAATCAGACAGCAGTCCCGGAGTCTCAGCTCTGGGGTCCCACACGCTCTCACTGGTGCTGGGGTACTGACTAGGTGCCTAGCTCTAAGAGAGCTCTGTGCACATGATAGCCCGGTGTCCATGTGTCCTGTGTAACCTTCACACAATGGCACACATTTATCAGGACAGACAGGAGCCTCTCTGCTGTAGATACCTGATATCTCACAAGCCCCTCCAACTCCTTAGAGGCCAGGATCCCATCATGGCCCTATGGTCACTCACCATCTTGACTTTGCTTGTCACCTTCAAGCACAGGCACCATGCTTTGCTTTGCCCAGGGTCTGGCACAAAGGAGGCTCATCTCTGCGTTGCCCCACACTGCACCCTCTGAGCTGACACAGCTTCAGTCCCAGGTCCTGTATTTTCCAGCCCCACAGGGCTCCTCTGGAGTCTGTGTCCATGTCTACTGACTGGACAGAATCATTGCTGTCTAGCCTTGACTGTCTCATGCCTCCACCTCTAGACACCCCTGGGGGCCATTGGCCACACAGGTCTGTAACCAGCAGACCCTCCTGGCCAGTCTAAGCCAAATCCACATCCTCTCTCTTCCACTGTGTCTTCTCCAAGGCACACACCCTGGCCCTACTGCATACTCAGGAAAGTAATTTCTTCTCAACCAGCCCAGGTCCTTTGCATATCATGTGCGAGGCTCTGAGTCACTGTCCCCAAAGGTGTCTACATTCTAATCAGTCTGTGGGTCTGGAGCCTGAGGCAGCAATAGAAAGGTGTGGCTAGACGAGGACCCTGAAATAGGGATAGTCCAAGATGTGGTCACAATGTCCCAGGAAAGAGGAGGCAGGAGGGTCAGAGTCCAGAGGACACAGGCAGGAGCTATCAGAGGACAGACCTACGGAGCTGGCTTTGAAAATGGGGAAGATGCCGGGCCCCAGTGTGCAGGCACCTCAAGGAGCAGAAAAGACCAACTGGGAACACCTGAGGCCTGGTCAGGGCCCCTGCCTTGGAGCCTTTTGAGATGAGGTGATTTTTAAGTTAGAGTGCAGTGTACCTCAGGCCCTCAGCTAACTGAGATCCCCTCCATACTGACTCCCACGGGACCCTCTCAGGACTAAGAGCGTTTTGTCTTGAAGACATCTGTCTAGCAGTCCCTTGAAGAAACAGTGTCTCTGCTTGGGAACACAGAAGTCACCCCTACACAAACAGCTGTGTTGAGAATCTTAGACAGTGAGACACGGACCCAACAGCCCTGCCCACCCTACTCCCATCCCTCCTGCCTCCGGAGCAGTTGGAGATGCCCCTGGGTACTCCCTCATCCCTGCATTCCAGAGAGGGGCCAGGTCAGACTCACATGTGGCTTCGCTGTCTGATGCTGCTGGTTCCACGGGAAGCCTTAATTGACGCAGCAAAACAAACATTTGCTTTGGTGATCCATGCTGAGTTAGACACACGGCATTATTTTAATTAAGCCTCGTGACTGATGAATCCCAATAAAGCAGCTGTTCCGCAGTATTCAGGTATATAAATAAAAATAACATCAGTTGGGTGGCTGAGTGCAGGCTTTGCGCGAGCTTCGTGTCAGCATGAGGGAGCCAATGTGGGCGGTTTGGACCTGGACACGCTGACCTTGGGAAAGGCCACCCAGCACTCTGGAGGAAGGACTTTTTCAGGGTTGTGCCTGCAGGGGGACTGGGAGCACTTGGCAAGTTTAGACCTCAGGCAGTCATGGAGGACAGGCCACCAAGGCTCCTGTGGGAGAACGGGCTGCTAACCTGATAGACCAGACACCACATGCCCTTGGGCCATTACTGGGAGAACACAAAGACCCTCTAGCTGGGAGCTTAACCTATAACCTCTGCAGTCCTGAAACTGCCTGCCCTACCAGACACCATCTTGGGAAACCAGGATGAGGGCTAGGAGGTTATAGGAGATAGCTCCAGCAATCCTCGGCTCAACCACAGGCCCCTACAAGATCCCACCCAGCGGAGTGGGGATTAGGATTAGAGACTTGACTATCTTCCATTTCACTCCACTTGTGTGACCCCTATTATCCGACAAGGGTCAGTCGCCCAAGGCCCCTGGATTCTGTGGGGCTCAGGTCCCTGCTATTCGATGACACTGTCTACATCGCCCACACAGCTTCCCTCTGCGCATTTCAACTGTCTCCAGATGTCTTGAACTACCTAACTACCTCGTGGACAGTGTGAGGAGCAGGAAAACCACACAGTAGGGCTCCTGTGGCCATAATAGTCTGTGAGGGAAGCAGGACAGGGCTCTGTGAGATTCCTCACTCTCTGAACAGCTACTAACTGAACCAGTCAGCACTGTCAAGTGAAGGGATCACCCACGGGGAACGTGGTCTCCTACACCTACCCCACTGCTAACTTGGCTTTCATGCCGTGAGTTTTTCTGAGGAAAGCCCTTGGGTTCCTTGTGATTTCCTCTCTTTCTCCATCTGGGACTTCATCCCCAGAGCAGCTTGACGGGCCTCCATCAATTAACTCCACCGTTAACTGAGCGAATAATGATCTGCGAAATTGGTGGGAGTTACGTTAAGTAGCTCGGTGGTTAACTCTGACGCTGTTGATATTTCTGCTAAAAAAATAATTAAGTGTCTCTCATTGGCTAGATTTCAGCTTACAGTTGTTAGGCATCTAATAATTTTATCACAAGTCATTTAACTTGGAATTTTGCTTAAATTCACTGCAACGTGCAGCTGTGATAGACGCCATCAAAGGAGCACGGGTTAGCATGGAGGATTGATGCTGTGTCCATTAGAGGCCATTACCCAGGGCCTCTGAGCCTTTTCTCTGTGATGTCCTATGGTGGAGCATTACCGAGTTAGCTGTTCTCCCTGAGGGTCTTACCCTGGCCACCAGCTTGGCTAAGTCATGCATCCAATCATCAGAATCCTCCTCACTGCACGTCAAAGTGTCCCTGAGAAACTGCTGATCTTCTGTCCCTGGCTCATGTCTTCATGATGAGTTTCTCTTGCAAATCAGACCCCACTGGGCACTGCAGGAGGAAAGCCAGACAGATGCCCAGAAAGAGACCGTTGCCACCACCCTCACCAAAGAAACCAAGGACAGTTCCTTTACCCTCAAGAGATGATGGCAGGTGGCAGGCAGGTTGTCAAATGGTTCCAGTCAGCCAGGATTCCCAGGAGACTGTAGGACAGTCTCCTACCAGGACAGAAGCTGAGTTAATGGCACCAGTACTGATGCCTGGGTCTTCTAGAACAGTTGGGCCTCCCAGAACCGCTGGGGCTTGGGCCTCACACAGATCCCTTCTGGGATAACAGAGTCCTACTCCTTGGAAATGAAGCTTTGGGTTGAAGGAGAGCAGTGGGGGCTCGGGAGCTCAGTGTGCATTGGCCTAGAACATGTATACCTGGAGTTTAACCCCCAATGCCAGATAGAAGGGAGTGGAAATGTGTTTCAGAACTGAGAACCGAGCGTAGCCTCTGGTCCATTTAGTGAGCTGGCCATCTGAATAATCGTGTCTACATATGGATGGCTTTGCTGGCCCTGTGAGCCACCCCAGAGGAGAGAATCCCCTCTAGCTTACATGAGGCTCCTGCTGGTGGGGGCTCTGCACCCACACTGCTGTCTCTGAATACCCTGGGCCAAGGCTGTGAGGAGGTTTTGGTGACGTTGAGTATAGCTCCCAGAAGCAAATGGCCCAGGGACCACATGGCCCTAGTCCTTCATTCCCACAGGGAGGCAGAAGCTCAGTGAGAGAGGGGCTTCCAGTTGTCAGGCAGTCAGGGCAAGGAGCAGAGCAAATGAGAAACAGGTCCTCTCTGCCAGGGACCAAGGACCCATTCCCTCACGTGGATGCAGCTCTCAGTCTTGCACTCACTGGTGACTGCAGCTGCATGGCAGACCATCCCCAGCTGAGCAGCTGAAAGCACACACACTGCCCCCAATCACTGGGAGTCAGGAAAATGGGTGTGTCTTAGCCCAAGCCACATCTCTTAGGACACTGTTTAAAGGTACCAGAGATATGGCTTCTGCCACACAAAGGTTCAGCAGGGGCAAGAGCTATGTACCAACCTTGGCCAGTGCCTCAAGTCCTTGTCATGGTGTCCTTGAGACTCCACACAGGGTTGCCTAGTAACAGAGCAGGCCTTCCCAGGACAAGGATGGAAGAGAATCACAGAGTTTCAGAAGCTGATGCTGTCCTATGCTCTGCAGCTTTCTACTCCCTTGGGTTGAACCTCCTGTGAAGTCGGGGACTGTGACCCTCTGTATATACCTGTTACCCCCTCTTCCCAGACCTCAGCCTCCTTTCCAGTCACGTGCGTGCTCACATTCTCCTGGCTAAGATGCATATGGCTCCTGGCTGCCATTATGTCCTACAGCCCGAGGCTCCTGTGCACTGTGAACACTGTGTACATTGTTTTGGAGAAGGGCATAGCTTTCACCTAGAGACTTCTGGAATCCCCCCAATCCTCCATCATTGACATCAACAGTTCCCTACAACTGGGAGGTGATAGCCTCAGTGGACTCTGGCCCTTGTTCTGACTTGGTATACAGAGAAATCAAAGTCCTTTAGAGTCTTGAGACCAAGAAAGGAAGGGGTTTATGCAGAAGGTACAGAAGTGGGCTCAGGAGAGAGCTGGGGTTGGTGCTCTGGGGACAGGTGTCTAATAGGAGACACACACGCTGTGGAAGCTCTCAGGACTTGGAAGGCTAGTTAGTAATAATAGACTGTTCTGAGAGGAAGGAGCTGACGACAGAAAGGCATTCATCAGGTGGGCCTGACCCCATTTGTCCTTGGGGCGAAGGCTGTGCAGTGAAGGGAAACCAGAGCCCTGAGAGGCTGAGGCAGTAGCCATCTGACCTCCCCTCCTGGTGTGGACGCAGCTTGTCCTGGTCACGCCTGCCTGTGTCTCTATCACATCTTGGTAATAAATGAGACGTTCTGAGAAGGCCATCAATTTTGGCATGATTGGCTTTCCAGGGTCCAGGCTGTCTGACGTGCCTTTGGAGTGGATAAGCACACTGGCTGGCCTTTGTTCCCAGTTTCCCAGAGACCGTTTGTCAGACAGATTTATACTCCCTTGCTGGCTGGGAACTACTGCTGCATCTCCTCACTCCGTTTATCTCCTGAGGGTTCTGGCTCACCTTGAGTCTCTCTGGGAGGGGTTCCTTGATGTGAGCCCTGAGGTGCCTCTGAAGGTGCTCAGAGGGTCCCATGTGTGGCACACAGAGCTCCCAGACCTGTCTTGAAAAAACCTGCTGTTGGGAGGAAGCCTGGCCATGAGCCCTGGGATATCAGGAGGATTAGAGTCTCCTCAGGAACATGTGGTTACCAATAGGCTTGTGAGTCAGGATGAGACAGGCCTGGGGCATCTGAAAGGCCTGAGGACCAGACCCAAGGTTCCTTCTTCCCTAGGTATTTTGTAGTAATAATCTACAGAACAAGCTAGCTATTGGCCCATATAACTTAACCTTGGGCGATCAGCTGACATTGGACACATATCTACAGAAACCAGCTTGGTTTGGAGCTGGGGTTGAAGCACCCAGTTTCTTCCCTATTTCTGTTTAGCAATGAGAAGGGCAGTCCAGGAGGTTTCTGGACTGAGTTTTAGACTCTTTCCATGAGGGTTTTTCCAGCTTCATTTCAGTTGCTGTAACAAATATCCTGACCAAACAAGCAAACACCAACTTAGGGGGAGGAAAGCATTTGTTTTAGCTAATACTTTCAGGTTTCAGTCTATCATTAAGGAGAAGGCCAAGGCAGGAACTCAAGTAGCTAGTCACATCTACAATCAAGAGCAGAGAGAAGGGAAAATATCCATGGAGTCTGCTTCCTCTCACCTCATTTTTTCCTATTCTCTATAGTTTAGAACCAACCCTCTCGTAGGGAATAGTGCTGCCCATAGTGGACTGGGTCCATCTACATCAATTAACAATCAAGACAATCGTCCAAAGACATCCTCACAGGCTAACGTGGCCTAGGTAGGCCTTCATGCTGGACCAGCTGAGCATCAGAGTCTCCCTCTCTTTACAACACACCATTCCACCCTTCAGCTTTCCAGTTACCTGAAGGATTTGTGCTTAACTGAGTTGGTAGCACTGAAGTCCAGCCACCAGGCCCGGTTGGTAGACCCCCCTCCCAGATATAGCTGCTGGATCTGGGCTCACATGTTAAGACAACTGGTAGAACAAGGTGGCAAGCACTGACCCTACTCTTCGCTAAGTCTGTATAATACTTTACACATCTTTTAAAAGATTTTATTTATTTATATATATGATGAGTATACTGTATACACTTATACACTATAGCTGTCTTCAGACGCACCAGAAGAGGGCATCAGATCCCATTACAGATGGTTGTGAGCCACCATGTGATTGCTGGAAATTGAACTCAGGACCTCTGGGAAGAGCAGTCAGTGCTCTTAACCGCTGAGTCATCTCTCCAGCCCTACACATCTTTCCTAAGTTCTAAATTTCTCTGTCCTTTTTTGGTCTGTTTGTGTTCTTGTGTGTGCAGGTGAACATGCGAGTGGGTGCGAGTGGGTGCGTGGGTGTGCACGTGTGTGCACGTGTGTGCACGTGTGTATGGATGGAGGACACAAGTGATGGTGCTCCTCAGGAGCCATCACCTTTTTTTAATTTTTGGGGTGTGTGTGTGTGTGTGTGTGTGTGTGTGTGTGTGTGTGCACGCGCACACACGCGCGCACATGTATGTGTGGCTACACTTGCATGTGCAGAGTCCAGAGCCTGTCTCGCTCAATCACTCAACATCTTATTTTTGAGTCCGAGTGTCTGAGTCTGGAACTCACTGATTGGCTAGACTGACTGGCCATTAAACCTCTGGGCTCTGCCTATGTCACTTCTCCGCCCTGGGATTACAGGCCACAGCACCATGCCTGGCTTTTGACATAGCTGCTGGGAATCTAAACTCAAGTCGTGTTTGCTCAGAGAGCACTTTATCCACTGAATCATCGCCCCAACTCTACCCTCTCCCCCCCTTTCTCCTTCTCCTCTTCCTCCTCCTTCTTTTTAGGCTAAGTCTCTCACTGGGAACTGGAACTTACTGTTAGTGGGCTAGGTGGCCAACAAACTACTAATCCTTCGGTTTCTACCTCCCTAGTACTGTGATTGCAAATGTACCTATCACTCTTGGCTTCTTATGTGGGGCCAGGGGGCCAAAGTGGGATTTCAGACTTATAAAGGAAGCACGTCACAGACTGAGCTGTCGCCCCACTCCTCAGTCAAAGTTCTGAGTAAAACTGCTCTGGTTTGTTTTGATGCAAGAGTCTACAATAAAGTCAATTTCTTAACCATCAAGTAAGGATTTCCAGGGTTTCCATTTCTCTGTGTTATAGTTTTGAATAATGATTAATGTATTTTTCTAGAAATGGCCTGTGATGGTCAATCTTCATTATCAGCTTGGCTGGATTTAGAACCGCCCCGGGTATAAACCCTGAGTGTTGAGAAAGGTGGGAAGGCTCACCCTGACTGTGGAAAACACCATTGCATCACTGGGATCCCAGAACTAATAACAGATCTGAGGGACAGAGCTGCGCATCAGCATTCATCTCCCTCTGCTTCGTGACAGTCATGGGCCAGCGACCCCAGACCCCTGCTGCAATGTACCCTCAGACCAAGAGTACAAATAAACCCTTCCGTTAGTTCCCTTTGCTGGGCATTTTATTACACCACTGAGAAATGTCACTAATATATTGCCTGTTTCATCAAATGTTCCACATTTATTAATAGAAGTTGTTCACGATGCTGATTATAATGTTTCTTTTCTTACGGTTTATGTCAATAAGCTCAAAACACTTTTTCTCACTGCTACTACCCGTGTGCGTCTTCCCTTGTTTTCTTTGTTTTTTCGAGTGTGTGTGTGTGTGTGTGTGTGTGTGTGTGTGTGTGTGTGTGTGTGTGTGTAGTACACTGCATGCTAGGACGAGTATGGGGTTGGGTGTGGACACGCGAGAGTTTGCCTGTGGGAGCCCACGGTTGACGTCAGGCATCTTCCTCAGGTATTCTCTGCCTTATCCACTGAAGCAAGGTCACTGTCTTGACCTCAGAGCTCACTGGTGGGTGTGGCCAGTCTTGCCAGCCAGCTTACTCCTGTCCCGGTCTTACAGGAAGGCCCCTGTATCTTCCTAACACTCATGTGGATTCTGGAATCTGAACTCTGGCCTCAAGGGTTTCTCAGCAAGCACTTTACCATGATTTACAAAGAACAATGATGCATACTTACAGAATACATTGTGGTATTTTGATTGATGTGTGTGTTGTAGGAAGAGTCAACCAAGCTAAATGGCACGCTATCTCCACCCTGGTTCATTGCAGGTGGTGAGAATGTCTCAAATCTATTTTCTTGGCAATTTTGAAATGTGCAGTAATGCATGTGTACTGCAAAAGGCAGCTAATGCTCCTGTCCCTCTGCCGGTCATCTTCTGGATTAATTTGTTCAGCAATTTGTTCCATTTCAATGTCTGAACTTGTTTTTATTTCCTTCCCCTATCCTTAGTCCCCTTGCTCCGGTTTATTGAGCTCGATACTTAGCCCATTAATTCTCGGGCCCCTTTCTTTTCTAATTGAACTATTTAAACCGATTGAATTTTCCCCATGTGCAATTTTAGGCTAATCCCGCAAGTTTTACTACTAAGTACTTGATCATCATTATTTCAAAATTCCAGCTCCCTTCCTGTGATTTCTCTGGCTAAGAGACTGTTTGTTTTGTGAACTTCCGGGTATCTCCAGTTGTGTCCTTTGTCACAAGATCTCACCCCACCTTATTCAAGGAAATACACACATTTGCACCTTGGAGTGGCTTCATCACATAGATTGCTCCTGGACCTTGGATCAGTCTCCAAGACTACAACTTGCTGGGTTGGTGAGGTAGCTGAGCAATTAAGATGGCAGCTCATTCCAGGGGACCCAAGTTTAATTCCCACCACCCACACAGCTGCTCACAAACATCCCCAGTTCTAAGGGATCCAACTCCCTCTTCTAGTCTCCTTGGGCACTGTGTGCACAGACAAAATGCAGATAAGAGGCCCATATACATAACATGAATAATATATTTTTTAAAGTAGTACTTGCCTTAGGGATCAGAGTCAAGAATGGGTCTCCTATGGAGATGCCTCCCTGGTCCCTGCTGTCCAGAGTCTCAGCAGCCATGTGACTCAGAAAATCTGCGCAGCTGTGAGGGAGGGGAGGAGTCACCAGAGCCTCCCAGTCTCTGGGATAATAATGAGGGTAGAGCTGTGACCCAGGAGGAATCCAGGAAGTCTCCCAGAAGAGGTGACATCTAAGCTGCCACTGGGAGGATGCCCACTGAGTCCCACCTGCTGCAGGCAATGAGATGAAGCAAGAATCAGCATGAGCCTGTGAGCGAGGCAGGCTTCTCTGTAAGAGCATCCTGGCTGTCTCATAGCATTGTCCTTCTTACTGTCCAAGCTAAGGGCTGTGAGCACAGCTGTCCTTTATATCCGAGGTGAGTGGTGGTTCAGGGACCCCTGCAGATATTCAAATCGGCAGATGCCCTAGTCCCTTGCATAAAGTGGCAATGGGGCGTCTGCAGAGCCCTCTTCCCTCCATTACATCCTGTCTGGATTTCCACAAGGCCTAATGCAGCTAACTGCTGTGTAAGTGGTTGTTACGCTGTATTCTTCAGAGAATAATGACAGGCAAGTGCAGATGTAATTTTTTTTTTTCTTTTTTTGGTAAGTATTTTTTAGTCTGTTGGTTGAATGAGGACAGCCAACTGTTTTATCATGTGTGGGTGGGAAACTGAGGCAAGGAGCAGTTACATCACCAACTCAAGGTTGTTAAAGTGTAAAGGGGCACAGTTGAGAAGGGGACCCAGGTGTGCTGTCCCAGTCTCTCCCTGATGTGACGAAGTGTGGCTTTTAATGACCCTTGTGACAGATCTGATGGTCTGTGGAATGAATTCACAGCACTCAGCCCTTACTCTGTCATCTGGAAATGAATGTTTCTGTAGGGAGAGACTGGGCTAGCACCTGGATGACACTGTACCACCTTTCACATGGGAGGAGACAAATGTTGAATTAGACAGCATTTCCTAAGTGTCCAAGGTGAACCCTGGTCATCCCTTGTGACCTGAGCAGAGGTTCTTTTCTGACACTGGATGCTCGGCAGCAGAGCCTATGGCCATGGATTTCACAGTCACAACCCCTTCAACCTGAGGGCCACCAAGGCCAGCTCTGCACTTAAGGTGAGTGTCTAGGATGGCCTAGTGTGGCCAAATTAAAAAGGTGTCATAAGCCCCCTGTCTTCTGTGTCTGTCTCCCATGACCGGGCCCAGCTTCACTCATAGCTGGCAGATAAGGTTTGGCTTGCTGTGTTCCATGGGACTGGTGCAGGAGGGGGACCCCGGAGGCTCTGAAGTAGGGTGGGGAGGCTCTCAGGGATCTGGGAGAAATGTTCGAGGGATGGCCATGTGTCTGGTCACTTTGGGTCACTGGAGTTAGGAAGGTGCCGTCTCTGGAGAGTGGAACCACTCTGCTCAGAAGTCAGCTGGATTTACCAGGCTCTGTGGTCTGGACAGATCCCAGGAGCCACCAGGGCCAGTGGAGAAAGGGCAGTAAGTGCCCAGGGTCCTGGCTTTGGCTCTTCCTGATAGAAGAGCATCTCCTGAAGCTCATTTCCCATGCTGTCCATGCGGCCTTTGTTCCGAGAGCAGCCTGGCATGTCCTCTGCAGACAAGTCACTCTTGGAACAATTTCCCCAGCTCTCAGTAACCATTCAAGAATCTATATTCTGGTCTCAGTCCTCATCCCAGCTGGCCAGCCCAGTCCCTCCCCAGCGTGGCCAAACTACTTCAGAGTGATGGGAAGATGGCCACACTAGCTGTGTGGGATTGATGAAGGGCACAGTGGACACCAAGGGGGGAGAAAAGGGAAAGTCTGCAGCCCATCTGTTCATCTCTCCATTTCCTGTGAAAGGGAAGGTCCTCCCCCAACACCAGTCCCTAGGCAATGCTCTCCTGAGGAGCTGAAGATGAGGAACAAGGAACCAAAAGGAAGAAAACAAGGAACAGCCATCCCTGGATCCTCAAAGGAGGGGACTCTCAGACAGAAGGCTAGCCCCCTCCTCTTCAAAGGGCCACACAGAAAGCATGTGTCCTCTGAGCTGGGAGGGAGCTGAAGACCTGTCTTCCCACATGGATGTCGCCATGGCTGGCTGACCCAGAAACATCTCCAGGGTCTCATCAGGCTTCTAAACACTCCTAACCAATATGGGAGGTCCCCAAAAACGGGGGAGAACAAGGCACAGAGGAAAGGGGCTCAGAGTGTTTAATGAGAATGTCAGGATGCTGTTCTCTGTGTCTAGGGCATCTAGGGAAGAGCATCCATGAATCTAGGCCATCTTCTGGAATGTTTGCAACAATAAAAACCTGTAGTGCTCCCTCTCTCTCTCTCTCTCTCTCTCTCTCTCTCTCTCTCTCTCTCTCTCTCTTCCTTTGTCCTCTTCCCCCTTCCTCTCCCCTCTTCCCTTCTATGTCTTTTTCTCCTTGGAAATGGAAGAAAAGCAAGCAAGCAAGAAGCCTCTCCTCAGCTGATCCTCGTGGAGAAGGTGACACCTCATCCTTGTATCCCAACACTCAGGGCTGGAGGACGGAAGGCTGCCTGCAGCTGATGTATCTGCAGGCCACAGGGACCCCAAAGCAGCCAGCCTGGCTGGGGACTGAGAACGCGGGGCCACTGGCCCTTGTCCCCGCTCCCTCTACATAGTGCGGTGGGTGAGGATTGGTCCTATGTTGGTCATCCAAATACCTAGCAGAAGAATTTAGGGGAGGAGACACTTGCTCTGGAGCATGGGGGACCTAGGAGGCTCATGTGCAGAAGC
This sequence comes from Uromys caudimaculatus, assembly GCA_028551405.1. Classification (NCBI taxonomy): domain Eukaryota; kingdom Metazoa; phylum Chordata; class Mammalia; order Rodentia; family Muridae; genus Uromys; species Uromys caudimaculatus. Next base: position 112,660,237 of record CM052705.1, on the reverse strand, counting down.
CACAGAGACAACATTGGCTGCATCTGCGGCAGGAACATAAAGCAATGCACTCAGAAGACACAGACAGGATGGCACAGGCCAGACTAGGCTCAGGCATAACCTTCAAGACACTCTTGCCCCGCTCCTCTCCCGGCTCTGCTTCTGGTGTTGTCTGGGTCTTCAGGGACTTCACACCACCACAGAGTGAGGGCTGCCCTGGGCAGAGGCACAGTGGGAGGAGGACAGATGGAAGTGTCCTCAGAGGCTAGTGACAAAGGAGATGGAGCAGTAGCTATGCTGGCTAGTGGAGGGGCAGATGGAGCCCACAGCAGCAAGGTGACATTCCAGTGTGTGGGAGGAGATCCTGAGTCTTGCAGGATGTAGGTAGGCCACCATCTCAGGCACCTCCTGTGACTGTGGACCCCCTGGATCAGGCATAGAGGGTCATCCCACGTGTAGACATTGTGAGTGGAAGAGGCTGAAAACCAGGTTTTTCTCTCTAAGCCCAGACCCTAGCTGAGCTGAAAGCTGAGCCTGAAGCCAAGCCTGGAAGCCAAGCCCAGAGCTGAACCTGGAGATCAGCACAGAGCCAAGGTTGGAGCTGATGAACCTAGAACAAAGTCTAGAGTCCAGCCTGGAGCCGAGCCTGGAGCTGAGCCTGGAGCTGGGCCTGGAGTCCAGCCTGGAGCTGAGCCTGGAGCTGAGCCTGGAGTTGAGCCTGGAGCTGGGCCTGGAGCTGGGCCTGGAGTCCAGCCTGGAGCTGAGCCTGGAGCTGGGCCTGGAGTCCAGCCTGGAGCTGAGCCTGGAGCTGGGCCTGGAGTCCAGCCTGCAGCTCGACCTGCGCAGCCAACACCTGTTGCTTCTACCTTCATGCCTTCCTTTCCCGCCAGCCAACTGTCCCTGACACACATCTGTCTACGGGTACAGCCACCCCTCCTCTCACCCACGTGGGGTTTCTATAATCCAAGTCATTTGAAACATGGACAATATTTTAACTCAGCTCTACCACCATTATGGATTCATTTGACATTCAGTGTGCAGCAATAACAATGAATTTCCCGAGTACTGAATGTCACATCCTTCCGCAAGAGCCAGCCAGTGTCATTACCATGCATAGCAGTGTCCCTGGCTGCTCCCCAGCAGACTCTAGACTCAATGAAGGCCATTCTACCCACCCACACTGCCACTGTCCTCCGGGAGGAGCCACTGGGGCTACTGGAGAATGAGCAGGGTGGCATGGCTTCCCATGGGGCCAGCATCCTAGGAGTTCCACATGACTTAATGGACCATGTAGAGCTGGTCTACAGCACCTCACAGGCCCGGCAGCTCTCTACTGCGGGTCCTGTGCTGAATGCTCTCATTCCCTCTCAGTACAGCCATGCTTCCTCCTCCTCATCTTTCAGAACCAAGCTGGGTCTCAGGCTACCCTGCCGAAGGATGCAGACTGGCCTGACCATGCTCCTTGGGCTCACCTGACACCTGCTCTTCTGGCCCAGAGCCTGGAGGAAGCACCAAGTTCTGCCACGTTTCTGTGGTTTCTCCCTGCCGGAGAACTTGGCCATAGGATGGGTAGCCCAGCCCTTCCCCAGGACCTCATACAAGCAGGACATGCAGATTTAGGCCATCCTGTGTTCCAGCAACTCAAAGAGGTGGCGCTGCCTTCTGACCTACAGATGAACAAACTGAAGCCCTAAGAGATACAGTGGGATTGCAAAGGTTGGCAGCCCCAGACAACGATGCTGGCCACCTGCCCGCACCTACACCCCACCCCAGGGTCCCACTCCCACCCTCAGCTCCTATCCAAGCCTCTGCACTGGCAAAACCATCACCATCCAGCTGTTCAGTCTGGTCCTCCCCATGGACTCTGGCCTTCCATTAGCACAGGCTGACACTACCTCCATGTGTCTTCCCAGGAGGCTGTTAGATAGGCAGGACTCTTTTCTTCATGTGTAGACAACAAGCTTGATAGAGGGAAGGCTGTAGGGGCAACAAGGCCAGGAGGGAGCAGCAGAGCAGGCACAGGGTGGGCAGAGAGACTCATGGGAAAAGTACCTGTCTGAATAAGAGAGACTGCCTATGAGCCAACTGCTGACCTTGGCACAGGCCTGGAAGACCTAATGCCCACTCTCCTCCTGGGTTGTGTTAGCTGCTTTCCTTGTTGTTGGGGCAAAATATCTGACAAAAATAACTCAAGGAAAGAGGGCTCACAGCAGGAGGGGACACACCAGCCCCTGGCGGAGAGTCAGTCAGAAGGCTCAAGAAGTGGCCATGTTGAGTCCACAGTCAGGAAGCAGAGAGTCATGCATGCTGGTATTCTGCTGGATTCCTCATTTTTTTTTTTATTTTTGTGCAATTTGGAACCTGGCCATGCCTAAGGCCTCCAGTCACGGCTGTCTTCCTCCTTTAATTAATGTCCCCTCGGGACACCCTCACAGACACGCCCAAAGGTGTGTCTATCTAATCCCTTAACTGTTTTTTAATTTAATTAGGTTGACAGTTCAAATTAAACCGAGTCTGGGGTAGAGGTGGGAGTCTTGGGCCCAGACATCTGAGAAGCCAAGAAGCTGGGACCTGGTTTGCTAAGCCAGGAATGTGGCAGATCCAAGGTGAAGCAAACACCTTACTTCTCCTCTGGATGTACAGTCAGATCCCTTCCTTGCCAGGTCTGCATGGCCTTGGGTAGTAACTTGTTCAACTATTAAAACATGTAGGAAAGACATCTGGAAGTTCTGAGGCCTGGTCCTGAGAAGCCTGCAGCTTTTGCTTGGCTCACCAGAGACAGAGGGGCAGATCATGTGAAAGATGTCTGTTCCCTTGACACAGGATTGCAGGTAGGCTTCCTGGGTAGTGAGGAGAGACCACCAGTCCCAAGGCCCCCAGCATGAGTAGAGATACCTTGGCAATAGTGGCCACAGCAGATACCACATGGAACTAGAAGCCTTTCCAAATGCCTCCAAATCCCCAGTGAAATAAAATTATTTAAATGATGGTTAAATGATTAAAATTAAATAAAATAATTTAATCAGCACCCACAGGTTAACGCATCCTTTAGGTTCGCATCTTAGTGAAGACAGAGAACATAACTGGGTGCCCGGAAGTGAGCTACCACTGTAACAAGTGCGTCAGGCATGTCCTCACACCATGCCCCCCAGTAAACTCAAAATGTATTCGAGACAAATAGGAGACTCGAATAGATGAAACTCATAAAAGAGAACCTCAGGAAGCAGCCTTGGGCGTGGCTTCGCAGGGGATGGCAGCCTTGGCTGTGGCTCTTTGGACACAGTGTGAAACTGAGATAACAGACAGTACCAAGTGAGTGAGGAGTGCCAGGACAAATGGCTCCTGCGCCACTCAGGAAACAGCCACAGGATGAAGAGGCCATTGTGGATTCGGAGAGAGGATTCGTTCATTACATTGTGTGTGTGTGTGTGTGTGTGTGTGTGTGTGTGTGTGTGTGTGTGTGTGTGTGTGTTTTACAGGAGTAGTCAGGACAACTTGGGAAGTCTATTCTTCCTTTGTGTGCCCTGGCAAACAAGCTCATCAAGGCAGCATGTGACTTTACCAGCTGAACCATCTCAACAAGCCCAGAGAGAGGATTTGAAACCCATTAGGTGAGACCAAAATAAATATGGTCAATCCAACCAGAAGGAGACACAAAATTTACTGAAAGAGTGGTCAGAGGACCCAAAGGGGCAGATTTCAAAAGATAGATGAATGCCAATAAGTACACAAGAAAATGTTCAGCACTGTAAACCATCAGGGCAGTGACAGCCCCAACCACATGGGGACATCGCTTGTTAAAATGGCCCTGCCACCAAGTCTGAATATAGTAAGAGCCGGCCAGGATGCGAGAAAAGGTATTACAAATAGAATCTGATGGCTCATTTTCAAAGATGCCTGGAGCTAGCTTCAGTTCCACTATAAATGAACAGAAAGCATTAGACCCCTGGGAAAGCCAGCTAATCTACCCATCCTCCAACACACCCACCCAAAACGGAAGTTAAAGAAAACTCCAGTCACGCTTGCCTGCAAGGCAATGCTCCTGAAAAGCTTTAACATAAACAAGGTTTAAAACATACAGATGGGGGCTGGAGAGATGGCTCAGTGGTTAAGAGAACTGACTGCTCTTCCAGAGGTCCTGAGTTCAATTCCCAGCAACCACATGGTGGCTCATAACATCTGATGCCTTCTGGTGTCTGTGAAGACAAAGTCTTCCTATATATTAAATAAATAAGTATTTTTAACACATAACAATGGAGCCATGCAGAGGTTTTGTTGAGCAAAGGTATGATGTGATCGAGGCAAACATAAGTTCTGAGGGACACGTAAGGTTGTTTTTGTTAAGGGAGGAAAGGCCATAAAACGCATGGCCTCAATTTCACCACTCTGAGACTCCAAAGCTCTTATTATGAAATGACAGCACTCTTATTATGAAGTGAGGACCAGTGTTCCTCACAGTGGACCACCATAGTATTGTCTTCTTCTCAAAACACAGAGCAGAACTGCCACATAACGAAGCAATTCTGTTCCTCAGCATGTTATATCTGATGGAAATGCAATCAGCATGTGGGAGAGACATCTGCACTCCATGTTCACAAAAGCCTGAGTATGGACCAACCTGTGAATAGCAGAATGGATAAAGAAACCGTGGTACATATGCCCATGATGGACTATTATTCGACCTTTAACAAAATAAAAGACGAGGCTCTCGTTTGCAAGGCTGTGAGTAGACCAGAAGGACACGATGCTAACTGCAATAAGCCAGACAAAGAATCAAAAGCACTTCAAGATCTCTCGTAGACCTGAGAACTGAGTTTATACACAGAATTAGAGAGAGGAACAAGAGGGCTGGGAGTAGAGAGAAGGCCACGGGTACAAAGCTACAGTTAAAGAGGGTGGGATTGTCCAGAGCCACAGCATACAGAACAACTGTGGTTCATGACTCGGCCGCAGAGTGTGGGTCACTCTGTCTCAGGTTCCTGTCACTGACAGAAATGGAGGGCAGAGGGCAAGTGGGTGCAGTCACCTGCTTAGCTGGAGAGATCACTTTTCTGTGGATAAGCACATCAGAGCATGGTTTCCTCAGCTTTGCTAGCTGTGATGTGTGCTTTTAGTGATATGAAGGAAGTTGGTTCCCTGCTTGGTCTTTGAAATTCACTAGACTATGAACAAGCAGCACTTGCCAGGTGAGTCTGCTGACAAAGGAAGCTGAAGACTTGGAGGTAGAGAGATAGGTGGGTGGAGAAGGTGGCTCTGGACCGTGGAATCCAAGCAGACTTCAAGGACCAGAGACTGATGCATTCTGGGATTTTCACCCTAATATCAAGGTCTTCCCGCCTAACACCTTCTTCTCTGAGGTAAGCCTAGCTCACAGATCCAGAGGGATGTTTCTGTCCCTGTGTGACTCAGGCCACTTTGTGAGTCCCAGGTAGAACCTAGGCTTTCCGCATGGGGTGTCTGTTACCTTGGGGTAGAACCTGGGCGGAATAGGTCAGAGCGTTCTGCAGAAATTGGGATGGAAACTGGGGGCATGCAGATCGGTGGGCAGGAGCAGAAAGGCACCGGGGGTACAGGAGGTGCTACCTCAGACTCACAGAGAATGTGCCTGAGGAAGAGCTAAAGTGTGGCTTCTTATCCAAAGCCAGCTGGAGGAACCCCAGGAGAAAGGAGCGTGGGCTGAAGACAGAACCTCACTTAGGGAGTCAATAACGAGGCTTTTGCTGGGCTCTCTCTCACCCCCAATCCCACCCCCAAAGCAAGCAGCCACACAGCATACCACACTTCACAGGGACAGGAAGTGTGAGCCTGAGATCCAGGGCATTCCAGAGGGAGAGGCCAGGACCAGCAAGCCACATGCAGCCTGTGCAGAAGATCCTGGTTTGTGGTCTGGCTGGTGTAGGAATGAGATTTGGAAAAGCAATGACCACATGGCTCCCTGTGACCCTCTCTTACTCCCCCAGGCACAGTGCAGAGTGCGCACAGTACTGTGCTCATGGACAAAGAATCCCGCTGCAGCAGTGAGGGCCTGGAATGGGAGTACCTTGACACCTGGCAGTTGCCTAGCAACTGCAATGAGTCCCAGTGACTGAGCACCTCCAGGTGGAAGAGTAGTCTGGGGGCTAGTGAGGACCACGTGCCCTCCTGTCCCCCTGCTCTGCTTGCCTCTGCTGGGTCTCACAGATAGGAGCATAGGGGCTCCACGGCCCATTGGCGAGTCAATGGGCCTCACCCAGCTCCCCACGCCAGGCAACTGCTGAACAGTCAGTCTGTTGCCCCAGTGTGTTGGCATACATGGCCTTATTACCTAGCTAATTAGAGCCCAGAGGATCGCCCAGCCCCCACTTTCACCATCGTCTCTACAAGCAGCTGCTTAGGCTGCTGAGAAGGCCCCGTGTGTGGAGTCCACCAGTCCTACAACCAGAGTACATCCCAAACTACTGTGCTTCCTCATTTCCTGAGGTCTCATGGCTGCTTCTTCACTCAAGCCACCAGGATGGGTTTCTTCACAGCTACTCTGCACCTCCAGGGTGAGCAGCACAAGATCTCCTCCATGGAGTTCTCTAGGTCACAGTGTGCCACTCGTCCCCCAAACTCCTCAGAGCCTGGGTTTTCTCTTCAGGGAAGCAAGCACAGTAATTGTCTCTGTCCTGGTTCATCAATGAAAAACAGGAATGTCATCCCTAGCCATCTAGCCCCTGGGGACTCAGTTGGGCCTTTGTAAAACTTGACTTTCCCTGACCTGAATTCCAGATCTCTTCAGCTCTGACAGTGTCCAATAAATAACTCCATGTTTCATGAGTGATGGCAAACCCCAGAACAGCTTTAATTTTGCAGAGCGATAAATTAACTGCAATGTTGGCCTCGTGTGCACGATTAAACTCTCTTCATAGCATTTCGTTGCTTTACGACTGGGCGGCCTGCACCTCTCAGAATTCTTGGCAGAGTCCTCTGTAGTCAGACAGACCTTCCCGGCCTAAACCCCAGGTGGTGAGGCTGGGGCCTGGTGCCCTTGGGAATCACAGACCTGAGCAGCTGGGTCTAAGGCAGAGCTAAGCTGCCATACACTCCTCCAGCCCAGAGGTGGCGCTGCAGGCAACTTCCAGGAAGTGTGTGTGTGTGTGTGTGTGTGTGTGTGTGTGTGTGTGTGTGTGTGTGTGTGTGTGTGTGTGTGACCAGCTTTAGAATTTGTATATTTTCTTGTTCCTTTTGTTTTCTCCTTCTTCCTGGCCTTTACATGTGTTCATCTTGTCTAGCCCGTGTATTTTCTTCTCCATTTGTCTGAGTGATACAATGAGCATTTATATTCTTTTTATGGTTGCTTTGATCTGAATGTTTGTGACACTAAAGCTCACCGGCTACAATCTTATGCCCAGTTCAACGATCTCAAGGGGTAGGGTTTTAGGGGGTGATTAGTGCCATTTTAAAAGGCTAGAGGGATTCCTTCCTTCCTCTAGGTGAGGACACATAGTGCCATTTATGAAGAACTGGCCTTACCAGACTCAGAACCTTCCAGCACCTACCAACTACTAGAAGAGTAAACAATGCATTATGTTGTTTATGACGGTCCCAGGCTGTAGCAGCCCCAATACACCCAGGCAGCGTTTGTTGATGCATTTTGATGTGTTTATTTTCAAAGTAAAAAACAAACCAAAGTTCCCAACTGGTTCAGTAAAGCAAGCAAAAAATAATTGTATGGATGGAGGGGTGGGGGGCAGGGACACACTGTCAGTGTCCTCTCCTGATAGGTTAATTTAAGTAGAAGGAAATGACACACTGTTCAAACCAATACAATTGTTTACTCAGTTTGCAACACACAAAATCAGTATCTGCAGTCCAATTGCACGTCTTCATGGCAACCATAGTTGGAAATTATCTTTTTTTTTTTTTTTTTTTGGTTTTTCAAGACAGGGTTTCTCTGTATAGCCCTGGCTGTCCTGGAACTCACTCTGTAGACCAGGCTGGCCTCGAACTCAGAAATCTGCCTGCCTCTGTCTCCCGAATGCTGGGATTAAAGGTGTGCGACATCACTGCCCGGCGGAAATTATCTTTTAAGGCGCTGTTCACATTAACAACCAAGGGTACTAAATATTTAGGACTAGAACCAACAATAAATGTGAAATTATTTTATGGGAAAGTTATTTTTTAAAAGCCTTTACTGAAAGACATTAAATAAAACCCAAATAAAAAGAAGAGCCAGGCCATAGTGTGCTGGGCTGGAGAAAGAGGCTTCAGGCAGCCCACAACCACCTATAAGTCCAGCTCCAGGCGATCTAACGCCCTCTTGTGGCCCCCACGGGCATCTACACATCCTTTCACATACCCACAGACACCAACACAGAATTCAAAAATAAACTACATCTTACTAAAAGAAATGCAGCATGTATTTCATAGTGTTCGTTTTTCTGGAAATGATCTAAAAACTTAATAAAGAGGCTTAAAAAACAGAAACAAGCATTCTCTCCATGAAAACTATTAAATGGATTTTATATATAAACAAAAATCCATTATATATATATAATGTGTGTGTGTGTGTGTGTGTGTGTGTGTGTGTGTGTGTGGTCAGATGCTTGATATTAACCAAGAGAGTCTTGAAGAAGAAGCATGATCTCTGAGCCATCACAGTCAGACTGGAAAATGAGGTTTTGTGACACAGAAAGAATCTGTCTGCAGAAACTAAACGTGTAATTTGTGATCAAATAAACAGAACAGATAGGATTTTGTAATAAGACGCCCTTTGTAAGAAATAGCAAAGATGAACCCCATACTTAGAAGTCAATTCTAAGAGACTGAACACATAAGCATAACTAAAAGCTAAGGAAGTAACCTGGTTTGGTGGCAAATGCCAGCACTCAGGAGGCAGAGGCAGGAGGATCTCTGAGTTAGAGGCCAGCCTGGTCTACAGAGCAAATTCCAGGATAGCCCTACATAGACAGACTCTGTCTCAAAAACACAAAGCCAACCAAAAAACCAAGCAACCTGTTGAGATTTGATCTGTTGGTATGTACTATGATTCTAAGCTCTGCTCCTCCCCCCACCCCTCAGGCCTGGCTGCCCCCAAGGACGAGAAAATCCACGTGTACATCAAGTAATGCTTGCTTCTTAGTTTAAAACTATTGGTGAAATAGAAATGCTGACAGCCTATAGCTGGGCAGAAGAGAGAAGGGCAGGGTTTTGGTTCCCAGGCTTGGGATCTGAGGAGAGACCATGAGGGAGAGAAAAAAAAAGGTGGAGAGAGGAGAAGACGCCATAGAGTAGATGAGTCATGAAAACATGACCACGAGGGCTGGCCAGTTGGAGTTAAGAGCGGCCCAGATGGACATGGTGAGTTATAATTCAGGGTTATTGATGGGGAAGTAGATTCTAATAGCTTTGAGGGCAGATATCTGCCCTGCTCTAGCGCATTAAAGACCTATTGTAAATATACAAGTTACGTGTCTTTTATCTGGGAACTGAATGACCAAAGGTGGGGTAGAAACCTCCGATTAAGACAAAATATTAACTACACCACCAAACAACACCAAAAGCCCAGGGACACTAAAAAAGAGCTAACTGTAAAGGGAAGGTCGTAGCAAAGACAACATCATCGAAACTAAGACATTCAGCTCAGAAAGGAAACGATTTAAATTGTGAAAAGAGAAGTGACAGCTTGAAAGAAGAACACAGCTGACAGCGACAGGCTCGTGGATATACAAAAGAACACACAATCGGTGGAAGACAAAGCCATCTGCAAGGGAGGGCACAGAAACCTGAAGATGTGCTTCACAGGAGAGGTGGGGGAGCTCAGGTACAGAGGGACCAGCCAGGGAGTTCTGACATAGCCTCAACAAATGTGCGCCGACGCCCTCCAAGCTCCCACCCTAAGGACAAGAGCCAGGTTTTCTAAAAGAGACGAAGCCTTTGAGAATGGATTGGGATAGAAGATGCATTATCCACATCAGGCCAAGCTGTAAACAACAAACAGGAAGCAGAGAAAACAAACACAAGATTCTGGAAGCCGAGAAACAGACAGTGGAATCTGCCTGAGCAGACTTGAGAAAGACAAATTCTGAGCCAGGAAAGAAAAACTGTGAACGCGCCTGATTTGTTCCCAAGAATATTCAACAGGAAGAAGCTGGCAGCCCCAGGTGTCTCTAGGACTAGGGAGGGGAGGTGGTGGCAGAGCCTGGCGTATGGAGTGGCACGTAGCACAGGGCGGCACAGACGTTAGTGAAGTCACATCACCAGAGGACCAAGAAATCTAAGTCCCACTTAGAGGTGCGGGGCCAGGGACTGGGAGGAAGTACAAATGGTCCAATCACTCCAGAAAATATCTGGTGATTTCTAGGACTGAGTGAAATTATGTTCCATGTGGCCCAGCAATTTTATTCCTGATCGTTCACACACTCCCCCACTCCAAATTAAAAGCTAAGTCCACATCCCAATTTATACACTATGGTTTACTACAGTTTTATCTAATCGCCCTAACCTTCTGTAAGCCAATAAAGCGTCCTGTGACGGGCTAATGGTCAAATAAACTATGGTCCATCCTCACCATGGGGCACAGCGTGTGAACGGGAAAGGCTGCTGGTGTGTTTGGTAGCTCGGGAGTTCGGAGCAGATCTCACACCCACAGAACAGCCTCTGCCTCAGAAGGTGACTCAGAGACAGGAGAACCCCGGAGAGAGGCTGTCTCAACTCAAAAGTAGATTGATTTCCAACCCTCATCACACTCCCAAGCCTCAACAAGCCTGGGAAAGACCCATGGATGATTATATTTCATTACAACACTTTTAGTGCTTGTGAATTTTGATTTTGAAAATACACTCGTGTTCAGTAATATATAATTTACTAGATAGGGCTATGTTAAATTAAACTGTACCCTGGGCATCCCTACTCTGAAAAGATAAAATTCAAAATGCTCCAAAATAGGAGTCATTTTGATCACTAATACGACATTTTAAAAGGTTTTTATATTGCAGACGCTTAACCTGTAACATCTATGCAAATACTATGCAAATCAGAGAGACTCTGAACCTAGTGCTTCTGGTCCCAAGCACTTTGGATAAGGGTTACTCAGCAACGTGAGAGTAGAACAAAATTATTTCCAAATATGCATTTCTAAAAGATAATTGCCTCCTGTGTGCCTCTTCCTAATTAGCCAGCTTTGGGAATGTTCCTTTAAAATGATGAAGTAAATGAGTAAGGTATGGGATCCTTCAGGGGGAGATGCTTAGGCAACCAGCTCAGCTGAGAGCAGCCTCCCAGGAACCAGAAGATGGAGGCGGCCATCACCAGTCTCCTGTTGATGAAGACTGATAGGAAGGCTCCCACCAAGCAAGAGAGCCAACCAACAAAGAAAAGGACTGAATGAGACACAGAGACCAGGGAGCCTGCCCTGTTGCTGAGAAGAGAATGGGCAGAGGGACCCAGAGTGAAGTAAATAGCCAGCTCAGGCCAGGAGAGAAGAAAGTCTCCAGAGACCAGTGAGGAAGAGAGAGATACCATAAAAGGCACTGGAAGAATGAGCAACGGATAGGAGGAGGGGTCAAAAAGCAAGGCAATTGTTAAGTTCAGGAAACACAAAAGGCAAAACGGAAACTCAACTGGACTACACTGTTGGACTGGGTTATGAGTGAAGAACAGATGAGAAGTAAACATGGAAAATTATTCATAAATAATTTTAATATAACTGTGTTGAGAAAACAGAGAAGAAACAAAGGGACTGGCAGAATATAAACACATTTTTGGTTTACCGTAATGGGGAATTTTCAAATTATGTCTTAATTTAGAAGGTAGACATATAGACAAAGCTGTTATAACTGTGTGGATGTGTGAATGCCCAAAATAAAACATTTTAAAAACTACAGAACATTGATTCTAGAAAGGAGAGTGGAAGAGCCTGGGAAAGACCAGTAGATGATTCTATCTCATTACAACACTTTCAGTGCTTGTAAATTGTGATTTTTAAAACATACTTGTTGTCAGTAATATATAATTTACTACATAGGGCTATGTTAAATTGTATTTACTTCTTAATTCAAAAATAAAACATCAAAGGCCACCGAGAGGATTCAATGGGTAAAGATGTTTGCTTGCAAGTCTGGCGAACACACACACACACACACACACACACACACACACACACACACACACACACGCGCGTGCGCACACGCGCGCGCGCACACGCACTCAGGGTAATCCCAGGAAAGGATGAGGTAGGTGCAGCACTTGGAATTCGTAGACACAGCAGTTACAGTTACAGCTTTCTCAGAAACTGAAGATCACATTTAGCAAAGGTGTCACACACATACTGCCAGTGAGCCTAGTTTCTCTCCTGGAATATGCTGTCTCCTGCTTCCACCTGCAGACTCCCCCGTCTCTTCTGTGCCTTGGCTAAGTCTCCACATGGCACAGTTTCCTGTGAGGCCAGCCAGGAGTCCTAGATCAGGCTGCCTAGCCTCCAGTCCGCTTCAAGATCAAGAGCACATCCCCCAGCCCTGTTTGTGGGGTAGATGTGTTTGGCTAAAGCTCTGGCAATGAAGTGCAAGAGGGTGTGTGTGTGTGTGTGTGTGTGTGTGTGTGTGTGTGTGTGTGTGTGTGCGCGCGCGCGCGCACGCACGCTTGTGTGTAGGAAGTGTTCTTTGGGATGGGATGGAGGTCCTTCCTGCTCTTGCATGCCCTTACATTTTAGAATATAGAATGGCTAGTGTACTGGCAGCCATTTGGGGCCACACTGTTGCCACAGGAAGAAAAGCCTCACAGAATCAAGAAAAGTGACCAGCCGAAGGTTTCTGATGCTGAAACACCCCACAGCTGCCCTATGCTGACCCTCTTCTGACTTTGACATATGCAGAGATGTGCACTGAACCCATGACTTCCTGGACTCTTCTCTTGTATGCAGCAAGAGTGTGATTCTAATCTCAGTTAGAAACGGGACGTCATAGGAAGTCCCCTGAAAATAAAGGGCACGTGGTCTGGGCCTTTCATCTTTAGGGGAAGTAAGTGTCCTCATGGATCAGAAGGGGAAACCACATCCTGTGTGTGTGTGCGCGCGCGCGGCTCTCTTGGCACTGCACACTGTGCTTTTTGGGGACAGGGCCCTGCCCACAGGGACTCTTTTTTCTATATTCTAGAGGATTACAGCCAGGCAGCATGAGGCATGCACAAGATGCTCTCTGTGTCCCTTGAATCAGGAAACAGAGGGCCACCAAAGCCTAGAACACAGCTGGTTCTTGTCTCTGGTCCCCCCAGGCTTATGGGCCATCCCCTGAGGCCAAGCTCCTCATGTCCCCATGCCTCTTACCTACCAATCTCTGTCCCTCCATCTGCTCAGACAGAGCACTTGAGCCCTGCCTGAGGTGTAGACAGGTGACAGGCAGTTGCTTACCTCCTGAAGGCAGTGGAGACACCGGAGGGCCTGGGAGTTTAAGGGGAGCTGGTAACACCTGCACTTGGGAACCAGCTTGCTATGTGTCTCACCTGTCCCAGTGTCACACCCAAGGGCTCTCTGCTGGGCTGCAGCAACAAGTGCAGGTGGTTCTATCCCCAAGACTTCCCTGTTCCCTTGAGCCCTGCTTTTGACTAGGCTCTGTGCCCAGACAGGGAGGAGGGAAAGATAAGCCAGGTTTGCTAGAGTTGGGGCTGGGTGCCATGGCCTGGAGGGTCTTGGAGCCCAGGGACATAGCCAGGTAGGCCTGAGCCTTGCCCCATCTGGACACACTGCCTGGCTGGCAGTACAGTGTTGAGAAGGTCCCCAGAGAAATCCAAATGTTTCCTCTGATGGGAGTCAAACAGCTGAAGGGCCCTAGAAGCAGTCACAGAGTGTGACCCGGAAAGGCCTGGAGAAGCCCTGACTCAGCCATGCAGGTATGTGTATCTCAGCAGCACCCACAGTATAGGTCGAGAGAGGGTCACAGAGGGTCAGAGAGGGACTGTTTAAGGGACAGTGAGGAGTGCCAACCTGGAGTGGGACTAGGTGCAGATATGGCGACAGTATGGATCTGTGAGGCAAGAAGCAGGTAGCTCAGAAAGACAGGTCTGGGAAGTGCGTGCCACGGGATATGGGTGACTGTTCATACAGAAGAGGGTGGAGATGAGGGAATTGATCAGCCCTGCCTGGATGGGCAGCCCCATGCCAAGGAGCCAGAGCAAGAGCCTGCGACAGCTTTGGGTAGCCATCTGCCCGTCCAGTGCAAGGCTCCCTCTACCCTGCAGCTCTGGATGCATCTTCCTCAGTGTTCCCATACCCATTCCTGACCAGAAGCAGCTGCAGTCACTTCACACAGTGCTCTCCAACATCAGCAAAATAAAGATGCAAATCAACCCCCTGACCAGGCTCCACACCCCCCCCCCCACAACACCCCACCTCCCTCACCGTCCCCTGCCCATGGCGACTTTGAATTTTAAATTTCATTTTCCCATCACTTTTCAATAAATGCTTTTTCCCTGAGATGTCTCGAGTCCTGACCTTATAATGCCCGAGTTAAAAGGCAGTGTCTTGTTTCCAGCTGCAGATAATTTACTCCTGAATGGTCCAATTACACGGCAGCCAGGGCTCCACTGGGCTTCGCAGAGACGGCGCTGCTGGCCCGAGAGATAATGGTGTTGCTGGCAACATAACTGTTGACTGACCTGGCCTGTTGTAGTCTGTACCAGTGGCTGCTGTCCAGAGGCACTAAGGAGGGTGGACAGGCTGGGCCACCCATGAGGATCCTGTAGGGCCCTTTCACTTGCCCAGAAGACAAAGGCCTCTCTGTTGGCAGGACCATCCCCTTGATTCCCCCAGGGAGTCCCTGCATGGTGGTCTGCTCCACCTCTGCCTGCCAACTCCAGTCAACAATCGGTAGTGCATGAACAGCTTCCCGCCCTGTATTCAAATCAAGCCTGGCTTGGTAATGTAAAAGATTTAAAACATGGTACAGCAACGTAAAACCTACCAACCACAAGTCCCGACTAAGTTCAGCTCTACCCTGGTGGCCCTGTATACCTCCCTGAGACTTAAGCCCTGAATGGTTGGTGTAAGTTACCAGTGCCTTCACAATGAAATGAACAGGCAAGCTCAAAGAGCAAGCTTCTCTCAGTTCTTTCCCCTAACAAGGTATTTAGGCTTCTCGGTGGTTTTGCATCAAAGAAGTCTAAAGCTCTGTGATTCCACTTTAAAGCCCCTAAACGCCTCATTATCATTCTTGAAGGAGTCAGCAATGCTCAGCTGAAGAGGCAGCCATGCTCTGGCACTGTGTGCGCACCTGTGATTAGTGGAGACTCGTGGCTTTCAAACGATGCTGTGAATACCCCACCTTTCCCATAGGGAGATGGAGCTTATCTCTCTACCCCTGGAATCTGAGTGGTCATGGCAGAAATGACAATGGATTCGACTCAGGACAGAACTTTCAGGAGACAGGCATCTCCTACCTTGGAAGAAGTGTGTCTGAGTACTGAAAGACTACAAGGGGACTCATGAGGACACCCATGGCAGAAGCCTTTAGAAAGTTCATGGAGGTTGTGGGAAGAGACCACAGGGACAGCCATAAATGCGGCCATGAGAGAGGTTCTTCAGAAAAAAGAATCAGATGGGAAGACTCAAGGACCTAGACAGACACACAGATACGTCTGCCACCTGCATGGCCCCAGCTATCCACACCCTCCAACTGGAGACTCCCGTGTGGAACAGGAGCCATGGCAGAGATGAAGGTCCACAAGGCTGACTGAGTCCTCCCTCAGAGAGGTACACAGGTTGTGATTTTAGGATACCGTGTGACATAATCATGACCCACTCTTTCCATGCTGTGCTAATACAATTGTGGAAGGGCAGACAGTCTACACTCCAAGCCATGGGGAGCCAAAATGGGGACAAGGATGCATGGATGGCCAGTCTGTGTGCAGCTGAGTCAGGAGGAAATAGGAGCATCCTGTTCACAGAAGCAAAGCTTTGTGAAGATAGCGTGGGGTGTTCTACCCCTCTTCCTTTAGGGGTGAGCTTCCCCAGTTAAAGCATGCTCCATGGTGGAGCCCCACTTCAGTTGGAAGGCTACCTGGGCCATGGACCAGTTTAAATGCTACAAAGTCAGTGGTAAAAGAGCAAGACTCACATCCTCCCCTGGGCTGGCCTCAGCTGCTACTTGCTTCTTCTGACCTGCTCACTCAGAACTCGGTTGGTTGGAAAAAGTCCTGGCCCTTCTATACAACCTCTGCCTCCTGCTCACGGTCCCACCCGCTCAAGCCCAGTGTCCTCACAGAGCTGAGGGAAGGAAAACTCCCTCCCTCCCAGAGAAGCACATGGCTTCCACAGCCCAGTCAACTGTGCCAGCTCCTTCAGCTCACACCGGGCAGGTGTCTGTGCCCAGCCACTCACACATAGTGAGAACAAACCCAGGAGAGTTCCCTGCAAGACCAGCTGAACCCGTGTTTTTAAGTGGGAAGAGGCTTCCAGGGGCTGCGCTCCACCAAGACTGAGGGGATGGGAGCGGAGGAATAAGTGCCAGAGTCACCAGGCACCTAACCACACATGTGCATCCAGGTGGAAGGAGCTGTGACAAGCTCATTAGACAGCAAAGAGTATTGCCCCGAGGCTCGACTGACATGGGCTCTGCCAAGGCTGGGATCAGCCAACATGGGGTTCTGCCAAGGCTGGGATCAGCCACCAGGAGCCACCATTCCTGCATCCCTATTGGCATAGAGGTGTCAGCTGCCAGGCCACCCTGAGCTGGATGCCTGCATGATCTTGGGATACTGCCGGGGGCAGGTAGCTGAACTCACTTGATGCAGGTGAGTTGGACAGGGCCCAAAATGGCTGGACCTCCCAGCTCACACTACAAGCTGGAACTTGATGACCCAGGTCTTTCAAATTAACAGTGGACCAAAGGCAATGCCAGCTTAGGAGTCAGCCTTGTCCCCAGCCATCCTTCCAGGTCCCGTCCAGGTGGGGAGTAGAGCCACTGGTGGCTGGTGCAAACCTTCACACATCCCCTCTTTAGACTCTTCCTGGCTTTTCTAAGATGCCAGTGATGGGGTGGAGAGCAGCTGGCCTGTGACTCCCAGTCTTCATATCACTGTGGGGTCTGAACATCTGCTGTGCCACCAACACGAACAGACTATGAAACCAAAATGCAAATGACCCCAAGACACAAGCAAAGAAAGTCGGCGTCCTGGACATGAAAGGAATATTAATGGGAGCTGCAGAGAGGTCCGCATGCCATCTCTCTGGCTGGCTCGCCTAGACACAGGCACAGGCACGGGGACAATGCCAACAGTGTGCCCAGAAAGAAGGGTCAAAAATCATAGATTGAAAATGCAGGTGCCCTCTCCAACTGTTGCCCACTCTGAGTCTGTCCAGAGCCATGCCACCAGGTGCCCTGCTATGGGCAGCCCACACCGGCCGAGTGGGCAGGCAGAGTTCCTCCAGCTCCTATCTGCTTCTTGGGACTAAACCCAAAGCCAGAAAGCCAAGTGGGGAGACATGGTAGAGCCCAGCACCTCATTTAGGAAAAGAGAAACCCAACCCAAGTAGAGTGAAAGAGGAGGGAGGGGCAGGGAAGAAGCCTGGCTGCTCCGAATGTCTGGATGTGGCCTTCTTTGTGGTTTGAGTTCAAAATCTTGTAAATATTTCAAGTAATTATGAACAAAACTAAATCATTAAACTTCTGCTCTGTTATAGACACTGTGAGGAGAAAGGAAAGTCACAGATGGGGAGAAAATCTTTGCAGAACGCAAAGCTGACAAAAGACTGGCATCCGGAATATATAAACGCGTGCCGGATTGAACAATAAGACGTGGAGTTCAGCCTAAGATCTGAACAGACATCTTAGAATGACAGCAAGCGAGTCTGCTAGTCACGTTTCTCACTTCTGTGGCCAACATGCCTAACCAAAGCAACTCGGGGAAGAAAGGAAGGGCTTGCGATTCGAAGGGCTCACAGCTCAAAAGTAGAGTCCATTATGAAAAGAAAGACTTGAGGTATCTCATCACCAGCACCCACAGTCAGGAAGCAGAGAGAGGTGAGCGCTGGTGTGCACCTCACTTTCTCCTTACGTAGGCAAGAATGTTCATCCATAAGGCCAGCAGCTATGTTCCAAAAGACTTACAGCCATACACCAAAAGTTCATACACAGGTGTTTACAGATGCTAAAAAGCAAATAAAAATGCTCAACCAGCCAGCAGATGGATAATTATATCTGGGCACATCAAGACTAGGGAATATTAATCCATGATATGAAGAAGTGAGTACCCACAAGCATGGAAAGCCATGGTAGGAACTTGGGTGCTGGGCCTGTCCTCCTCCCTGGCAGTGATTGGCGCATCACTGCCTGGACCTTGGCAGTGCCACTGCTCCTGATCACGGTCTTTCCACGAGTAGTTGGGGCTGCTGCAGCTCTGGGCCTGGGCTTGGAACTGGACCACGACAGCGGCGGCGCTGGGGGTGTTCTCCCCGTCCCGCTGTCCAGAGTACGAGAGGGTGGGGTCCCAGGCAGTGGTAGTGTTGGGCCCCATTTTGACCCTGGTTTGGACCTTGAGGACAAACCCGAGCCTGGCTGAGTTCTGAGACCTGTCTCAGTCACTTCTGTATTGGGGTGACTCAGCAAGACCTGTTTGGCCCTCCCTCTGCCCGGCCGTTGCTGATGTGGAGCTTTGCTATTGGCCCTGTCAGTTACCCCTTCCCCTTCCCCACCTATGTCATCTCTCCCCACACCTAAGTGTCCACCCCCTTTGACTTCTCTATATAAGCGAGAGGTTGATACAATAAAGTTGAGTTCCTGCTTCGACAAGACTCCCAGCCTGGTGTGTTTCTTTTGGGCCATCGACACTCGCCATGCTGCTCAACCCTGGACAGACCTGGCTGGACCACGTTCTCTCCTCTTGCCTGGACCTGCTAGCAAGGAGCCAGCACTCAGGCACATGCCTCTCAGTGGAAGAAGCTTGTCTGGAAAGCTATGTTATTCTATGATTGCCACCGTGATCCGAGAGATACAAAACTGGAGCCGGTTAAAAGCTCATGGGATGGACATGAGTGGGGGAACAGAGTTAGCCCCCCAACACACACAATGCACAGTGGGGAGGGGAACACGAGAACTCTCATAGCACACTCTCCAATGCGGGAAGCAGAGGCACTGTCGCCGTCCGTTGTGACAGTGAAGCACAGCCATGTTCCCCCACCCCAAGGGAAAGATTATGTCTCAATGGAGACTGACTCTCCACCGTGGGTTGGTGTCCCATATCCCCCTGCACTCTGCTTACATCCTCTACAGTGGCTTTCCTCTTCCAGGGTCTTCAGCTGTGTGACTTTCTTTCCTCCCTTCCTCTCACTGTGGCTTTTCCATCTCCTTCACTCCCCAGCCAGAAGTGGTTTTGCCGAGCCAACCCTCTTCAAAATTTCTTCTTTGCCCACTTAAAGCTTGCTCCAAATCCCCAAAGCCATGTATACAGTTCTGATTTAGGCCAATTTAAAAAACAAAACAAAACAAAAAAACCTGGGAGAGAGGGAGGGAGACAGAGAGAGAGAGACAGAGAGAGACAGAGAGAAAGAGAACGTGCAGGAGCCCTCAGAAGTCAGAAGAGAGAGCATCAGATGCCCTGGAGGCACAGGCAGTTGGGAACTGCCCAGCATGGATGCTGAGAACTGAACCTGAGCCTTCTGGAAGAGCAATAAATACAACTCTAACCTGCTGAGCCATGTCTCCAGCCCCTGCTTTGAGGTGCTTTTTTCCATCTTGGCCCCTTTGAGAGCCCACCATGGGACAACACTCTCAGCAGTCTCAGAATCCCCCTTGACTGGACAATGGACAATCAGGAGCAGCTTCAATCTTTCGAAAGTCCTAAGGGGTCTGACAATCATAATGTAAGTTGGTGTCTGGACTCAGGACTCCCTTAGCTGGAGGACTGAGTCTGAGACAGCTCCATTGTCTGGGTGAGCAAGTCTGATACATGAACTGCATGGTCCTTTCCCATGCCCCCCCCCCCGTGTGTGTGTGTGTGTGTGTGTGTGTGTGTGTGTGTGTGTGTGTGTGTGTGTGTGTAATTTTTTCAAGTTACATAGCTGACGGCTTTGCCATTTTTGGTCCTGTACTAGAGTCACTCTTTACCTTCCTCCAAAGTTCCTTTGCCTTCTTCCCAGCCTCTACTCCCAAAGGCCCCTTGGAAGTACTCTGAACCTGTTAGAAGGAACATGGCCTTACCTCAGGGTCAGCCAGTTTCAGGTATCCAGACACAGCCACACACTATAGACTGTTTCAGTCAGCCACAGGCCACAACACCTCTGGCTATAACATGACACCATCTGCTGATGTCATAGCTACCATGGTCTGTGCCAGCACTCCCAGGAGCACCACCATCCACAGACACATTTCTCATATGCCCCCAGGGTTAAGTGATACATGCCAGTAAGCTAGTAAAGCAAATGACGTCAGTGTCAGTGACACAGAATGACGGCAGTGTGTCAGAAGGTGGGGAGTGTTGCCCTCAACGAGTGAGATGCCTGTGGGGAAACTTCATAAAGCATAGGCAGGCTGATGCCCTGCGTGCTCTCACCAACTGAACACCATGTGAGGGAGAGCTGGGCGCCAGGACGGGCTCACCAAGCTGCGCCTCTAGGATATGTTCTTGCTAAGATCCTGAGCCCAAACCTGACCAGATCAAAGGGCAAGCTCTGAACACACACAGATGAATGGCAGGACAAACAGCCAGCCCTTCGGTGCATAGCACATGTCAGGCTGTGGGAACATCTGATGGTTCCACACTCCTCTAGATAAGTGCACATCTGGAGTGAGGCGTAGAGTCTCGTGGTGGCTGTGCTGGCACACCAAGCTTCTTTGTGGCCACCTCAAGGTGTACACTAAGGCCTCAAACAGGAGCGTTCTGCCTTAAAGGAGCTTGCATGGCTGCTTCCAAGTGTGCAAACTTCTTTGGAAGGTACAAGGTGGATCCTGCACTCAATAAACTGGCTCTGTACCATCTCATAAAGGTCCACGGTGGAACGTTTGAGATCTTCTGTGACGTAGAACTCATGTGTGAAAGTTGGCCACCGAAGACCAGGACCAGGGCAGGAAAGCAGGGCAGTCCAGGGGCAGAGAACACATGCTCACTGGACAGCAGGCCACTGAAATGAATCACAGAAATACTGTCTGTAGGACAAAGCTGCACTCGGTCCTGAAGCCACTGTAGGACCTTGAGCATAGAGAAGCAGCCGACTGCTGGAGGGCTCAGCAGCCCTGGGCGCATGCTTGAACTTGGGCTTGAGAAACTGCTCCAGGCAGACAGCCTCAGGCTCTGGGGGATGGGGTGCTGATGAGCTTCGTCTGGTCATAGAAGATTGTGTCTCCACTATGGGCAACTTGGACACTCAGGAAGGATGAGGAATGGGGGCGGGGAGTGATCCTCCTCCTATTCCAGACGAGTGGTAAGAGGCCATCGACAGATTTCTGCTACATACAGTCCCTTGGGGGTGTGCATGCATATAGATAGGCTTGTGTGATCCTGTGTGTTTGTGTGATCTTGTATGCTTGTGTGCTATACACACACACGGGAGGGGGAGAGAGAAGGGGAGAGGGAGGGAGAGGGAGGAAGAAGGAGGGAGGGGGAACTGTCTACCAGTCAGGGTTCCAGCTAGGAGAGGTGTCCTCTCTTGGAGATTAAGAGGCCATTAGAAGGAGCATTTACAGGTAGAATAAAGTGGGTGAAGCCAACTGGGCTGGGTGCAGCCCCGAGGAGAAGGAGCTGGCAAGAGTGCTGTCTGGGAAGCTCCCTGTCACAACCAGAACACGGACCCTGTAGAACTTGAGTGATTTCCCACTCCCCTCATCTCTGGGTCTTTCATGGCTGCCAGGGAATCACAGTTCCCCCTGAATAAAAATTCAGACTCCTCCACCTATCACCAGGACAAATGGTGGCAGCAGCCTCTAAGGACATTGCTGCTACCTTCTGATTAGTGGCTGGGGTGTGTTTCTTCTGTTTCCACTGCCGCATTCAGAACAAGAAGCTTCTGGAAGGGTCAGTCCCGGTGGAGGGACTCACGCTGTACAGCTGCCCTCAAGACGTGAACCAGATGATGCATCTGCCAGAGGGCTGTGGCCCTTGGACACCAAGACTCATAAGAGCAAAATGAGACCTTGGGTAGCCACTGCCAGCGACTCCACGGACTCTGGCCTCTGGGATCCTGGGATAACAGAACTACTCCTGATGCAGGGGTGTATCCTAACAGTGTTTTTGTCTTTCTGTCCCCAGTCTTGGAATCCATGTGACACCCGATTTCCTCAATCAAAATGCAGGTACTCTGTTCCTCTACTGAAAACACCTAAAGTACATTCCAGAAGGGAAACTGAGCCTCGAGAGCTGGCAGGCCCTCAAGAGTGAGGCAAGGCCGGATTTTACAAAGACAGAACCCTCGGGGAGATGTGGCATGGAAGGTGGGCCTAGAAGTCAAGACTGCCTCCAGAGCGCTTTCCCTTCCAGACCTGGGGTTCCTTCCCTGAGACCGAGATGGCTCTGCAATTGAGCACTGGTTCTGATGCTACTGAAGCCCAAAGCATCAGGGCCAAAGCCCACCTGAGCCCAGGGACACACAGGCTGGCTCAGGCAATGGTACACAGCACAAACTCAGTTGCTATGTAATTAACTCGGGATGTAATGAGCAATAAAAATACAATTATATTCCTGTAATACATTAAACCTCTGTGCTTTCTTAAACCACTTAAAAGACCTCGTGCTCGCTGCCGAGACGAGCACACAAGGGGGGGGGGGGTGCTTCACAAGGGCTCTCAGATGCGTCCTCTATCCAAGAGACCATGGAGGGCCTGGGGGGCACCAGACTGACTCGGAGACTCACCTAGGAGAGATGGATTCCCAGGAGTCTGGGGCTACCCCCGGGAATTCCTCCTGAGAGAAATGGCAAGGACTAGGGGCATAGCATAGGCCTAGCTACTAGGCACTCATAAGCCCACCGACTCATGCGCAGATGTCTGCAGAAGCACTAGCTACAGCAGCCAAACTGCATTGACAGCTGGGTCTGGACAGGCTGGCGAACACGCAAGCTGAGCTACTCTGTTGTGGAAAGAACTGGATTAAGAATGTCAGTGTTCTGACAGAAGCCTACCTGTGAGGAAACTCAGATGCACAGGGGTTCTCAGGGTCACACAGCACAAACCTGAATGAAGTCCTGAATAGCAGAGTCACTGGGGTCTGGAATGGTTGGTGGCTGCCAGAGGCAGGACAGGGTTAGAAGTAACTGGTCTTCAGGGTGACCAAAAAAAGAACTGCTCTATGGTGCTGGCTGCCCACGGCTGTGATCATGAGCTTCCCTAGTCAGTGTGTGCCATGAAGATCTTGCCTGAAGGAAGCTATCTACAAAATGCTGGTGGATGTGGCCCTCACAGAGCCAGCCTCCACCTGCCAGGCTGCTCTTGCCCAGTGGCCTGTCTCCTCCTTCCTGCCCCTACTCCTTATCAAGCAAGCTTGTGAGAGAGGGCACAGGGCCCTGGTCTTCCTCACCAAGCCTCAGTTTCCCCATCCAGGAAGGGAGAGTCCACAGTCCTGCAGGCTGGCTGCTCAGGCAGAGAGCACTTAACACTTCACCTGGCCTACTGAGCCATGGTGTCATGGAGATGTTGGTGTACCATCATAACAAGGAACTAGGACTGTACATCATTGCTCCTTATCTGTCCCCAAAGTGAGTTTAGACCACTGGAGTGATTCCCCCCCCCCCCAACAGCTCTGACAAGCTCCCCGGTCCCCTATGTGACATTAGGGCACCAACATGGACAGGTCAGCAGAGGAAGTGAGAGCCTAGACTTGATAAGGGGTGCCCAACTGGGTGCCCAGAACTTTGGCTGAGAGGTCTCTAGAAGACGAGGAGCCTGTGCCCCATGTGGCTGGTGCTGAGAGGCATGATATTGATGAAGACGCACTAGAAAGGCCCATTCACAAGGTCATCGTTACAGGAGCGTTGCTCCGTGTGGATTTATCGCTGTGTGCAGACAGGATTTTAATTACCACATTTTAAGACGTGTCATTATCTCTACCACAAGCTCTGCAAAAATACCGAAGCCCATCGACAGGCCTGATGGTGCAGACCCCTGGGACGGAAACCACATGCATCAACAGGTCTTCTCCTGTCCAGGCTGCCTGGGGTCTTTTCAACTCTGCAAGGAAGGAGCGGGAAAGGAAGCCACCTCCTATCAGAGCCTTCTGCTTGTGTGCTCCTGGCAGTGGGGGGCTCAGTGTGAGCAGCCTCCGACCAGGGCCCTCTGCATCATGGGGGCTGCAGCTTGTCCTCCTCACCCCCTTCCATCCTGGTCCTGGCTAAGCATCCTCAGAGACAGGAATCTTCCCTCCGGTCCTCATCAGGTAAACTCAGGGAGCTCCCCAGTTCTCACCTCCCTTCTCTGAACACACCCTCCTGCCTACAGGACTCACCCAGGCTCCAGCCCTGTTCCTAAGGATGAAGCTGTGATCTGGGCAGTGGTGGTCTGGGGCCTGTGGGAGGCTGAGGGTTAGCTCCGAGGCATACAGAGAGAAGGAAGTGTGGGATGGGGGCTGAGGACTGCCCCACGTCTCCACCCTTCTCCTGTTAAAGCAGGTGCTAGCAGGCTGACCTCCACAGGACTGGCCTTCAGATGCCCCTCCAGCACCACCTCCCATATCTTTTTATTTGCAATTAAAGATTATCCTTGACAAATGTCCCCTGTAAAAAGCTTTCACTAATTTAAAATCCTTTTTTTTTCCCTCCCTGAACTTTAAAGTCTGAGAGCCTGGTGAATTCTGAAAGACACAGGCAGCTCTCATGAGGAGGGGCAGAAATGGGAGTGCGCTGAGCTCAGAGACTCTTCCGCCCTCAGGACACGTATTTTTCACCCCTTTCCCCAAAACCCTACTGCCAAGAGAGCACTGCCGCGCTTCCCTCACCCTGGCCATCTCTGGGGACAGGTCTGAGACCGGTCCTCACTGGGGCTGGAGCACCACAGCTGTCCACAGGCCTGCAGCTGGGTGGCCAGCTTAGGAAGCATGGGGAAGGAGGTGCTCTCCAAGGTGCATCAAAGATCCAGAGAGGGTTCCAGGCAGCTCCTGTTCAGCTCTGGTTTCTGACATGGGAGAGGAACCCGAGCAGAGCTGGGGGGGGGGGGGGGGGAGGCAGATTTTCACTGTCTTCTGGTTCACACAGCTCCAGGAAATAAGTAGCACCCCCTCACTAGAACTGAGGTGGCCATGCCACAGGATAGGGGCAGAATTGGAGTAATTCTTACCAGAGTGGCCAAAGCAGGTAGGGTTCCTGTGCATGTCCTGGGGTCCACACAGGCTCTGGGGTCCACACACAGACCCTGGGTTTTCCTCACAGACCCTGGGTTCTCCTCATGGGCCCTGGGTTATCCTCATGGGCCCTGGTCTTGCACAGTCTTGAATCCTACACTGCTCTAGAGTGTTTCTCTTTGCTGTGATAAAACACTGAAGAAATGCATTTTTTAGTTTAGAGGTTACATTTTATCATAGGAGGAAGTCAAGGCAGAAGCTTCAAACAGTAACCAACGGAGGAATTCTGCTTCTTGGCTTTCTTGTAGACTCACCACTGGCTACTTTCCTTACACAGTCTAGGCTCACCTGCCTAGGATGGTACCACCCACAGTGGGCTGGGTCCTTCTGCAGCTTGGTGCTGCAGGCATGTGGCACTCTGAGTGCACGGAAGAGAAAGGCCAGCTTCTTGACAGCCCCTGTGGGAGGGCATCCACCCCAGCTGACCTTTCCTCAAGCCTAAACACAAAACAAAGTCCTTCTAAGGCAATAGCCACTTCACCAGCTACCCAGCGCCACTGTGAAAGGAGCCTAAGTCACAGAGAGGGGCACGGAAGGCCCTCAGGAGGCCAAGGATGCCACTCAGATTGGAGAGATGTTCACAGTGAGCCTCATACGTTGGGGGAAGAAAAATACCATGCAGCATCCGGATCTTGGCTCACTTCTTAGCCGAATCCCAATTTACCCAGAGGCCTTGGCACTGTGCTGGCCTCCCTTGGAAAGCAGACTCGCTTGGCATCCTGGGAAAGTACCTCAGCCAAGGAATGTTCACACCAACCTTAGCCAGCAGGGCTGAAAGCAGCAGCGAGGGAGGTCCAGGTCCTGGAGCAGTAGATGGGGTGGAGGAGGCATACCTATACCCAGGACTGGAGGACAAAGGGGCAGGATGGTTCAGGAGGTGTGGCGGGCCACCTGATAGGGCACCCCGTCACTAGTCGCCCCCACCCTCCTGTGGCACAAGCTCTTGGTTCATTTGGCAGTTGATCCAGAAGTTCAGGCTGGGCCTTGGCCAAGGGTCCTGGGATATGAGAGAGGTGCACCCTGGACCCTCAGGCAGCCCACTTGAGTGGGTCTCAGTGTTGCTACCTCTCGGAATCGACAGAGACATAGGCCACAGAGGCTTCTAAAGGGTCCAGAGAAGGGGAGCACTGTCTCTTGCAGCCACTCAGGCTTCTGATTTACAGCCTGGAATGAGCCCACCCAAGCTACATAACCACAAAGGAGCAGGATCCCAGCCCAGAGAGTATTCATGTTGTAATCTACGACAGGTCTTCCCAGACAGCCAGGGAGTTCAGGCCACTTTCCTAAGCAGTAAGAGGATCAGAGTACAAGAGAGGTGCAGATGAGCTGACATGGAGATCAAGGCTTCTCTGATCTGACCTGTGTTCACAGCTGTCCATTTTAGACCCAAGAGACCCAGGAGAGCCCAGCCCCTCCCACCTGCACCCCAAAGAAGACACACAAAGGCATTCTTCTTTGTGTCCCAGGTGCAGAACACCTAGAGGAGATGTGGGGACGCCCTGAGCTCTACCACTGCAGGGTCCTTCCTCAGACTTCTCTGCTTCCGGCAGGAAGGTATGCCAGCCGAGCTCACTGCAGCCCTGGTAGGGGGCAGAGCCCAAAGCGAAGGTGTAGTAGAACATCTATGGCTCCCCAACACTCAGGGCCCAGCAAAGGGCTCCCTGTAGGTTCTGTACCCTGGAACCTGAACACATGATCCACACCCAGAGCCCTGACATCACACCTAGCCAGGTCCTTCCTCCTACATCAGATCCCCCCACTCTAAAAGGTGAAGGGATCTTACCTACTTCAGCCCGTCTTCTGTGACTGTCATGGAGTCCTGTGGTCAGCAAAATGACAAACAGAAGCAGGTCCTGGGTCACTGTCTGAAACTGTAAGTCCACAGCAGAAGACCACATCCAGTGAGTCAGGCACAGAACTCTGGGGAGGTAAGGGAGGGGTGACCTAACCTGTGTTCTATCAGGACTCCACAGAGAAAACCAGATACCAGCATGCCTCTGTTTATGAGGACACTCTTAGTCATTTCTTAAAGGTCCCCGACTCATTGGCAATTAAACGTGGTGTGGTTGTGGTGGACTTTCACCCACATTGTGCCTTGCTAGTATTTACCTGTCTGAGCTCAGGTGTCTACATAGCCCCTGCTCCTCTCTCTCCTCAACCCCTTGCAAGTGAGGCATCAGGGGTGCACAGGACAGCACAGCAACTTGCCAGGGTCACACAGCATGCAAAAGCAAGGCCTGAGCGCTGTCCAGCCTGACTCTGCCTCTCCATTCCCAGTGTCCCACCAGGCTGCATGACCCCACCGTTGCATAATGGGACACTCTGCATCCCAGAGTCCCCCAGAAATTGTGGAGCACCTCACTTTTCATTATGATTAAAACTTGTTCCTCATGGGACATAGCAAGCTGTTTTGGCTTGTCTTGTTGTCACAGTTGAGAAAGAAGCATAAAGAGCTAGGACCCCTCCTGTCGTGTCAGCTGGGTCCCTTTATTTATCAGAAGCAGACAGCCTCGTGTCCTGGGGGAGAGGGCTTCCTCAAGCACCCCAGGATAGAACAACACCGTTTCCTCTGCAGCCTCACCAATTTAGGACAGGGTCTAGGAGTGCCTGTTTGAATCTACCCACCTACCCCAGAAGGAAGACAGGAGACTTGGACCTGCCATATGGCCTCATGGCCCTGTGCCTGTCAGAATTCGCTGCATTTCCAGCCAAAAGAAAACATCCAGAGAGAGGAGGGAAGGGGCCTTGCTTGCCACTGTGCCTTGGGCACATTCTCTCCATAGCTCCCAGCCCCCACACCTATCCATTCTTGTTACCTGAATATCTCTACTGGTGAGACCTGGCACCTCCTCTGACCTTGAAATCATCTCCATAGGCTATGGGCACTGAACCAGCCATGTAGCTCTACAAAGGGCAGGTTGTCCTTGGATAGCCCCAAGGACAGGGCAGGACTTTCTGGCCTGCTACAGTGGGACCTTGAATAGACTCCATTGCTCCTCGCTGGAACAGAAGTTTGTGAAGCTAGCCCACCTCTCCCCTCCCCTCTGCTGCCTTCCTCTTCCTTCTGCTACACTGAGATCAAGGAGCAGGCCTGATGGGAGCAGGGAGGGGAAGCCTAGAGGGGACGAGGAGTCCTGAGATAATGACCAGTGTCCACAGCTGGGCACCAGCAGACAGGGCTCACCCTTGAGGAGGCCCTGAGGGAGGTGGCATTGGGCACAGAAGCAGAAGAGACTGCTCTGAGAGGGCTGGGGCTCTTCTTTGGATCATGGCAATTTAAACACATCCTAATTTTCACCTGTATGGGAGCCAGTTCCCTCCGTCGTAATCCAACCACCGCTGCCCAGAAAAGCCATCCAGGCCCTACCCAGAGCTCCCCAGGAGGCTCCCTGTGGTCTCAGCCCTGCCATGCCCCTAACTGTAAACCTAACCCTAACCCTAATGTTAACCCTTATCCTAGGCCTCAGTCATCTTAACATCTAGGGTAAATTAGGGGTGAGTAGGCCATCCCATATTTTCAAAGTGGCCACACTATGGACAAAGATGCATAGTAGCCCTGATGACCTGGTCCATTCTGCCCATGACTGGACTCTCCAATGAGAAGCATGAGAAGCTGCTACTTGTTGTAGAATTTTAGCTTTCTAGAACATTCTCTCCACATAGAAGAAAGGACAGCAGGTATTGCCTATCCCCAAGTGGATAAGACTGGAGGTAGCGGACAGATTCTACGTTGTAAGGATCCAGGTTCGTTTCATTCCCATTTGGAGGGGCTTATGGTCCAGAGACGAGACACCAGCCCCGGGTGTTTAAAGCAAGGGGTTGGAGAGATGGCTTAGTGTGCAAAGCGCGCCCACCACACAGTCATGAGGACCTGGGTTTGCATGCCACAAACCCTAACACAACAGTACAGATCTGAAATCCCAGTGCCAGGGAAGCAGAGGCAGGAGGATGGCTGGGACTCACTGGCCAGACAGCCAGGCCGAATCAGAAAGCTCCAGGCACATTGAGAGACCTTGTCTCCAAACATAAGCTGGAAAGCAACTGAGAAGGATGCCCAGTGTTGACCTCTGGCCTCTATATCAATGTGTATGCAAATATATTACCCATACATGTACACATACAAACACGTACACACACCCACATGGCACATGTAAAGCTTCTAGCTCTGACTCAGCACTGCGTCCGGGGCAGAGGCAGTCACTCTGCCCCATGTGCAAGGTCCCTCCTTGGGTGTGGGGCCAAGGGCCAGGCCAGCAGTCTGAGCCCCTTCACCAGCTCTGCAGACACAGAGACGTCCCTAAGCTCCTTTGTCTGTAGCCAACCTCCTCAGAGGCGGAGAGAGCAGTTTTTTTTTAATTTGCTTTGCAAATAACCATGAATTAAAAACCATATATATCTATTTTTAAAAACCTTGTCTTTTGCTTCCGTAATTAAATTTCCACAAGATATTTTTCCCTAGGAAAATTCAATTAGGTTGTAATTTTAGTCATCTAAGAAGTACTGGTGCTCTGAGTATTTGATTTTTAATTTAAGCCCTTGATAGGGCGTTCCAATTAAAACCCTCAGGCGGGCACCGTAGCATGACCAAGCCATTGAAGGGCAGGCAGATCCCAGTGCCAGTTGGGGTAGATAGCGTCTGAGGACATCATGACCAGTGGCAACTTGAATATGCCGGCCGTGCATTTGGTCCCTTTGCCCAAGTGACCCCGTGGACACCCTGTTCTAGCCACAGGGCAATAAAATGCCAGCCAGGGAAGGGGTCTGAGGCAGTGGCTGAGTCAGGAAAGTGTTTGCTTTGCTAGCACACACACATAAACGTTTTTAAAATGCTGGAGATGGGGACAGGAACCAGAAATGAGTCCTCAGATCCAGGGTCTCATACCCTGAAGACTAGCATGGATGGCCTCGAGGCTTTGTGCTCTGGGGCGGGGCTCACTGCTGCACCTCTGCACTAACAGAGACACAGAGGAAGAGACAAGGCCTGTGTGGGGCTCTCTCCAGGCCACAGAAGCCTTACCAAGTGGCAGCAGGACCCCGGCTCTTCTTCCTTCCTTCCTTCCTTCCTTCCTTCCTTCCTTCCTTCCTTCCTTCCTTCCCTCCCTCCCTCCTTCCTTCCTTCCTTCTCTTCCCAGCAGACGACTTCCTCAGGCTGGTCCTAGTGTGCCTGGTAAATCTTGTCTGGGACAAGATCACCCCACAGACCTCAGCTGGGATGAAGCTGGGACAGCTGCTACAGTCCAAGAAGGTGAAGGGGCTCGATCTAGGACCTGCTCAGACACTGGACAGAGCCTGACCTGGGCAGGAGTAGGTCATGGGTGCGGTCAAGGCTGAACCCCGCTACAGAAAATGTGGGTAGAGGACTGACCTAGAGGGGGAGACATGCCTATTCTCAGGGTCCCCAACACTGTTTCCTCTGCTGTGTTCTGAAAAGGAGCCCTGTCTTGACCTATGAGCACACTTCCTTCCATGACTAGAGTCCCAGTTACTTGCCCTTTTTTATCCCAACACAGTGTCCCATAGGGCCCAAGAAAGGAAGCAGGGAGAAGCCAGGCCACGGCTGTCACAGCACATGGCAGTGTGTATCCTTTCTAGTTGTTTTCACTGCATGTTTTAATATGTGACAATTGAGATTTCTAAGAAGTCGGAAGAATAGTATAGAGACCCCATGTGCCCTCTGTCCCGATCCCTTGGGGAACACCTCACTAGCCCCACCCACCTTCTCCTCTTTAAACCCATTACTAGCTGTGGCAGCCACCAATTTCTTTCCACTCTGTACAGTTAGTTTCAGAAACGCAGAGGTGCAGTGACAGACCCTGAGGATTGGCTCTGTGCTCAGCTGCATTGCCTGGCCGTCTGTGTGGTTTTGGGTGTGAGCGTTCACTCATTGCTGCGTGCATTGTCCCTCAGCTCACACAACTCACATAAGCCTGCTGTACATCAAAGATGCACTGAACACCCCGACCTTACAAACATGGGGAAAGGTCAAAGTAACATCGCAACATCAGATGTAGTAACATTGGCCATTGTAAGCAGGGGACAGTCTTGCTGTGAGCAGACACCATGTATGCACTGTCATTTACCTGGTGTCTTAGGGTTTTACTGCTGTGAGCAGACGCCATGACCAAGGCAACTCTTATAAAGGACAACATTTAATTGGGGCTGGCTTACAGATTCAGAGGTTCAGTCCATTATTATCAAGGTGTGAGCATGTCAGCATCTAGGCAGGCATAATGCAGGCATAGCAGAGAGTTTTATATCTTCAACTGAAGGCTGCTAGTAGAATACTAACCTCCAGGCAGGTAGGATGAGGGTCTTATAACCTACACCTACAGTGACACACCTACTCCAACAGAGCCACGCCTCCTAATAGTGCCACTCCCTGGGCCAAGCATATACAAACTATCACATTCCACTCCCTGGCCCCATAGGTTTGTCCAAACACATGAGTCTATGGGGACCATACCTAAACACAGCATAATGCAAAATACATTTAGTCCAACTTCCAAAGTTCCCTTAGTCTATAGTAGTCTCAACAAGGTAAAAAGTCCAAAGTTAAAGGTCTTTTTTGAGATTCATCCAATCACTTAACTGTAATCCCCAAAGCAAGACAGAAAACCAGCTGGGCAAACTCCAAGCTCTGCTACTCCATGTCTGATGTCAAAGCAGTCTTCAGATCTCCAACTCCTTTTACATCTTTGTTGACTACAACAAACTTCTTTCTCCTGGGCCACTCCCTATTAGCAGCTTTCCTCAGCAGATAGACCACAGCTCTGGCATCTTGAACATCTAGGGGCCTCCAAGGCAACTTCAATGTTACAGTTCCTTGTTCCAATGTCTGGGATCCACACATGATCTTCTGGGCTCCTCCAAGGGGCTGGGGTCACTTCTCCAGCTCTGCCCTCTGTAGCACTCTAAGCTCAGGTTGATCCACTCCACTGCTGCTGCTGTTCTTGGTGATCATCCCATGGTTCTGGCATCTCCAATACACTGGGATCTTCCATTGCAACTAGACTTCACCAATAGCCTCTCATGGGCTCTCTTCATGGTGCCAAACCTCAACTCTTTTGCATGACTCCTTCAGTCCAGGGCTGTCAACTGCAAATGGGGCTGCATCTTCACCAATGGCCCTCCATGGCTTCTCACAGTGCCAAGCCTCAGCTGTTCTTCATGACTCCTTCATGCCTTCAAAACCAGTACCACCTGGGTGACTCTTACACATTACCAAGTCCAATCACAGTGTGAGGTACAACCTTGGCTATCTCTAGAACACAGCCTCTTTGTGCTCTCAGAAAACACTTCCCAGAAGATTTCATCTCAGTAATACAGATCTCTTCTTAATCATCACTAATTTCTTAGCTCCAGCTAACCAGCATCAATTGTCCCAGTAGTCTCCTTCTCCTCTTGACTACAAAGCCAGAGAAAGGCACATGGCTGAAGCTGCCGAGTTCTGCTGCTTGCAGGAGCTGGAACATGGCCCCCTTGTTCTATTACATTATCACTAGCTTCCTCTTTTCCAACTCCTTCACTGCCTAAACTTGACTGTCTTGGATCTTGCTCTGTAGACTGACCTTGAACTCAGAGGTCTGCATGCCTGTCTCCTGGGATTAAAGGTGTGCACCACCATGCCTGGATCTAAACTCAGCTGAGCAGGATCTTGCCCCAAAGTCCCACCCCCTTAATTTGTTAATTCCTTGAACACAGGACTCACCTCTATTTCACTTCCTGGTACCCCTTTAATACTCAGACCATATATTTTAGATTTTTCCTTTCTCAGCTTTCTATACTTGTTTAAAAAGTTCTTCATGAGACTTAACCAGAGAACAAAGTCTATGATGGGCTTCATTAAGGCCCTCAGGGTTTATTAACCCACTCAAATAGACCGTCTGTATTAACTAATGCAAAGGGCCCGTAATTGGCATGGAATGTCACCATCGGGAACAAGTGAGGTGTTTGCATGATGAAAGCACACCTATAGGCATGTCCACGATGGCATTCAAGGAAACTGACAGAAACGAGAAGACCCGAGCTGAGTGTGGGAGGCACTGGGATCCCGGGCTGAGTAGAGAGAGGAGAAAAGCAACAAGCGACAGTGTTCCCCATTGACATCACCGTCCAAGGAGGCATGAATAAGCCGCCACCAGCTGTTCCCTGTGCCTCGGAGCCACCTGTGGCCATGACTTTCTTGCTGTGTTAGACCCTATCTCTAAAAATGTAAGCCGAATAACCCTCTCCACATTTAAGTTGTTCCATGTCAAGTATTTCACCACAGCAGAAGAGAGTGGCAAACTCAAACACTAATACAGTTTCTCCACTGGTTTGCGGTTTGGGTGAGTGAGGAGCTCCTGTCCATTGTTCATGACTGGATTTGGCCAAATGATTTTTCTTCGTGGACTTACAGGACTGTGTGATTTTCATCCCTTAGCTGTTAACATGGTGGATGGCAACTGAACAGTTTCCAATTGTCAGATGGGCCTGATAGCCCTGGGAGAAAGTCATTTGATCATAGTGTTACATAGTGTTACATGTTGTCAACTTCTGTTTCTTCTGTTTTGTTAAGCCTTTTGCATCGGTGTTCACAAGGGATATTAGTTGGCTGTTTTCTGGTTTTGTACTGCATTTGATCATTTCTGTTTCCTTTGGGACATCCTTTCTTGATGCACAGGCTGAATTGTAAAGTGAACTGGCTCCTTTCAGTTCAGGATCCTCTCTTCCCCTCATCGACCTCTCTGTCACCTTTGGTGTTTGGAGCACTTCTTGCCTCAGGGCCTTTGTGACAGTAGTCAGGCAGAGAGAGGCTTCCCTCCACATCTCAGTTCTAAGGTCACCTGCATTTAGGGGTACACCACCCCAAGTCAGTTGGTGCCTCTGGGCTTCTATAGAACACTGATTCATAGTGTTGACAGGTTAAAAAAAATAAAACTACATAATAATCTCAATATAGATTGAAAAGTCATCAGGGCCAGTGAGATGGCTCAGTGTGTAAGGGTGTTTGGGGCCAAGCCAGAACCCACACAGCAAAGGATGGGACTGAGTCTACAGGTTGTCTCTGACCTTTCCACACACACTGAGGCACATATGCACCCGTGCACGTACATATGTATACATACACAAATAAGGGGGAGATATATATATATATATATATATATGGGTTAGAGTCTGCTTGCTGAGGCACTGTGTGGCCTGGGGCAGCCCCTGCTGTGAGGCCTGGGGCAGCCTGCTGTGCTCAGAGATAACTCTCCCCAGGGAGGTTTCCTGAGCCCAGGCTGGATGGGCATCACAAACAATGGGGCTGTGGAAGTTGAAGCCCCCACAAGTATAGTCACGACCAAGAGGCTCACCTACTTATTGTAACTTAGTTTCCCCTTTAGAATCACGGTAGGATGGAGACAACCAACAGAGATGCACAGGGTATCCATGTAAGTCGTCCTTCCATAGCATGGAGCAGGCAGGACTAATAAGTTGGAAATTATATCTGGGGTCTCAAGAAAATGACTGCACAGTTTAAAGTATTTCGGCAAGGCTAATAGTTGTACTTTGCAAGAAAGGTGTGTGGTATCCGAAGCAGGGGTGCTACTGGGCTTCATTCCTAAAAGAGGGGTTTCCTGCTCCTCCCTCTGAGTAGCGAGAGCGTGGCCTCACATTCGCCTGTGGTTAAATAACTTACTTAAGGCTAAAGTGGAGCTGTTGGTAGTCAGAGCGCAGCTCTGGGCACAGGATGCAGTCTTAGCACGTACGCTGATCTTAGGGAAACGTTGACAGAGGAAGAGACTTTTGCCAGTTGGCATCTTTACCAGTTTCTCTAAAGAGTTATTTCTTATTTGTAATTATGTTTATGTGTCTGCATGCATGTATGTATGTACATGTGTTTATGTATGTGTGTGCATGTGGATAGTATGTCTACATGTATATATACATGTGTGTATGTGTCTATGTATGCATGTGGATAGTGTGCTTGCATGTGTATGTGTGGGTGTATGTGTGTATGTGGGGTGTGTGTATGTATATGTGGGGCTACTGTGTTAGGTATATATGTGTGTGTACATGTATGTTTGTATAGAGAGGTGGGTAGTATGTGTGTTTACATCTGTGTATGTATATATGAATGTGTATGTAAATATGTGTTCCTATATGTGTATCTGTGTGTATGCATGTGTGTATATGTGTGTGCCTGTGTGTGTATGTGTGTGCTGTGTGGCTGCATGTGTATGTGTGCTGTGTGTGTGTGTGCATGTGTGTATATGTGTGTGTGTGCATGAGGGAAGGAGCCCATGGAGGCTAGAGGATTGGATTCCCCTGTGAGCTGCCAGATATGGATTCTAGAAACTGAACTTGGGTCCTTTGCAAGGGCAGAATGTCTCTACAGCCCTACCAATCTCTTTAAGGAGGGAATTTTCTTTGTCTCATTTAACCTTTGATAGAAAAGACAGTGCACTTCATTTACAATACCTACGGGAGGCAGGTGGCTTCCAGGGAGGCAGGCATCAGTAGAATGTCAGGGTGTCAGGGTGGCAAGGTGTCCAGAAGGCAGAGCTGTCCAGCAAGCTAGGTGATCATGGCTGGTAGGAGGGCCAGAGGTGGCCCTTCTGGGACATGTGGACATCAAGGAAGCCTGGGTCCCTGTGGGATTCCAGTCCTTCAACCTGTGCTTAATCAGCCGTGACCCAATAAAGCAAGGACAGGCAGGAGGAAGCCTTCTGCCTGGTAGAGAGAAGACGGCATTCCTCTGGTGAGAACAGTCCAATTATTTGAGTGTTCACCCAGCACTCCCAGCATCTGCCTTTATATCTAATTTACAGAATTACCAATTAGTGGTGACAGATCCTGCCTCTCCCTCAGGGTGCCAACTATTTGTGTCACCACCACACGGGTATCCACTGAGGCCATCAGCTGACCCACAGGTCCTGGGACCTGATCCCTGTCCAGGATTTGTCAGCTGTGGGCTGATCAGCTGCTGTTCCTTCTGGGTAAGCAGCGAGATGGGGCCCTAAGGAACCCTCAGTGAGTGCAGACATTGTTTGCTGACATTCCCTTCTACTGCTGCACCTCAGCTCCACCATCTTGCCCTAACCAGAGCCTTCGGGGCCACTCAGTGGTTCCAGAAATGAGGCCTTAGGAAGAAAGAGAGGCACCATGCTTTAGCGTCTGCCCTGTCAGTCCTCTTCCGCTCTTTCTGGTTAGTGCAGTGCACCCACCTTCATGCCCTTGAGTGTCTCACTTCTGATCTCCAGGGTGATTGGCGGCTACCTCAGCTTATCTGTGCAGCTCGTTCCTCCAGCTCCTGCTGCACAAACAAGCCCAGCCCTGATACCCAAGGCAGAGTTGAGGGAGGCAGAGGGCTCTGCCAACAAGATACGGAAATGAGAGGTCACCAGGCCAGGACTTAGCTCAGTTGGTGGCCAGGGAGGGGAGAGAGCACCTGGCACCCACCCTGTTCTGCCCAGGTGCTCAGCACCTTATGACAAGAGGGATTCCCAGCCTCCTCACCTAGACTTCCCTTAGGGGACCTTACAAGCTGCTTTCTATGAATGACAGCACTTGGCATCCTACATCCTGGCATTCTCAAAGACAGGGTCCGTCCTATACATGGCACATGACCCAGTTTCACTCCAACCTCAGATCTCAGCTGGGTACTGTACCCTGATACTCAGAACCCTGATCACAGCCCATTTCAGAGCAGAGTAAGTTGAGGGTCATTAGTGTACCCAAGGATCCCAGATGGGCAGCCGTAGACCTGTTCCATGCCAGATCTCCACAACTCCCAGCTCTGCTTGTTAAGCCACTCGCCTCTCCCAAGGCCTATGCACTAAGTAGGAGGCCCTGGGCAGTGCTCTTAAACACTTCCAGAAGGGATCATGAGCCAAGACCAGGATAGAAAGGGTGACACCGGAGAGGAGACCTGCAGAAGTACCTCAGGAAGGCCATGTCTGCTGCTACAGAACCAACAGGGTTGGTACCTAGCAAGTCCCATGTCAGCCCCACATCCCCACTGTGGGCACCAGCTTGGCCTAGGAGGGATGCAGTGTCCACCCTTCTCCTGGGCCACTCCCATCTTCTGGGATAGCTCCTGTTGGCTCTGTGGTGATGGTGCCTCTGTGGAGGGCTGCCCCAGGTTACTAGAGTCCCAGAGAAACCCAAAACCCACCCAAAACCCCTTGGCTTCTGACTAGGATAGCTCTGACCTGAGACCCTCCCTTCTGGGTCCCTTGAAGTTAGTTATACTCCTGAAGCTTCTGGAAGACCCTTCTGCAGCATCTCTCTGCCCTCTCACACGCCTGAGTCCCTTGGCACATCTGTTTCAGGTTTCTGATTCGGGAATTCGGTTTGTCTTGACCCAGACTCCACACTGTTCGGAGCACCTCCTTCAGAAGCCGTAAATCACAGCAGAAGGAACCCTGCCCTTTACAGGAATCCAAACGTTGTATCTCAAGATACAAACTCTGCCATGGACCATATGTGGGAACCTAAGACCTCCATGCCAGTATAGAAACCTTCAGTGACTGAAGTAGCTGGTTTCAGTTTACAGATCAAACCATGCACCTGCCTTTGACAAGAAAAGGACAGGTTTTGGAGACAGTATTGTCCCTAAAGATGATAAGATGAAAGGAACCCTTTTCTTCTGAGGTTGTTTTGGTCATGGTGTTTATCATGGCAATAGAAACTAAAGTAGGCCCCTCTGGGAGGAGTCACTTCAGCTGGGCTCCTTGATGCCAGCAGCTGAGGAGCTTCCAGTCAACAGTGGGGAAAATCACCCAGTGAGTGGCTTAGCCAGGAGGGACACAGAGAGGCTCAGGGCACCCCACCCGGCTAGATGCCCACAAACCAGCAGCTGCACTGTGCATGGCCAGGCCCCGAGCTGATCCTGCATTTGCATTTACGTTGGAGACAAGGGAGATATTACAGTGGAAACCCACTGAGGCCACAGTCAGTCACAGGCACAACCACAGCAGAACAAGAGGCCATTCTCAGCATCCCAGGCGTGAAGGATCAGGTCCAAAGGTAGGGGCGACATTGGCCTCAGGGTCCATGTGACCTTGAAGCACAGATCTTAGTGTGGTAGTACCCTCATTCCCACCCAACCACGAGGTCCACAGAGCTATGGGTCTCAGAGACTTGCAGGGAAATTTTATGTCAGCTGAACTGGACTATCTACTCAAATATCAAATGTCACTCTGGTGTGTCTTTGAGGCCATTCCTAGATGAAGCAAACATTTGAATCTATACATTCAAATCTATAGAGCAGAGTCCCCCATGCCCACCCCAACCGTAGGCAAAAAGACAGAAGAGTCTAAGAGGGACAGTGGGACCTCTGCTTGCTGAGCTGGGATGATGGTGTTCCCCCATTGCCTTGGCATTTGATTCGCTCTAAGCAGACCTACCAGAGTCCTCAGCCTCCAGCTGACCAGGTGCAGGTTGTAGGATCTCTTAGCCTCTGTAGCCCCAAGAAACAAATCTTTGTCATAAACACACATACAAACACATGAACACACACACACACACACACACACACACACACACACACACACACACTGCACACCCTCTCTGGGTGATTCTCCAGAAAACACTAACTGATATAGAGGTATTAGGAGCCTCTGCTAAACACTATGCAAACCTGAGACTAGCTGCTCTTGGTGGGATCCAGCATTGCGGTGCATTAGGATTGGGGGAGCTGACCCAACATTGCGGTGCATGAGGGAGCTATAGCCGAAGCACCATCGCTGGTGGGCAATGCACTCTTGCAGGGAGGAGCCGGGCTGCATGATAGTGTCAAATCTGGAGGGTTTCCTGCAAGCAGTGCTGGAAAGGGCAGGTATAGAGTGGATGATGAGACAGTAGATGGGACCGGAGGCATCTGTCCTTGGGACAGATCTGCTTGATGACTCAAGGGCGGGGTTTGAGGAGCATAAAGCTGGAGTGCCTGGTGAGGTCCTAAGGATCAAGGGCATTGCAAATCTTACTGAACGCGAGCGGGAGGCGTCTTCTCCAACATGGAAGAGTGAGGGACGTCTTACCTTCCGGTGAGATTCAGGGCTGTCTCAATGTCAGAAAAAGCCTGCAAGTGGGAAGGAGGCTTCAAAAGGTGGAGGGAGAGGTTTAGAAGAGGTTGCTGAAAGTGAGAGTAAGTCAGTGTCTCCACAGGAAAAAGTGACCCAAAGCCTGGGAGAGTTTCAAGGTCGGAGTGGAGGCCGATGATGCCTCCCACCCAGGGACAGCAGGGAAGAGGGCTGAGAAGAAACTGGACAGTTTTCCATAGGTTTCCCTGGCCCAGAGACCTCAGAGAAAGCATAGGGCCCCCTTCTCTCAGTCAGAGCCAGTCTTGAAGAGGCCCCTGAGGTTGGGGTGGGAGCTAGAAGACAGTAAACGTGAGGGTGAGGTCAAGAAGAATTGGCATGTGAGGAACAAGTAGGGCTGTCGGGCCTCCAGGTTCATCTCCCCTGCTCCCTAGGTGAATACTCACCCAGCCTCACAGTCGAAATGCCACCTGTACTGGCCGGTTTTGTGTCAACTTGACACAAGCTGGAGTTATCACAGAGAAAGGAGCTATAGTTAAGAAAATGCCTCTATGAGATCCAGCGGTAAGGCATTTTCTCAATTAGTGATCAAGGGGGGAGGGCCCCTTGTGAGTGGTACCATCTGTGGGCTGGTAGTCTTGGGCTCTATAAGAAAGCAGGCTGAGCAAGCCACGGGAAGCAAGCCAGAAGTAACATCCCTCCATGGCCTCTGCATCAGCTCCTGCTTCCTGACCTGCTTGAGTTCCCATCCTGACTTCCTTTAGTGGTGAACAGCAGCATGGAAGTTTAAGCTGAATAAACCCTTTCCTCCCCAACTTGCTTCTTGGTCTTGATGCTTGTGCAGGAATAGAAACCCTGACTAAGATACCACCCCTACTTGGCCAGAGCTGTCTTAGTTGACTTAGCCTCCAGCTGAGCAACCCAAAGGGTCTCCCAGCTCAGAGCGGACACAGCGGGAGCCCTAGGAGAGTGCCCGGTGCTCCATACCTAGGATGGCTCCCTTTCCCTCCAAGCCTGTCAGCCTGTCGGTTTGTGCTCTCTAGGAGTTATGGGCTGGGTTACTTTGTTGCCCCAATTCATGTGTGAAAGACTTAGCCAGCCTGGAGGGGTAAGGCCTGTAGGGTACACAGAGACCTCCAGGATTGGGAAAGACAAGAAGAAGCAGTTTGGGATGCTTCTGGAGACCCAACATCAGTATCTTCCTCCACGGCCATACATTCGCTGTTTTGAGCATCTGGAGTCCGGGAACTCTGAACAGACTGGGCATTAGATGTCAGGATTATTGAAACTGCCCATTCGTCTGCAATAACGAAATAATGGGAGCCTCTGCTGT
Source organism: Uromys caudimaculatus (assembly GCA_028551405.1). Lineage (NCBI taxonomy): Eukaryota > Metazoa > Chordata > Mammalia > Rodentia > Muridae > Uromys > Uromys caudimaculatus. The sequence continues at coordinate 112,619,647 of CM052705.1, read as the reverse complement.
GTGCACGCCAGACACTGTCCCGACTCTTCAGTCCCTCTGACCCACTCACTTTCCTCCAGCTGACCCTTAGGAGAGGGGCAGCAGATCTGGTCAGTTTCAGGAGGCCCCATTGGGTTCACACTGACTGTATCCATCAGGAGGCCCCGTTGGGTTCACACTGACTGTATCCATCAGTTCAGTGACCGGCAGAGATACCAGGTTTAATCTTTCCTGTGAGACAGACCTCCTGGGGCTCTTCCCACACCAGCTTATGCATAGTCTGTGCCTGTGATACCAAAGGGCAGTCAAGGGCATCAGCTGCAGGGACCATGACCCCCCCCCCCAAAGCAGATGCCCCATACTGGTGGTAGTCCTCAACAAGCCGCTTCTACAGACAGGGCAGCACATGCCAGCTTAGGAGCCCTCTGAACCCCTCTAGAAGCTACCCATAGGTCTGGGTTCAAGGATCCAGCAGATCCCAGGAGCTCCGGGCTCTGACAATGAGTCTTTGCTAGTGGGGCAGCTTGCTTCGACCACCATCCCTGGAGCAAGCACTGCCCTGCATCCTGGGCACCTTCTCATTCCACCTCTTGGCCTTGCCTTGGGTGCCACCTCAGACCTGGAGACAGTAGCATGGGTGGGATAGAGGACGACCCTGTCTGCATCTCTCTCGCTCTCTATGTTCCTTTGCAGTACCAAGGGGCCGTTCATTATGGGAAGATGGTAAATATTCGCAATTTAAATGCAATCCTTGTCAGAACCAGAGCTGTTGGTCCCAGCTGCCCCGCCCGCTTTTGGGTGCTGGGTCAGTCATTCAAAGCAAAGGTCAGCGCTGCCTCTTGGTTGCTTTTTAATAGAATTCAGTAGCTTGCAGCTTCCGCCAGCGGCCTGGCCAGGGCCTGGGCTTCTCATTAATGCGAATGAAGAGGAAGATGACATCATTTACATTTAATCGTCTTGTTTATCTGCCTGGCACTGCGGTTGTTTTAACAAAGGGCAGAGGCAGAAAAAAGCTACATTTGCGTCCTGGAAGGGAAGCCTGACAAGAGCTCTGCTTGTAGACATTTATTGTTTGCAAATGAGATAATCTAGTAACAGGAGCGCCAGCTCCCCGAAAGGCCTGTAGGAGGCTGCCCTGCCCTCCTCCCTTGGGTCCAGACCTAACTGGAGCTGTGCAGACCACTATAGCTAGGCAAGGCCAATGCCCTCCATGAGGCCTCCAGACCCCCTTCTGGACACCTGCCCAAGCCAGGAGCCTTCTAGCACCCATGGCTTCTGAGGTCCACTGCTAGTGAGCCTCACAGCCCTGTGGTGAGGAGGAATGAGACTGGTGAACACCTATCCTCCTCCCAGTGCCAGGTGCACACTGAACTGTGATCCTCTGGCTTCACATCTGGTCTAATGGGCCTCCCTGAGGGGTGCACCTGTGGGTATCTGTGACCTCCCAGGAGACATTTCCTGCCTAACTGTCTGAGAAATGCCAAAGGCCGAACAGGATCGTTTCCAGGCCCAGGTTAGAGTCCAGCAAAGCAGATCCTCTGAGTCTGTGGATTTGCCAACCCGAAAGGTCTCTTCAGAGACTTCCATCTCAAGGTGATTTGTAGGACCTGGGCATAGAGGCTGCTCATTAGAACCTGCATGCACCAGCGGCTATGGGCTCAGGTGACCCATGCACATCCAGGCATTAAAGGATGAAAAACATGTGACTTACACTCCTGCGTAGCCTCACACCCCTGCCAGCAACCTAGGAGTCCATGCCCTGACTGTCTATATTCAGCCTATATTCAGACCTTCCTTGCAGACCTTCCTGAGAGACCTTCCTGCGTACCTCGCATAGCTTCAGACCCTCCCCAAAGCCCCAGAAATTCAGCCAGGCTCAGCCTGGAGTGTTAAAGCAGGCACCAGAAGTTTCTTGAAACGTGGATGTCCCAGAGGGAGGTGGGTTTGGAGGAGACAAGAGGCCACAGCTCTAGCCGTGGTTCTCCCCCAGAGCCCCGGCTTCAAGGCTTAACTACTACCTGCTCTCATCCCAGGCCTCTGGGCCCCTAAAGTTTTAGATTTGAAGGAAAGACTCTCGTTAAGTGCCAGGCTCAAGAGCAGGACAGAGAGGATGCCTTGCCCTGCAGGGTGGCAGAGGAGCATGCAGTCAGAACCAGCTCTGGGCTCCACAGAACCTCACCCGACCAAGAGCCATGCTGGGCCTGACTACAAGGTTGAAGCAAGCTCATCATTTATACCTTCCAGTACCCAGGACCTCCTTATTCCTCTAGGGTTCCCACAGCCTGCAATCCCATGTGGACAGGATCTTCCTGGGATTCTGCAAGGTACAGCTGCAGCCCAGCTTCTCTTGGACCCCAGGGTTAGTTCTCAGAAACAGCTTAGCTCCCTGGCCAACCCAGCTCACCCACCTAGCAGGTAGGTTCTCTGTCCAGTGGTCACTAAAAGGACAGAGTGGGGCAGGGGTCCTCAGAGGCTAGGAGCCGAGGAAGGAGTAAGAAAGCCCTAAGCTAGAGCAGTACCCCCACCCATGTGACTATCTCCAGCTTCTCTTTGGCCCTCTCCAGCTGGCCACTGTGCTCTGCTGAGGCCCCTGCTGGGTGACTTTGCCAGCACCAAAGACACCTGCTACTGGTATAGCATCTGTGAATTGCTCCACTGGTGACCTGCCCCTGCCTTGAAGCACCCTGTACCAGAGCCTTTGTCTCCAGACTGGAGATGAGTTGCCCTACCCTAGCATGTGAAGGAGAAAGGCAAACTGTACTTCTGGAGAGTGGCAAACAAGTCCTTCTTCCTCACCCAGGGGTCAGGCATTCGTCCCCGGACTGCCCTCAACCGTCTAGCCAGGAGCCCTGCCTGCCGGGCAGCAGAGCAGATGACGCTATGTCTCCGTTGAAAGGGTCCCGTTTCCCTTGGAGAAGGGGCCACATGTTAATTCACGCAAGGCCAGGGATTAGTCATCGGGCAAATGAGATTAAATGCCCTGGAAATGGAATTAGCTTGACGTAGAACTGCAGAATATCGGGTTTTTCTGACCGCAGCCCTGGAAGGGGCTCTCAGCTTTAACCGTTTCCTGTCCTGTCTCAGCTCCAAGAGGGAATCTCCAAGATGGGAAGAGTGTGTGGGCCTCTCTATGCCCTGAATCCAGGCAGTGCCACTAAGGCATAATGGGTGCTCTCTGCAGGAGGGAGGGAAGAAGTCAGCTAGGTTTCCAGGCCCTCTCCCCAACAACTCCTGTACCATCCACTCAGTCTAGACTGTCTTTAGCTCACTCCAAGTCTTCTCTAGTGGACCAGCAGGCCCTCTGAAACTGGGGGGCCAAGGGTTCGAATCCATTCATTGTCACCCATTCTCTTTCAATGGCTATGGGCAGGTGGGCACGGGCCATGAATGACTCCCTCTCTGAGCTCACCAACTCTTCCTTTCCCCCAGGCCCATCTGGGGATCCTTAGAAGCCAGTGAAGGGTGCAAATGTGTGTGCCACCCTCACCCTGCTACTGTCCCCCACTTCCACCATCACCACTGTGGATGCTGTCCTTATCACACCACAGCCCGTCTCCCCAGGGTATGCTACGCCCCCGAATCACCTCTCTCTGTGGGAAGCCTGGACTGTTAGAATGGCCAGGATTCTGAAGTCGCAGAAGTCTTTCTTAATAACCAGCTCCTACTCTGATCATTATATCTCATTTCCACTGAGACAATCACTCACAGAGAACATGGTCTTGGATCTACCATCCATCGGGCGGGCTACAGCAGCCTGGCCCAGCATGCATTGCCTGTCCTGTCCTGGCTCGGACAATAGGCCTCATTTGTGCTGTAGATGGTTAAGATTTACTGGACGAACTGGTACAGCCTCCTGCATGGCCATAACCTCCAGAGCAGGGCACAGGGTGAGGGATGTGCCCCTTGCCCCATAGCTGGGGCAACAGGGCTGCATTTGCCTGTGGCTGCCCTCATCCATCATTGTCTTGGGTCCTTTTTACACTGAGCCTGGTGCTGTCTGGCCCTACAACTTCAGAAGTGACAGGTGATTGGAAGCCCCTCTGTGTCCCCTCAGCCATGTCCTATCCCCCTCCTCCCTTCCTATTCCCTCCCTTCGGGGAGAGGTCACTGATACAGGGTGGACGCCATCCACCCTCCACCGCTCCATCTGCCTCAGTTTCCTCTAATGTCTGAAACAGTTCTTCCTAGCTTGGTGCCCTGTTACCCCAGTCCATTGCTTAGCTGAGGGGCCTGCACTGACCAGTACCACTCACCCTCCAAATCCAGCCAGGTCCTGTAATGGCTAAGGGCAGAAGGCAAGGCTGAGACACACATACCAGCGCCCCTAAACTCAGATGCAGAGGCCCCCCTCACCCTTTCCATGCAGGGCCTCATGGCCAGGCACTGCCCACTTGGAGAGGAAGTGGCCTTCTCAAGTGCCAGGTCTTGCTTTCTGGGAGAGAGCAGGGCGGGAAGAGGACTGAAAGCCAGAGAAGCAGGTCAAGACCAGGTCTTCTCAGGCCTCCGAGAGCCTGCATTCCTAGCCCTCAACTGAGTTCCCTTCCCTGAGAGACAGCAGCCAAGGACTCTAGACTGCAGCTTTACTGAGCAGTTTCTAAATAACCAGCATCCAGCCACTGGACCTGACCATGACACCGTTCTTATCCTGGGAGGCCATTAGGACACAAGAAACTGGAGTCCAGCCCAGCAACGGTGCTCAGGTGCATCCAACCACTGCTCCATCCTGCCTCTATCAGGGGGAAGTGCCTGAACCGGGTCAGGTTTCCCAGCACCGCCCTTCTGAGGCTGACCTCTCGCCTCTTCAGTCTCTGCATTTACCTCCCACCTAGCAAAGCTCACCACTCTGCCTGCCCTTCTGCCCTGCCTCTGCTCCCTCAAACATGATGCAGGCTCCAGAATCTCCGTGTGCCTTCCTGGGGGTCACATCTAAGGAGAGGTGTCCATGTCTGACACGGCTGCTGTGGAAATGTGTCCCTCACACCTGGTCAGAGAACCGAGGCCCAATCCAATGTGCTGGTTCATTTTTAATGACAGTGGATACTCACCATTGGCCAGCTCCTCAAATATTGATGACAACACTGTAGCTCTGGGTCATCACCTCGCCCCTGAGCTGGAACAGCGAGGGTGTTCTAAAGTGAGGTGTGAAGGAAGTGAAGCCATTAGCAAGACCAGCTCCAGCAAGGCGACTTGGGAGCTCATATGAAGGATTTTACCAAGTTAGTCAGTGTTTGTGCATGACTTAAACAGATAACCAAAGTAATCCACGTGTGTGCACTGTGCACTGCAATGCTGACTGGAAACAGCCAGTCCAAGAAGCATCAAAGGCAGCTGCTATTGGCCAAGGCTGCTGGCACCCTAACACCTGAAACCCAGACACTGATATCTGGAGCTAGCCCAGAGTGCATCCACACTACAGGGAGATGCTGCTGCCTCCCTGGCCAAAGAACTCCCGAGCAGGGACTATGGTTTCACAGGCGGCCTGGTGGGATTTTATGATACACAAAAGGAAAATCCTGAGCTACGAAACCCTCACAATCTCTGCATGTTGCCAAAAGCTTTCATAGCGTGGTGGAGCTAGGGCAGCTCACGGCTGGCTGCAGGTTTGAGATCTGTCATAAGCAGAGTGTCTTCACGCAGAAATTCTATCAGTAGCTTTGCTAGTGGATGATGGGGACAGAGGATTTCTAAGGAAGGCCTCAGAGACCCTGCTCTCCTGGATCCAGATCCACAGCACAACTGCCTAGTTGAGGGGACAACTGCTGGCTCATTGAGGTGAGACAGGCTCAGACACCTGCATTCCAGGCAGGCTTGACCAAGCCCAGTCCCACCAGAGAAGCTTCCAGAAGCAATCACAGCTGTGAATCCAAATCCACAGGCACAAGAAGAGCTGGATTTCCCTGGTGAGGCTGGGCTGGAGCCCCAGACAGCTGGATCCCAGACCAGCCTAAGGCCTTGACCTTCCAAAGCTGTCCCTGACCTTCAGCCCACCTCAACAAGAAAAGGCCCCTGGGGGGAAAGGGAGGCTGGTAGACACAGTTTGATGCTCACCAATCAACACACACACACACACACACACACACACACACACACACACACACCTCTGGTACTATACTGTGCCCAGCAACAACTGGCTCCCAAAATAACAGGGACATCCTTGGTGACTTAACAGGCATGATTAATTGAGTGCTCACTAGGTTCTAATGGAAGTTGTCTGTCCCCAGGCAGCTCTTGAGACGCACAGAGGGATACTGTCAGTAGGAACTGGTAGGGGCTCTGAGTCTCATCCCCAAACCTGCCCACTCCTCTCACCCAATGGGCCCAAACTGCCTGCCTGTCACAGCCTGTGGCAAGCACTGGAGGGTACCACACAGAAGTGGAAGAAGCGGAGACCTTAGAACCTGGACCTAGCATCACCCCTGTAGCCACACAGAGGCAGCTAGAAGCCAGGGCCTCACCTCAGTCTTGGAGAGAAGCAAGCAGCCACAGGATCTCCTTGGAATGGCTCCAGTAAACACTATTTATCAGCTGTTGGAGGCACAGGGATGGCCGAGGAGATGGCTCAGTGGGTAAAGTGCTTGCTAATCAGCATGAAGTTCAGATCCCCAGCATCCCCAGGCTTGACGACGGCATGCATCTATAACATGGGACCCGGCTGTCTCGGGGTTGGAACCCTGGGTCTATAGTTCTCTGCTGTCCTACTGGCAGTGCCTCTGAGGTCCACAGCCTCCTCTGAGCAGTTGCAGAAAGGATGGGTGTGAGGGACAGATAGATAATAAGGGAGGAGACCCCATGAATGTGGGTGGCCCTATGCCACAGGTCGGAGTGTGTGGAAGGAGGAGTCCATGCCACAATGCCCAGGTTCTGTACTAGTGTCTCTTTCCTTGCCCCTCATGGTGTGACAATGTTTTTAAATGATGCAGATGATTTAGTTTTAATAATTGTATTATTAAAACTCAAGCCACAAACAGGAAGTCTTATTTTCACTTCTTCAACCTACCTTTTACCTTCAACTGCCTTCAAGTAGTCCATATGTGCCCTTCCAGAATGTTCTATCTGCTTGCATGTGCTCATGTGTACTCTGAGAGCTCTCTCTCTCTCTCTCTCTCTCTCTCTCTCTGCCACCATGAGGTCACATATTGAAAAGATGGTCTCTGTGGCTGGTGAGATGGCTCAGAGATTGCTGCACATCCCGAAAACCAGGTTAGAACTCACATCTCCCACAAGCTGCCTCTGACCTCCACAAACACCATGTGGTGCAGACAGGCACACGCAGGCACGCTCGCATACACACATGCTCACACACAGAGAGAGACAGAGAGACAGAGACAGAGATAGAGAGACAGAGAACTTTTTAAATTTTAAAATGTTCTTAATTTTAATTAAATTAATTTAAAAATGTTTTTGATTTTAAAATGGAGAAGCTGTCCCCCTCCAGACTCCACATTTAGCATCTTAATCCTGGGTGTCCATCTCCCTCCCTAGCATCAAGCCTTAAGCACTCTGTCCATAATCACCTCCTCTTGTCCTTTCCAGGCCACTGAGTCCACTCAGGCTCCAACGCCTCACTCTACACCAGACTCCAAGCGGCCACTGTTGCTGGCGACTGAATAGATGAATTGTTTCCCTAAATGTGGCTCTTTCGTGGTTTCACGAGTTATGTGCACATCTCAAACAAATGGAGAGTGGACAATCAAACAGTATCTTTCCTCTGCATTGTCTGGCAGAAATATCCCCACCACACACACGCAGGCCACCGCAGGACAGAGACCAGAGCCTGATGTCAACACTCTGCCCATCATGCCCAATCTTACCCAGGGGCAGACATTAACTGCCTGTCTCCTCCGGTTCCCGTCTCTGCCTGCCCTCCATTAACTGATTTATTTACATAGGCTATATATATCTCTTGCATCTGGACTGTGGAGTCTACGTAAGCACCAGGTCTCTGGCCACAGCTCCTGGTCCTGCTTTGACTTCTAGATCAAAGAGCATCCTGCATGGTGCCTAGTCAGACTTCCGAGTCTTCCAGGTTGTGTAAAAGCTTCCTTTGAGATTGGGACATTCCATCCTGCCGGAAGCTCCTTAAACGTGAAGGTAAACAACTCAAATTACCTTAAGGAAGTCCCTGAAACTGACCAGATTCACTAGGCCCCTCCCTGATAGAGTAAGCAATAAAAGCTGTGAGTTCCCCCCTGAGACCCAATGGTGTCAAGCTGCAAAGAACAATCTTGAGACCAGACCATTGACCTGAAGAGGTTTAGAATAATCGAGGCTCCTGGAAAGGACTCAGCTGAGGCGTCTGGAAAGGATACTCTCCAATCTGCTGAGCTGCCTGCAGGCTGTGCAGTGGGCTCCAGGTTTCCAGCCTTGTGAGCCTCGCCCATACTGGGGTGGGCTTTGGTGACACAGCTGTCTTTGACTCATTTCTGCTCCCATAAGTGACCCCTCATCCATATTCCTGTAAGTAACCCTAATAAAACTCACTGACTCACCACGTTGGACGTTGGAGGTATCTGTTCTTTGGTCTGCCTGGGCTCCTCATCTGGTGTGCAGATGTGTGTTGCATCTGTCCAGGAAGAGTTTTGTCACACGAAGCAAGTGACTCACTGATGTGAACCTCTGTGCTTTGGACACAACACACCATTTACATCTTGATCACCACAAACGATCCACATAATGGAGGCTGTTACCACACTCTTGGTGGGGAGGGCTCACCGAGTTACACTCCTCCTTCAGAACATATAAGGGTCAGACACCTCACTCCACCCTCCATGTACAGCAGACTCCATGTACTCAGCTGAGATAAGGGTTAAAGCTGGGCCTCGTTGACCCAGGATGGCCAGACCCTCCAAGGTGGCCACAGGGTTTCCCAGAAGTGACCTCCTTAAGGAGCTGCCCAGTCTCCTGCAATGGGAGACAATGACCTCAGCCCTGATGGCTTTGAATGAGTGCCAGTGGTCAGGGGGTGGAGACAGATCTCACTTCCTGGTGCAGAGTGACAGACTGCAGACCCAGGCCCTGTTCCTCAGGATAAACAATCCTGCCCCCTGCTTCACCTCTGGGCGTCTGCACTCCATCTGTACTTGAGAGCTGACGCCCTTTGGAGCTGGAGACTGAAAGCACCCAGAGTCAGGCGTTCTGTAACTGCACTGTGCTGGGTGCACGTTAGAGAGCCATGCACCTCTGCAACTACAAGTCAAAACTGCCGCCACTGCTGGGCTGCTGAGATGGGTCAACAGGAAAAGGAACTTTACTGTGCAAGAATGACAACGTGAGCTCAAGCCACAGAAGCCACAGGAAGGTGAGAGAATCCATTCCACCAAGTTGTCCTGTCTTCACACATGCACTGCGGTATACATAGCTACTCTCATCACGATACACACGGACACACACATCATCGTCGTCGTCGTCAGCAGCAGCATCGGTATCACGGATTTAAAGAATTATAAAAACAAGACAGCCACCACAGCAAATCCATGGCATAGATGAGGAAACTGAGGAAAAGGGAGCTAAAGGCTTCCAACCAATAGGGAAGGAGTCAGGAGACACACCGGGTGTCTAGTTTCGGAGAACAGGGCTTGAAACTTCTGATGCTACCAGAACTGCTAGCCTGGCCCAAAGCTCAAATTGGGATTCATTTGCTGAACAGGCCACCTGATTTTTGCCACATTTGGTGGTCACAGGGACAAGAGGCTACTCTCTGAGAAGGCCTTGAGGTGGTGGACAAGACTACCAACTTTAAGGGGCCTGCCTCTCTGCCTGGCTCGATGATCCATGTACACAGAGAGAGAGAGAGAGACAGAGACAGAGACAGAGAGACAAAGACAGATGTGTAGACTGTGAGTCCCCAGCTGCCATGGCCAGAAGGCACGTACTGCCCCACCTGTAGGAACCAGGTGGAACCCACTCTCCTGGGCCTGCACAGTTGACCCATTTGGATCAGCACCGCACCAGGAGCAGCAGTATGCCCTCCTCTCCTGGTCTGACCCTTCAAGTCAAAGAGTGAAGGTCTCATGCCTTCCCTCTGTTCTGGCCTGAGGCTAAGTAAGCATGACTGATATTTAAAACTTCAAAGTCCTGGCCTGCCAGGACCCTGGATGGGATCAGGTGCTGCTGTCAGCTCAGCCTCTGCACCTGTAGCAAGACACCTGGGGCCCTGGGGCCCTGGGACCATGAGGCCCTGGGGCCAGCAGCTTTCACAGACTCTCTCATTTTGGGAGGGAGAAACACACATACTGTTATGTGCTTCTCTAACACCCAAGACAGTGCAGCAGAGAGGCTCTGACATAACTCAACAAGGAGCATGACATCCCTGGATCAGCATCTGTAGGCTAGTTGGCACCCTAGCCTTCTACCAGAAGGCTGGTGCTTGCTCTAAAGTCCTTGAGTACCCCACTGCACAGTGTCATTGGTCTCTGGGGCATATGATCCCAGCAAGCAACATCCTCCATCCACCCTGGCCTGGTCATCTCCTGGCCCCCTCGCTAGGCCCAAAGTTTTCCTTTTGTCCTGTTCTATCAAACACCCCAGCAGAGCGGCCACTCAAAAGCAGACTGCAGACTTCAGGCACGTTCCGGTCTTTTATGGGGCATTCTGCACCCAAGGAAGCTGAGTGGAACAAATGAGATTGGAATTTTATGATTCTTTTATAGTGTTGCACAGAGGAGAGCTTTTTTTAATTAGCTGCTAACTCGACACCTTTGGCAATTCTAAATAATTCACCAGTCCGCCCCCCTGGTCCACACCAGGTGTGCTGAGTGTCCATGCCCTCATCAGCTCTGATGGGAGGCTGGGGTGACGCCACTGTCACAAGGGCACAGATACATGGATGGTTGTTGAGTGACCCCTCCTCCAGTTACCTGGAAGGTGGGAACAGCCTTTCCTGAGGTCATTCTTCCTTGGGTGCAGGCATACCAAGCCACCCCAGAGACCGCTCTCAAGCCTTCTGTTCCAGCAGGAGACGCTCTTGCCTGAAGTGCCTGCCCTCCACAGCTCTTTGCTGAAACAGCACTTTTGACGGTCTCTCCTCCCTCAGACAACTGCTCCAGAGGCCCAGACCATCTTCCTGGGGCTCCCACCTTCCTGGAACACAGTGTCCTGGAAGGACAGTATTCATCCCCCCCCCCCCCCCAGCCCAGAGCAGAATTGGCATAGACTCTACTCCACAGTAGCACAGGGTCAGGCACTCAAGCCAGGAGCCAGAACAATCCATGGACCACCTTCAGAGGGGCCAGCCCCCGGAGATCAGGCTGGCCAGCCAAACTGAGAGGCCACTGCTGCTAGAAACACACAGATCACAGCTCTTAAGCCAGTCCCTGTGGCTGGTCAGGGGTGGGAGTCACCACACCCACCCTGCCCCTAAGAGGCTTATAGAAACTCAGGCCTGGCCCCTCTGGAGAGGCCTTGAGGACAAGAGCCCATAAACTTAAGCTTCATCGGCTCCTGCATTTAACGGCTCCGTCAAGGACTCTGCCCAGATTCAATTACCTCCACAGGTTTTATAAGACCAGGCCCATTCACCGTGCTGAGACAGGGATGCAGCGTGGGCCAGCTGGCACACCTCCCTTCTCTTCTGTGAGCACTAGGAAGCTGGGTAGGGCCAGAGGCCAAGGTTACCTCCAGATCTCTTTCCCACAATCCCAGAGCCTGGCACAAGTGCTGCCTCCCGCCCCACACATGGAGTCAGATCTAGAAGCTCTAGGACTCAGGGTTTTGAGTGAGCGGGCTGGCCTGGGAAGCCAGTTCCCTGTAATGAAAACCCTTGCTGGACCTGCCAGGCCCACATTCCTCTCCAACAGTGTCCCTGTCCTGGGGTAATAGGGCCACAGGTAGTCTTTCTGCCCTATAATATCCTTCATTGCTGCATCTCAAGCTGTGGCGGCGGCTGACTGTCCATTATAGACCCTAGAGCCACACCGGCTCCAGAAGAGGGCCCACGCCCACCTCACTCAGGTGCTTCAGCAAGGCTGGTCTTGGGTACAGATCTGGCCACCCACAGACATAGAAAAAGAGGCAAGTAGGTCTGCCCAGTTCTGTCAGCCCTTGAAGGGTTTAGAGTCCCTCCCTCTGTAGACCTCAACCTGAGGTCTAGGGAAGGCCAAGACCCAGCTGTGGCCAGGTATAATATGCAGCTTTAGTCTGCCACCTGGGGCTACTCCAGAGGTTCGCAGGAGTAAGGACCAACTGGAACTGGAAGACTCACCCCCTGCCAGGGCCACATTGCTGCTGGCTCTGGCCAGCTGGCTACCTGTACACAGTGCCCATTATTTGAGCACTGAGATTCAGAGCCCGCCACAGGGCACAGAGTCAGGCAGCCAGGCATCACAGGCAGGCTTCTATGCACACCTCCCTCACCATCCCAGTCCTCAGCTGATTCCCTACCCAGCATCCTGTTCCTGTCCAGCCAAACCTGGGAACCCAGACAGGTAGGTGGGATGTCAGGCGCTTCCAGACTTACCATGGCTTCCTGTCCTTGGAAATAGCACTGTGGTCCCTCTGTGGTCCCCAGAAGGCCACCTCTGCCCACCAACTGAAGTTTTGGAGCAGGGCAAAGGCTCCATCCACTAGTGAATGGCGCTACATTCACACATCACAGCTAGCCTTCACCTTCACCCCCACCCCCACCTCTGCCTCCTACCTACACTGGCTTTAAGTCAGTTTGCTCTGCCTGCTGTCTAATTCCACACTAAGCAGGACCCTCCCACCTCGTTTGTTTTCTGGGAACTCCAGCACCTGGACTGAAGCCCGAGCTTCACAGGTGCACAGTAAATATTTGTGAGACATCAGAGCTGAGCACCTGCTGCATGCCAGACACCACCGAAGCTCACACCCCCATACATAAACAGCATCCCACTAATAGAATGCAATTAATCCCGAAACCGTCTGGAAGGTAGCTGCTGGTATCGTCCCATTTTCCAGGCACGGGAATAAGGCTCAGAGAAGTTGAGTCACCTACCCAAGGTTGCACAGCAGTGATGTAGAGCCAGGTGTCGGCTCTAGATCCTGGCTCTAACAGCCCATGGTTTGTGCTGACACTGGTCTTCCATGTCAATTGGTGTGTAATTCTACCCATTTCACAGATGAGGCAACAGATCACAGACCACCTCCATGGCCTGAGGTTGCAGGTCTACTTCCAGCTTATGTGAAGTAGGAGCTGACGCTGCCTGCACTGGACCGGCCGTGTCTTCTTGCTCTGGAGGGGAGGGGCTGCTTTGGTTTGGACTTCTTCCTGAAGGCAGACAGCCATGCATGCCCCTCCTCTACATGACTTTTAAGAAATATCACCTAATTAACCGATTGTGGGCTGTCAACACTGCCAGATCCCCCGCCCCACTGTGTCTGGCCGTAGCCTGGGTGCTCACATATGCCAGTGAGCCCTGCCAGGCAGAGCTGGCTCTGGTTGCTGCTTGGCATGGCTGCCAGCCCCTCTGTCTCAGCACCTAAGCTGCCATTCCCATCCTGGTCCACTCCAGTGCGTGGCTGTTCTGCCTGGTCACAGACCTGGACAAGCTAGTTGGATTGGGTCCCCCCCTGCCCCCACCACCCAGGGTCAGCTCCTGCGAGCCTCCACCCCCACACCCAGCACAGCACCTTCCGGCATGATGGAAGAAGTATCCAGCTCTGCGTCAGTAAGCCATGCATCTTCATCTCTTAATTATTGAAGAACAGATTTTCCCCCCAAATAATTAGGCAATTGAAATCATACAATCTCTCTCTGAGAACTATATTTAACCCCGATTTGAATGTAATTTGCACATTGCCGCTCCCAGAAGCAGCTCTGGAAGCCAAAACATGGATCAAATATTTTTTAAATGTCAAATGCTGCTTAATTGTGGATTGCACTGAATTTATTTGTACAGATAAGCATTTGAGCTTCTACCGACATCTCCTCAAGTAATTTTTCCTTAATCTATACAACACCCCAATTTCCCTGATAGCTGGAGGATTGGAATAACATCCGAGAAGGCCTCCATTTTACAAAGTACTTTAAAACACACATATTCAAGATCAAGGCGAAATCCCTCCAACTGGAGGCTTTGAGCAACTCACTGAGGCAAAGGGAGTTTAAGTGTAAGAGTAGCCACCCAGGGTGCTGGGGCTGCCACGGTGCTGATTCGTCTGGACCATACCGCCTCCACCCAGGTCAGATCCAGGCCAGCTTGGAAAGAGTCTCTCCCAGCGCCTACATCCACAGGTGAGCACATCACAATAAGGGAGAGATCTGCTAGGAACCCAGAGCTGGCGGGAGCGGGAGGGAGGGAGGAAAGGAGGGAGGGAGGGAGGGAGGGAGGGAGGGAGGTCAAGGGAGGAACCAAGGAAGGGAGAGGGGGCAGGAGGGAGGGGGGAAGGTGGTGATGATGGAAAGACTATACAAGGGTATCAGCTGATTGCAAATTCTGCTGCAGTAACAAACATGCTAGTCTCAGTGACTTGAACACAAAGTCCCACAGGCAGAGGCATGGGACACCCTTAGAACGTGGCTCAACGCTTCTACATCCATCCTTCTCCCCCAGAATGCCACCCAGCTCAGAGTCCAGGTTCAGTTTCATTTTCAGTCGCTTCATGAGACAGTCTCGATGTGTGTTCCAGGCTGGTGTCCTGTCAGCCACTGTTGAACAATGGGGCTTTGTTTCCTTACGTGTAAGAAGATTGTCTCTCCAGGCTGTTACAAACCACACAGTTGGTACACAGGCTCGTCTCTACTTGTAGCGCCTTACCTAATGTTCCCAACAGCATTCAGAATATACCGGTGACATGACCTAAAACCAAAGTCTCTGAAGGGATCTCGGAGGATGGGTTTGCCCAGTGCCACATGGAAGCACGTCTTCTTCACTCTGCCCTGTCCAGCCCTGGCCACGACACAGATTTCTGGGCTCATGCACACAAGTGGCCCTATTCTAGGCCCCATCCCATACTACTCAGGAGGTGCCAGGTTGCCGTGTGGCCTCGCAGTCTCAAGATCTGGCCTGTGAACATGGACAGAAGCTCGCCTCCCGCTAAGGTTGCATTGCTTTAGCCTGCAGACATTGTGAGCGCAGTAGCCTGCGGGCCGCATGGTCCACAGTAATCCCCAGGCTGCTCTGTGCTCACGGAGAAAGCCTGTCTCCCCAAGTGTTTGCCATTACTCACACCATCCAAAAATGGCGTGACCCAAGGTCAGATCAAGCATCTAACGGAGGAAAGAGTAAGGCCCCATGATGTGGGAAACGGGACTTGGAGAGAATGAATAGACTCCACAGGCAGATTCCTAGGCTGTCTGACTATGCAGCCTCACTGAACCAGTCAGGTTCCCTGACAGCTAGGGAACCACACAGCCCTGGGACCCCTCTGTGCTCAGTCATTAACCCATCTCCAGTCTATGCCTTATCTGACCCGTCCCTGTCTTTCTAAACAAGCTCAGAGCACATAAGCAAAAGCTGACAGAACTATTGAGAAGCAAGGAGCCACTGTTCCAGTCAGAGACATCATCTACTGGCATAAGGAGCATTGTCTGTCAGCTTAACCCATGGATGTTTCCAGAATACGCTTTCCAACCAGGCAGAGAACACACTCCACTCAAGTTCACATGGAGCATTCACCAGTGTGGGCCACTCACGGGGCTACAAAGCACGCCAGGGAAAAGACACACATCACACAAGTTCTTATCATCGTGTGGTGAACCTAGAACTCAGTCAGAGAGAGACAGAAATCTCCCCAAACATCTGAAGATTAAACAGCACATGTCAAAGGCAAAGTCTCAAGAGAAGCAGATGAACATCCAACTTAGGAGTGCCGGCCCGCAGTGGCTGGCCAGCTTGACAGCCATTTACAGCATTAAGACACGAGATAGATAAGAGGAAAGTCCCAAAGTAAGTGGCCCGAGCCGCCATCTCAGGAAACCAGAGAGAGAACAATTTAAGATGATAGCAAGCAGGAAGATAAAAAGAGAAAAAATTAGAGCAGAAACACTGAACTTAAAGGGGGACGGGGGAAGCATTAGGGAAAAAAAAATCAATGAAACCCAAAGCTTGCTCTTTGAAAGGGTCTATAAAGTGAGAGAACTCCAGCCAGGCTGAGACAAACATCAGAAATGCAAGTTGGAAGCCATGCCTGTCCAGACACGAGAACACTAATAAAATATAGCCAGCCGGCAACTCTGTATCTACAAATTTAAAATCTTAAGAAGAAATGGTGCAAAATCCACAAGGAAGAGTAGAGAAACTAAACGGGCTGTGTGAGATTGTCTTGATGATCAGTTTGGTAAATCTGGTCTTCTAGAGGCAACTAGATGGGAGGGGAGGGGAGGGGAAGGGAGGGGAGGGGAAGGGAGGGGAGGGGAGGGGAGGGGAGGGGAAAGGGAGCAGATTAATCTATTCATAGGTTTAAAATCTGAATATGGTTATGCATAGATATCAGTGGTAGAACACCTGTGTCAGGATAGGCACCAGTCACATACACACCACACACACACACACACACACACACACACACACACACACACACACACATCACACACACATCACACACACATCACACACACCCAGCAAAGAAGCCAACTATGGACTGAAACCTTAAAGCTGTGAGCCAAAATAAATCCTTCTTTCTTCAAACTGTTTCTCCAAGTTCTTGTCCCAGCAATGCAAAGACTATTTTTACAATTAGAATAACCATTGATCACCTTTGGAAGAGAGCGGTGCCAGGCTCACCCTCGCCAGGGAGTCCTAACAAATATGTATGGGATCATTACAGTCTCTATAATCTCTCACACAAAATAGACACAGACACTCTAACTCACCTTGTAAGACTACTGCTGTTCTAATACCAAAGCCAAGTAAGGACATCATAAGAAAGGTGCAGGACAAGAACAGAGGTGCAAAACTCTCCAGTAAATTAGCAATTCGAAACTTCATTAGATATACCAAGTGAGATTTATTCCAGATATAATCATTTATTTATTTATTCCAGATATAAACGTTTGAAAATCAACTTATGAATAAAGTAATCAAATGAATGAATGAATGAACGAATGAATGAATGAATGAATCTGTCTCCTAGAATAAATAATTACAGCAAGGTTGCAAGACACATGGTTCACAAATAAAAGTCTAATGCTTTCTGCTTACCAGCAACAAACCATTGGAATTTGAAATTACAAAAAAAAAAAAAAAAAAAAAAAAAAAAAAGCAGCTACTTACAGCACAAACCCCTAAAATGAAGCTACCAAAGCCTGCATAGGATCTGCAATCTGTATGCTGAGAGCTATAAAACTCGGTGAAAGATCAAAACATGTCCAACTAAAGGGAAAACTGTCCCCTGGTCAAGTGGAAAGATTCAAACCGTGCTACTGTTGTTCTGTGGGGACAGTGTGGTTGCTGCAGCCAGGACAACCTCAGTGAGCTCTCTCGCAGGCGCTGACAGGATGATTCAGAACTTCACCTAGAGAATGGAAAGACAGGAGGAGCCACAGCAGGGAAGAGGGGCTGGAAGACACTCCTCCTGTCCAAAGCTCAGCACCAGGACAGAGGCCTGTGGGCAAGGCAGACAGATGGGTCACAGGAAAGTAGCAGCGGGGACCCAGTAGGACATGCTCTGCACTACTGTCATCTGACCTTTGACAAGTAACAAGGCCATCAGTGAGAAACATGGACTTTTAAATAGATGATACAATGCAAATAGTTACAGTCTAGACACAGACTGGATACGTTTTGTACAAAAAGTATCTGAGAAAGGATCTTAGACAAAAATGTAAACTATATAGACTCACAAATGTAAACTATCTAGACTCTAAAAGTTCCAGTGGTAACCCCAGAGAGCCTTAGCGACCTGGGTGTGGGGGTGATTTTTCAGTTACAACAAAAACCACAAATACAAAAAGAAAAACTGACATCTTGGATGTCTGCAAATTTAAAATGTCTACTCTGGAGCAATGGTACCAAGAGAACAACTTGGCAGGCCACAGACTAGGAGAAAATTCTTTATAAAACACACTCATAGCAGATAAAGGACATGTAGCCAATCATGTTAGACACAAGGATAGCATTTAGATACAAGGAAAAGTCTGAGTGAACATTCCATCTAAAAAAAAAAAAAAAAAGAACAAATATCAAACCCAGGTGTTGAAAGTTGTCCGGCATCCTTTTTCGTTGAGGTTGTGCAAGTCAGAACAGCAAGGTACCACTGTGTACATCCCAGAACTGCCAGGCTCCAAAGCACAGTGACACCCACAGCCAGTAAGGATGCAAAGACAGCAGGAACTTTCTTCGCTGCTGGTGGGACTGTAGAATGGGGCAGCCCCTCTGAGAGACAGCCTGGCACTTTCTTATAGTGCTAAGCATAGTCATGCCCTATGATCCGGTGGTTGAGTCCCAAGGTATTTACCCAACTCCTGAGAAAACTTATGTCCATGCAAAATCCTGTCTGAAATATTTATAGCAGCTTTGTTCATGGTTGCTAAAAACTGGAAACAACCAAGATACTCTTCTGCGGGTCACTCCTGGTACCTCCATCCTGCACTGGAGCACTAGTGAGGGGGAAGAGGACAGGAACTATCAAGTCTAAGGGCTGAACCTGCAATGAGTACTACAAAGGAAGAGAAGTCAGTTTGCAAGCCGTGTGCTGTGGAGCTCCCACAGTACAGTGTTCCGCAAAAGCCAAACTCTGGAGACACAAACAAGAAACAAACAAAAACAACAAAAACCATTTGCCAGGAGTCAGGGTGAGGCAGTGATGACTGGGAAACAGAGAAGACACTGGGGACAATGAGGCAAGAGACAAGACAATGGGGTGTGACACCGTTCTGGGGGACACATGGAATGTTTGCCAGCTTTTTCCTGAGGTGACCCATGTTTGAAGGCAAAAGGCTTGTTTGGGGGTTTCAATCTACCCCCAATCAGGCGCACAGCTTTCAACCTAGGGCAAACTCGCTACCTGGTTGCCAGGAACGACGAAGCACAGATGAAGAAACCTGCCACCTGCGTGGTCCAGTACACAGTGATCTGAGCATCTCTAGGATGCATCTCCCATGCTTCCACACCTTCTGGATGGAGACCAGGCTGGGGAGCCAACTCTTCTTCACATGGGCCTTGAGGGTAGTCCAGATCCAAACTGTAACGCACGACATGGTTCATTGCCATGACTTACAGCAAGAATAGAGATTTAGAAAAAGCTTCGAACTGTGATTGAAGAGGTTGGAGTCCAGAAAGCAGGGCTGGCAGGGACCAGAGACTCTCATCCCAGTACCAGTGTGGGAGCCAGCCTCCCCAGGTCACAGAGAAGGAGATGCCCTACGACTCCCTGAACAAGGGAAGAGTCCATCAACATCCACAGCGATATCCTGAGGACACCACCACCCACACAGGCTGGAATTTGGAGTTAGCTGGACAGAGGGCAGTGGTGGGTACCAAGGTCTTTACTGCTGCTGTGAGGATTCCAAATGAGCAAAGGAAGGGTCTGAAAGGTCTGGGTGGGGTGGCCTGGAGCTGAAGACGTCAGTGCCCACATGTGCTGAGCTTAGCATACACACAGATAGCAAGTCGTTCTCTGCTCCACCTGACGGCCAGTGGGGAGATCAGCAATCGAGATGCAGAGTCCTACAGAACAGGCACAGTGATCTTAACTCCAATTTTTTCAAATCCTATTTTTAATGATGGCTCTTTAATGCTTTAACCTCTCTTGTAGCCCCATCACCACCACCGGAGGTAGTGGGAAAGAAAGGATACAGGAGAGTGGGGTGGGAGGGAAGTGGACCTGTTTAGAAAAGATCTTTGAAGCAACTCCGGTCTGTGTTGTCTGGAAATCGGCAGTTCAGTTCACAGGTTAGCAGCAGCAGCTCGATCCACTCGCAGACACTTCACAGATACACCAGCAGTCCAGTTTGGTGGAGTTGGATAGCAACACAAATCAGCAGCAGTGACACTACACACCCAGAAGAGACAGCCAGGCCTCAGCCTCAGCACGAGTCAGCAGGAGGGACCAGGAGGAACGCCGGAAGTTCTCAGCTGTGCCTCGCTCAGTGAAGCAAAGATCAGCGAAGATGTGAGACCCACGGCGTTGCACAGGGGCTGTCCCAGCAAGCCAAGCTTAGGCTCCGTCTAGTCCTACTATGTCCTCCACGGATCTTGTCTCAACATTTCTTGCCTCAGCATGTGTATGCGTGGGTCTCTCTCAATTAACATCAGTCTGAGTCTGTGGAAGCAGCAAGAAACTGCAGCACACCAGCAGAAGCTTATTGGTACGTTTCTCTCTATGGAGTCCCAACAAATGCAGCTCAACTACGCAATGTTAAGACGGACCAATACGTGCATGTCATTATCAAAGAATCTTTCATCACGTGTCCTTTCACGTGATTGCTTTAGCAGAACATCCTCTCTCCTGTGTCTGCTTCAGCTAAACATTCCTTCACGAGTCTGCCTTAAGCCCTTCACCTGTGTCCACTTCAGGAAAACACTCCTTCACGCGTTTGTCCCAGCAAAACACCATCCAACACGACTGACTCTCCAAGGAACCCTTAAGTTTCTACTTCAGGGATCTGTGGAGAAATTGAGGAGGGAAATGCATGAGATGGGCACGGAGCTTCCTATACTGCCAAGAAAGAGGAACATGCACGCAGGCTGGGAGAGTCGGAGAACACAGGAGCCAGGACAGAGAACCACAGGAATCAGAGTTGTTATGGTTCGAGCAACAACATGATGTGGCTTTGTATTACAGCCAAAATAAAAAATCAACAGCCATGAGTCTGTCCTAACACAAGCGAATGAACAGACGGAGAAGCGATCAGTCTTCATGCAGAAAATCCCAGATCCATCTACAAGGTGCCCCATGCTCAGGAATGGCACAAGGCTCCTCCAAAGGGCAAGACAGAGGAGTCGACACCATGGCAGGGTCACCTGACTCCACTTTTGCCAGCTGATCAAGGTCAATGCCGCTGGACCCTCACACCCACAATGCTCACCCTGAACAGATGTGGAGAGACCTCATGGTTTCTGTGGCTGCTCCAATACCCACAGCTCCCATCTGGCCAGGGACAGAACAGCAGACATGCCAGGTGGGTCAGAGGTGGCTTACATGCCACTTAACAATTCTCCCCAAGGTCATCAGAGTCTTCAGAAACATTAATATCAAATGTACCAAAATAACGTGAGATGCAAGTTACGGGGTTATATGAGAAGTGTTGCTGCTGTCTTGAATTCTTTTAAACTCTGGGATCCCAAAACAATCCGTAAAATAAAGTTTACGACTTACTCATGTATACCTAGTGTATGCACATTTGCCCATGCATGTGTGGAGGTCAGAGGACACTTTTTAGGAGTCAGTTCTCTCCCTCCACCATGTGGGTTCTGGGATGGAACTCAGGTTATCAGCACTGGCAGCAAACACCCCTTACCCACTGAGCTACCTCTGGCCGAAGTTCACCTTGTTAAAAACGCATGTATTTTATGGACTGTAAACTATTCCTCAATAAAATTGGTTTTAAACATTGCAGGGGGAAACGTGGCCTTCTGCTATTTGGAAGCGAATCTTATGAAAGAGAAAAAATAATAGAGAATCCAGGCATCTATAATCACGGGTTATGAATTTCAATCTGAATTAAACTAAGAGGGAGCTGTAAGGAAACTGAGGTGGGCAGATTGCTCAGCTACAGCAAAGAGCTAGCACAGGGGCTCGCAGCCGGCTTTGATGGTCACCGCCCACCTGGACCCCGGGCCCCAGCACATGCACCTGTGGGGAAGGGAGCCCACATAATTATGTGGTACTGCTCCCGGGAATGTGCAGCCCTGGAACCAGACAGAATCAGTGTGGGAGTCACAGCAACATTGTCTTGACTTGGAGAAAGACAGAAGGCCCCAGCATGGAGATTAAGCGGGCTGGGCACTGGGCCGTGCTCAGAGGCTGTGAACAAGGCAATTACTGCTCCCATTTAATCCAGTGTCGGGGAAAAGGGCCCCGTGGCCAGGCTGGATCCACACTCCTCTACGCAAGGAGCCTGAGGCCCCAGCTCTGCGCCTTCTGCCTCCAAAACACACTCTGCACTAAGTGTAATGGGTTTTAGGGAATTTATTTTGCCAATTTTAGAACCTACCATAAAGAAGAAATATGAGAGAATTTTATGAGGTGTACTGTATATCTTTAATACTCGTATTTTTTTTCTCGAAATGCTGAGAATATCAATTACATTTATGGCTGCACGAGGAGATGCCCAAGCCCACTGCTGGCAAAGCAGGTCCCGGCAAAGAACAAACAATGGGGGACTCAGGGGTCCCAGGGCCTGTGGGCGCAGAGGGCCCAGGTGGTATCTATGAAGCTGCCCAGTATGGAAACAGACGTGTGTGTGCCTATCTACTCATTCTCTTCATGTGGACATACTACATACGTGTGTCTGTGTACATATGTGTGTACACCTGCTAGAAGATCAAGAGACAGCCTGCAGAGAGGAAGGGGAGGTTGGAAGGACACCTTGGAAATCGGAGAAGCCACTCAATACCTTGTGAGAACAGAGGTGGCTAGCCCTGCATACTCTCTAGGCAGGTGGCCTGACAGGAGACACCCACAGGTCTCTAGTCCAGCCTCTCTAGGCCTCAGTACTCAGGACCTCAGCTCTGGCCAGAGTTCTCCACACCTACCTCAATTGGAGCAGGTAGTGGCCACCACTGGCAGTGTATAGGGCGGTCTGGAGTTCTAAATCAAGGCAGCAGAGCCACAGTCCTTGAGGGAGCAGACTTTGGAGCTAAATAGACTGAGAACCCCCCCAGCCACTCCCCCCAGCCTGAGAGTTGACATAGTACCCATCCTGCAGAAAGGTACCCCAAGACTCAAAAAACAACTGTCTTTCTGGGGTACACATCTAAGCTGGGCTGGGGAGTCCACAGGCTGACATTGTACATACACACACACACACACACACACGTGTGCGTGCACACATACGATTGTATTCACACATATGTAAACACATGAGCATGTTGGCTTCTGTGGGATCCTCTACATTACAACTAAAAACCTACAAGTCCTACTCTTTAAAGGGACCCTTCTGAAGGGAAGCAGAACCCCCCCCCAGGGCTGCAGCTGTGCTCCTGGGGTGCCTGCAGAGGGGGGAGAACACCTCCCCCCAGCACTGCTTAAGGTTATTTATGGCTCCAACGTGCACGTTTGTTTAAAATCTGCCGCAGAATTCATCCTCTCTGCCACTTACTCAACCATTATCGGCCATCGCAAAAGTGCCGAAGAGAGAGTCATAAATGGCTGTGATTTACGAGGCAGCAAGAACACAGGACGAATGAGAGAAAATTAGATCCTTTACCTGTGAGATTATTTACGAGCTCAGTGGATGTGCGGGACTATGCTGGGTGAACCGTGGTCTGGGACACGTGTTCAGGCCTGTCCTCTGCTGGACCCAGAGTCTAGTGACAGAGACAGTGCTCCTGCAGGAGGCCATTTTAGCCCTGCTCCTTCTCAGGGATAATGTGAGGTGGGGCCAGTTCAGGACTCAAACAGGACAACACTTCGTCCCGGCACACCTCCAAACTGCTGTGAGACCTTAGATAGGCCCACCGCTCTCTGGGCCTATTTACCTCTGTGAACCAGAGGGAGTACACAGATGGACCCTGAACATGTGGTCACCAGGCAAGGTGTCCTCACTTCTTCCGGTCTTTTGTGACAACTCAGGCCTTTGTTTTGGGGCCTGCTCTGCCCAACCCCGTTCCCACCAAACATCTTGGCTTATACTACAGCCTAGCTCCCGGCTATGCTGGTCCTTAGCTTTCTTTACTGCTACTATATTGGGGAGCCAGATCTTGTGTCAGAGGAGAATGAGCACCACTACCAAGCCCTTCATCCTGCCCTTTATAAGGGCTCTTCCTTCCCCTGGAAGCCCGGGACACCCTCCCTGCTGCAAGCCTTGCAGGTGAATGAGCGTAAGTTTCCAAGCTGGATCTCACCCTGAGGCCTCTTAGGAACAAGCAGCCCAGACCTTCCTACTCCCTTTCGCTCTGGCCTGGTGCTGGAAACTCCCAGGGCAGGAGACAAGATCAACCAGAAGCACAGGTGTGTTAGAGGACTGCAAGCCAGCATCTGGGCTCTGGGCCATACAAGGACAGTTGGCTCCCAGGAGGCACAGCAGCTTCCTGCCTTGAGCTGTCCCCAGCAAAAGGCTGGGAAGAGGGCTCAGGCACACTGGGTCCCCAGACCTACCTGTGTGTTGCTTCAGAAGGTCGGCCTTCCTGTAAGGGGGAGGGGAGCTCTGCCCTCAGGTGGGAGGGAGGGCAGGTCACCAAAGTGGGTGCCCCTTCCCCCTGACGCCACACACTCTCCACTCTCACCTGCACAGAGCGGTCTCCTCGTCCCATGCAGCGGGACTCCCAGCTCAGGAAGCATCCATGGCCCATGTCACCTGATACCCAGAACTCTTTTGTGGCACAAGCCAGCTGTTCTAATGAGTGTGTGATCCATTTTGCACACTTTCCACTTCTTTAAAGAAGAAAAACACCGGGGAGTGTAACTTCTACCGTGCTTTACATGTCTTCGAGGGAGCAGAGCCTTTCTGAGCAGATAAGGATTTGATTTTCCAATTAACGTCCAGCCTAGACCAAGCCTCAGAGAAGCATTTGTTTTGCCAACAGCTTGATGGCAGCAGCATCTCCAACTATAACTGTCCCTAACCCCCAACTGCTTCCTCCAAAGAGCCATGTGGTGCACCACCCTGGTGAGTTGGCCCTCTGGCAAAAGCATTAGCTTGCTGGCACCCAGCCAGGATCCCCCTGCACCCCAGTTCTTGAGTCGGCTTAGCCTGGCTCTGATATCCTCACAACACCTGGAAGGCTCAGGGAGCTATGTCTTGGGCAGGAGAAGGTGGCAAGGATGGGAGCAGTACACACACCTTTAGCCTCCACTCTGGTCAAACACCCAGGACCCTTGAACCTCCTGATCAGATCCTAACCTGGACCAGGACACCAGCCTTGAGTCCTGAGCTCAGACTCTGGTCCATTTCTGCTACTAACTCCACATGGGCAAGGCCCTTCCCCAGCGTGGCTCAGTTTCCCCAGATGCACAAAGGCTGTATGTCACCCTGGATGGTGACCTACTCAAGGTCCCTGTCTGGGGCCAGGCCCCCCCCCGGGCCACCTGGGGTTAAGGCTGTAAATGCCGCAGCAGACAGCTCCACTCAGCCACTCGGGAGTGAGTGCAATCCTTCCCGCTCATTCTCGCTTTCTTCCCAACGTAATTGAAAAATCAATATGTTGCAGAATTTCTGTGCAAACCACAAATACAATCGTTTCCAATCACAAAGGGGATGATTCTACAGCACAGCAGCTGTGCCCATGAGGCCCCAGCACAGTGTGCTCTGCTGAGGACCACTGGGCCCTGCCAAGATGCTCCCTAGACCACCCCTCATGCCCAGGGCACCTCACTCCAGAGTCAATCACACCTTCCCTTTCACAGCTTCTGGTCACTGTGTGCCATGCTTCATAAATAATGGCACTAAATGACCGCCACAGAAAGTCGATTAATTGTGAGCATAGTTACACGCAGCCACGCCACACCTGTCAGCCAAGAACTCTCGTGTTGGAACTTATTACATTTTTATCAACTTGGCAGCGCGCGTCACGATGCAATTTGGGGCAGCGCTTCATTCTCAGCAATCAGAGCCACTGGCTTTTATGGGTTTGCTCAATTTCGCCCAGGGGACAGATAGCACAGAAGAAGGAGAAAACGCCTCACCCTTCCAAGCAGAGGACAACCAAGGCCAGGCCACAGGCCTGGGAGAAATGTCATCAGCTTCTGTGTACCCAGGCCCTGACACACCAGACACCGAGCTCCACCACCCCCTGGCAGATTCTGCTACCCCTGTGTCTGACTCCCAGGCTCAGGAAATGTTCACCCATAGGTGAGGCCCAAATGAGACTCCTCCTGCCTGGGTGTCCAGAATAAGCCTAGTATCCATGTGGCCTCAACCACAACCCAGCCCCCACTACAGGTAGATCCCTCCCCTGTGGGGCTGGGGCAGGATTATCAGCCGCCTCACCTGCT
Source organism: Uromys caudimaculatus (assembly GCA_028551405.1). NCBI lineage: Eukaryota > Metazoa > Chordata > Mammalia > Rodentia > Muridae > Uromys > Uromys caudimaculatus. The sequence goes on along the minus strand of CM052705.1, from coordinate 112,593,673 downwards.
CTCTACGGAGGTCCAGTGGCTAAGCTACGACTGGTATCTGCCCTGCACTACTACTTGACCCCTAGACCTGGTCATTCTGGTCTGAGGGGGGGTGATGGGATACAAGAACCCAGTTCCTTAGAGCCTCTGCCCTGGGCTCATCCTCTTTCCCCTATGTATTAATGTCCTAAGACACAGCCGAGAGGGAGATCATATAACACTGGGGGCTTTGACTGTCCTGGGGCAGCTCCCCTTGGCCCTGACATCTGTTCCCATTCTTCCATATTCCAGTTAGGTTTACTTGCCAAGTGAGCCCAGAAACCCCTACAGCCCCACTGCACTGAGGGACAGGGGCACAGGCCATAGGACCAAGGATGTCAGCAGATCAACACCCGCCTCCTTGCACATACAGCCTAGGCCAGGCTCTGGAGCAAACGTACCCACCCCGCCCAGCCCCACGGAGATTCTCCATCCCAATGGCTTTAATTCACAGCAGCATAGACCTCTCAATGGCTCATCAGCTTGGCACTTGGGACCCTGCTTGGGGGTTACCAACACCTCTGCCTTTGCTGTCACGGAGATGGGAAGGATCTTTTTCCCACCAGGGTCCCCCAAGGTGGCCTGGACACGCCTATGGTCAGCACTACCAGCATCTGTCAAGATCCTCACATCCCCTTTGCTGGGTTTTTCTCAGGATGTGTCGCCCATAGCGATGACCATGGCCCACACGGTATCTGCTTCGTGTTCCTCCTCTAGGCTAACCCTGGTCATAGGTGTGCATGTTGGCCATCTGTGTTTGTAATCATCAACTTCACCCAAACTAGAGTGACCTGGGAAGAGAGAACCTCAGTTAAGGAATTGTCCAGACATGGACTGTGTGCATGTCTGTGAGGCATTTTCCTGATTGTTGACTGACACAGGAAGGCCTCGTCCACTGTGGGCAGTGCATCCCTAGGCAGGTGGACCTGGATTGCATTTTAAAAGCCAGCCGAGCGTGATTCCGTGAGCAGCCTCCTTCTGTGGGCTCTGCTTAAGTTCCTGGCCTGGCTTGCCTCGGGGATGGATTGTGAGCTGGAAGTTTAACCAAAACCGACTTTTCCTCAGCAAGTCTTTCTTGGTCCTGGTGTTTATCATAGCAACAGAAAGCAAACTGGAACATTTATATAATGTGCCCAGTGCACAGAGGAGTCATCTGTCCCCTCACCTCTCATCCCCCTTGTCCCAGGCCCCAGGTCCCTCAAGAAACCACAGTTCTATTTCCTGTCATTTCCAATTAGTGTGCATTTTCTAGAATTTTATATCAATTTTTTTATAGAATTATAAATTATCTCTCTTGTGTCAAGCTTCTCTCATGCAGGGCCATTTGCCACTTGTCCCTGTGACAGTGTGTCTGTTACCTTCTGCTGCTGAGGAGACCCTGAGGGGTAGACACATCACCCTGTATCCATTCCCAGAGCTACTGAGCCAGCCACATCTGTGCTCTTTGCAGACAGGGGCTGCTGCAAGCATTCACATGCTCCTCTGTGGTCATGTGTCCTCCCCCAGAAGGATCCTCTATGGGCAGCTTGATTCCAAACAGTGTGTCCAGAGGTGGGGATCTGCAGAAGTGACAGACTTAGGACAGTCCAGTGGCATTGTTGCAAGGTGGTGGGAACTTCCAAAGATAGGGCCTGGGTGGAGGGAGCAAGTTACTGGGTATGAGCCCACTGGACACACCCTGTGCTTACACCTTACACCTTCTCTACCTCTCTCTCTCTCTCTCTCTCTCTCTCTCTCTCTCTCTCTCTCTGTGTGTGTGTGTGTGTGTGTGTGTGTGTGTGTGTGTGTGTGTGTCCTGATTGCTGAAGAAAGCAGGTTTCCTGGGCCACTCCCCTCTGCTGTGCTGCTTTCTGCCTTACCACGGACCTAAAAGCAACAAAGCCAGTCCATCACAGACTAAAACCTCTCCTCTTCAACTTGTTTTTCTCAGGCATTTGGTCACAGCAACGAAAAACCGACTGGCCTAGCATGTGCTTTTGTTTCCCCTTGTACAGAATGACTGGACCTTGTGGGAGCTGAGTATGGAATAAATTAGGTAACTGCCAGGCTATTTTCCAAGGGCTGGACCATGATACATACCCACCAGGGGCCTGAAGCCTCCCGCTCCCCTGTGTCTTCTCCGTTAGCCATGTTGATGGCTGTGGGATTTCCTGTGGTAGCTTTAGTTCTTATTCCCCTGTTGACTGACAACGTTGACATTTTTCTGTGTTTGATGCCACATTAAGATGGTGCCTGGCTGGGTGGCTTGGCTTTTTTTTTTTTTTTTTTTTTTTTTTTTGGTTTTTCGAGACAGGGTTTCTCTGTGTATCCCTGGCTGTCCTGGAACTCACTCTGTAGACCAGGCTGGCCTTGAACTCAGAAATCTGCCTGCCTCTGCCTCCCAAGGGCTGGGATTAAAGGCGTGCGCCACCACTGCCCGGCACTGAGTGACATTTTCTTCCTTGTATCCTGTGGGATCCTCAGGAAGCACAGAGCCTGAAGCTTCCTTTGCAGGAAGGTTTAGAGCCACAAGTCAGTGTCTGAACCAGGCCTGTGTGTGCCTGGAAAACATGGGTCTTTCGAGGAATAAAGTCATTTTCTTTAAGTAACTAAACATGTTGCCACAGAGCCACTTTTCCTGAATCAGTGGAGTCGGTTAGCCGGCATCTCCTGTACTGCTGAGATGTGTGGTGCTTTGCCTCCTCACTTTTCTGATCCTGCTTGCTAGGGGTCTCTTCATCTGACTGATCACCTCCAAGAACTGGCTTTGGGGCTCAGGGACTCAAGAAGCCACGCCCCTGCCCACTCCTTTGGCTCCAGGGACTCAGGAAGCCATGCCCCTGCTCCCTATTGCCTTTCCTTCATTTCAAGTCTGTTTCTTATGCTTTCTGCATCTGAAGGTGCAGGCTGAGGCCATTGATTTAAACTATTCATTCAAACTCAGGTACTGTGCTATAGATAAATCCACAGATTTGGTATTTTCCTTTTGATTCTGTTTAAAATGCTCTCTAACTTTGATTTCTTCCTTGCTCCAAAAATCACTGTCCTGCCGGGCAGTGGTGGCGCACACCTTTAATCCCAGCACTCGAGAGGCAGAGACAGGAGGATTTCTGAGTTCGAGGCCAGCCTGGTCTACAGAGTGAGTTCCAGGACAGCCAGGGATACACAGAGAAACCCTGTCTCGAAAACCCCCCCCCCCAAAAAAAAAAACCAAAAACAAAAAACAAAAACAAAAATCACTGTCCTAGTTTGGTTTCTGTTGCTGTGATAAACACCATGACCAAAAGCAAGTTGGAAAGGAAATGGTTTATTTCATCTCATGGCTTACAGTCCATCATCAAGGGAAGCTAAGGCAGAACTCAAGGCAGGGAAATTGGATCAGAAAAGCAGAGACTACAGGATGTTTATGACCTGGCTTCACTTGGCCGCCTACTTGACTGTCTTCTTATACAGCCCAGGGCCTCCTGCCTAGGAGTGGCACTGTCCACAGTGGGCTAGACGCTCCTCCGCCAATTAGGAACCAAGAAAATGTCCCCACAGACTTGCCCATAAGTCAATGTGATGGAAGTCATTCTCATATTGAGGTCCCCTCTTCCCAGGAGTGTCAAGTTGACAGTCAAGACTAGCCACCACAGTTGTCACGCAGGACAACTTTCTGGTGTTTTCCCAGTTAAAGTCTATTTTTGCTTTACAACACTCGACTGAGAACTCTGTATGTCTTTGGATTTCTTTAATAATCTAGAATATCATCTATATTAGTGTTCTGCGTGTGCCAGAAAAGAAATGGATGTCCTGTGGTTATGGGTGACGTGTTTCTTAAAAGTCAATTCTCCCTTTCATCTTTTTCTGCCTTCTTTGCACTAACTAAATGTTCTGTGCGATTCTTTTGTTGGCTCATTAGCTGTAGATATTTTGTGACTTGTTGGTGGCTTTGTGGTTTACAGCATACACAGGTGCCTTAGCTTGTCTCCCTTCAAGTTAGATTATGACACTTCATAGGCACACAGCTATTGCTAGGGCATCTTTCCCTCTGCATCCCATGCTGCCCTGTCAACTGTCACTCTTCCTCTGTTGACCAACCCCACACTGATTGTACACAGAGGTCAAAAGATCCATGCAAAGATGCATGATGTCTCCAGCCATCAGGGAAAGATGCACCAAAGTCACAGTGAAATGTCACCTCACATCCACTAGGATGGATTAGGGTGTGCAGGGCCACAGCACTTACGTCCTCCTGGAGGGCACGTGACCCTGCGTGGCCTGTGTCCAGTAGTGAAGGTGAAGTGGGGGACTCCCACGTGGCTCTGCCCACAGAACTGAAAATGGGGTCTAAAAGACACAGTCATGGGAAAACCATTCATACAAGCAAGCAATGGTAGGAACCCGACTGCACAGGACAGACGAGTGGCCAAGTCTAGCCTACAGACACTGCGTGTCCTGTAACATGGGGATAACTTGGAAAACTTACGCTGGTGAAATACAGTGGGACAGCGACTGAATGGCTCCCTGCCATGAGGTTCCTGGGCCGTCCACACCACAGGAAAGTCAGAACATACATCTCTGGGGCAGGGGAGGGAAAGGGAGAGTTAGTGTTTAACAGGATGGAGTGGTTCTGAGGACAACACAGGGTCTCCTGGCACCCTTTCCTCCACAACTGATTTTGTGACTTCAGATGATTTGAAAATGGCCCAACTACTCAGCCTCACGATCATTATTTCCTGCTTTCCTCTGTCTCCCAGCTTCTGGCTCAGCCTTGGTTTCCCTCCTATGCCATTGAGGGTGGCTTTGCTCCCTGGAGCCTCCAGTTTTAAGCTTGCTGTCCCCTCACCTCTTACCCACAATAACAACACAACAGCCTGAAGCTGGCCAGTGGCCCTGCTGACCACTGACAGCCCACCGAAGGTGCTACTGCATTCCCAAGACACACAGGGATGGGTGACTGATGGCGCACATGGGGGTACACAGGAACTATGTACACAATCAACACACACACACACACACACACACACACAAATGCTAAGAAACACAGCCTTCAAGTGCCTTCCAGAGTGAGGCACATGTCTGGATCCACACACACCCCCCCCTTTGAAGGGGCTGTTCTGGGTCCCACAGGCCCCAGCCTGATAAGCTAGAGGTGAGATGTACAGGCACAGCAGAGTCACCCCTCTCCCCATCACAGATGGCCACAGCACTCCCTCCTCTGCATGTGGCTGTGGGGATTAAGACTGAAATTGCCTCTGTAAGCTCTGTGACAGGTCACAGAGGACCCTCCCTTGAAGAGTTCCAACCTCTGTGGCCAGGCCTGACTCCTCAGGTCACTGAGTCTAGCAGTCAGGCCTAGTGTGGGCTCAGCGTGTATTTCCACACACTCATGTTCACAACCCCAAAGATGGCGCTTATGTTGTTAGAGAAGTCTCTAGACCACATCCTTTACTGCCCCCCTCACTTCTACACTCCATCTTCCTCACTGTTCTTCCTCAAGTGTCCCCATGGTGTCCTGGTTTAAAACACAAGAAGCTTTCAGGCAGCTTTCTACACGGGTGTCAGATCTTAGTGTCCCTTGAAACACTGGCCTGAGGGGACCTTGCAACCCAGGTGACAGCCCACATGCTAGGACAGAGCAGGGCTAGATCAGCTGCTCTTCCACCACTGTCTGTGACCTGTAAGGGGGGCCTTCCACTCCAATTGTCCACTGAATGCCAAGAGCTTGGGACCCCAGAGTCCAGGTCACCTGCTGCATCCAGAGGTCACAGTGTCAAATGCGAAGGAGTCTCAGGAGTGGAACAGGAGAGCCCACAGCAGAGGGACTGGCCTGAGTTGTCAGGAACTTGCAGGGGCAGCTTGTGCTAGTGGCTGAGACATGACTCGGGCCTGTACTGAGGGCTGTAAGAGGTGGGAAGGAACAGTCTGGGGTTCTGAAGACATTCTGTCCAATGGCTCACCCGTGACATTCTCAGGACGGAAACACTGGGGCTCGGAGACATTCTCTCTCACTACAGTGCTGGGGGTGCCAGCCGGAGCCTGTTGCGTGTGAGGCAAGCACTCCCATTGAGCTAACCTCGCTGCAGAAGACATCTTCTGCCAACTGATAACCACTGGTAGGTGGCAGAGCTGGGAGTGAGTGCAGGTGGGTGACCCTGAAAACCACCTTATGCAGGTTAGCATCAAGCCCCTCCTAAACTCAAGGTGGGAGTCGCCAAAGAGCTTGGGATTTGTTTTGTATTTGCCTTAAGAGTCCTTGTCAGCTGTGTGGAGCTCCCACCCACCTGCCTCTCTGTTGCTGTGGAATGGCAGGTGGGGCTGGTGTCCAGGTCTCTCACGACCAGGCCAGCCCAGCCCAGCCCAGCCCAGCCCAGCCCAGCCCAGCCCAGAACAGTAGCTGTATGAACCAGCCACTGGCAGAGCCTCAGAGCATGGTCCAGCAGGGCAGTACATTTTGCGGTGGCAGGCATCTAAATCGCTCTCCTGGAGCCACAGAGAGAGCCACAGGCAGTCACAGAGCCTAGGACTGGCTCCCAAAGGACCTCCTGGCTTCAGACACTTTCTTCCAGAGCTGGAATTCTGTCTTCAGGGTACCCTCTATTTGCATCATCAAGCAGAGCCATTATAGTCAACCCAGAGCTAATCAGAGGCACACTGGCACCCTCCCTTCCCTGACTGAGAAGCATCTTATGGGCAGCCAACAGGCCAGACAAAGCGCTGTCTGCAAATTGAGGTCAGGACCGGACGGGAGACAGGCCTGCTGTGAGGGAGATAATTGAGCCTGCTCTAAGGTGTTGGGGTTGGGAGGGGTGCATTAATTGGAGAAAGATGGAGAAGAAAGGAGCGGGTGACTGGGGGGAGGGGGTAGCAGCTGGAAATGCAGTGAACAAAGAGTTAACCAAGAAGCCTGGAAGGAGAGACATGGGCCACCCAGCCAGTCCAGGCACACTGCTGCTGGCCTCTCCCCGGCCAGGTCCCGGGTCAGAAGGTGAAGTCTGGAGTACTGGACCACAGACCCTCGGGTTCATCAGAGAGGAGTAGTCAAGAGGCCTCGGAGAACACCGCAAAGCTGACCAGTCCTCAGGACCACAGAGGACACATTTCCCCTACCCTCTCTCACGGCACTCTCATCTCCCTAATGCAGAATTCCAGCCTGCCCCCAGTATCTCTGCTCTCCCACATCACTGTTACCTCAAGAACCTTCAGCCATCCCCCCTTAAAGGCCACCCTACACCACTGTGGGGCCACACAGGGCACAGAACAGAGACCTCCATGCCAATATGGAGGTTTCAGGGGAGAGTGTTTCCTCTGTTGCCTACCCTAGCCTCCTCCTGCAGACTAACAGTCCTGGCCTCCCTCACAGGCTCTGACTATCCCATATCTAATCTCCTTCTGCTACCACAGATCCTGTTCTCCTATTTACCCACTAAACCTCCTCCACGGAAAGCCAAATGGACCACACCCAACTCCACCTCTGTCCTGCTGGTCATCAGGTGTGGGAGATCCCTTCTCACCTCTGAGCCTCAGTTTCCCCTTTGAAAGTTCAGGTAGTTCTTCTACTGGGGTCCTGTGAAATGTCAGACAGGTACGACAAAGACCTTGTCCCACCTCAGCTGCCTGTGACCCTCCATCACTCCCCTGAAGCTGCCCACTTAGGGCAGGAGCCCTGAGGAGCAGGCCCCATGGTTAGCAGAGCACTAGGCTGGTCTAGCCTGGCCTCCAACTTGCCAGTAAGCCTCACCTCCAGCTCTCCTGCCCCTCCAGGGGGAGCTCCTATGAACACAAATGCCTAAAACAGCTCTCTTGAGCTGAGCATACAGGTGATTTGTCTTTGTTTAGGACAGAAAGTAGCTTTAGCAAAACACACTTTTATGTCTATTTAACTTGCTGTCGGGAAACAAGGTCCTAGTCTGGGCTGCCCCTTGGCTGGTGACAGGAGAGTCGTTTAGTCATGAATTCTGTTCCTTTGCTTCTCTCACCTGCTGCCAAGGTTGGGATGAGCAGATGAGACTCCTAGAGCCAGGGTTACCATTCAATAGCCTTTCTCCAGGAGGCCAACCTCAGCAACATCATAGAGCGTGGCTGGTGTCCCCTACAACAGTGTCCGGGCTCAGCCTGAGGCTCTGGAGCTGGATTTGAGCCCAGGGCTCCATTAGCTGAGGTGACAATGACAGCCGGAGGCGGGAATGGATATCAGACACCCTCTGGGGAACAATTGGTAGAACATCAGAGGTCTTTGGGGGCAACAATTGAGCAGCCCTTCACAGTGACAGAACTTTTGGGGCTAGAGGCAGAAATGGGGAAAGAAAGAGACCCCCAGGCATGCCATGGGACCAGCTCAGGTCAGGCCCCAGCCCCACAGACCTGCAGGAACACCAAAATTTCACCCATCTGACTTCCTGCCTTTGAGGGCTAAATCAAGTCACCCAAGAATGCCTGCCTGTGCTGCGCCCTTCCTGCCTTCAGGGTGTGCCTAAACTTGGAACCAGACCTTTAAAGAGTGATCAGGATTAACCAGAGAATCTAGGGAAGACCTGATCCATCGTCCCTGGTACCCTTACAAGAGGATTAGGGCACACATATGCAGGGGTGGCCCTGGGAGGGCAGAGAAAGCAAGAAAAGCCTCAATAGGAGGCAGTCATGCCTTGGCTTCGGACATCAAGTCCCTGGACTGTGAGAAAAGAAACACCATCATGTGTGCGCATGGTTGTAGATCCTCACATGTGACTGAACTATGCCCTCTTGCCAGCGGACACTCAGGACCCTGGCACAGGTTTCCCATCCAACTGATAAAAGGAACAAAGTCCTGCCATGGCCACCAGTCTCCAAAAGGCTCCAGTCTCCTGGGTCATCTGAGAGCTGACAGCCAAGAAGGATGCAAAGTCTTCTCAGCTGGTGTCTCCAAAAGTCCCCAGGTCCCCACCAGAATGATACCTTGCTCCGTTTTCTGCCAGCATGCCTGCCACAGATACTGCTGGTTCCACTTGCTAGGTAGGGCGAGTATCTCCAGGGATGATGCTAGCGGCCCTCCTCACTGCCGCAGAACTGGGGAATGAGAGCTCCCAGGTACCAACTCCCCCTGAATCAGCCCCAGCTCTGTCGTGTCCCCTGGAAGGGCCTGACTGCTTGCTGCTTGCACCACAGGTTTAACCAGCTTGGGGCCTGAGCCATGAAGCCCTCTATACCCTGCTTGGGAGGCAGGTCCCTCAGACCCAGCCTCAGGTCCTCAGAGGGGGGCTGCACCAGTGCCCGTCTGATCAGTAGATTTTAATGATGGCCAAATTTCACAGCAGGCCACTGAGCTTCCGGCAACACCAACCTGAGAAGGGAATGTGGCTATCGATTCTCCCTGCCTCACGCTGCCTCATTCCCTTGAAGGCTTTTAAGAGGGGTAGAGCTTCCACAAAAGAATGGAATCCATTTGCAAATCAGGCGGCTGTGATTTACTCTCCCTCCCCACTCTCAGAAAGAGCCGTGTGGCAGGAAAAGCCTCCTCTCCATGCAGCTGGGAGCCCAGACGAACCCTCCGTGCACCTCCTACCCTTGCCCTGGCCAGCCCACTCTGAGAACCCTGTTTCCTCCCCCCATACTCCTGTGGAGTGGTGGAAAAAGCTAGTAAGCACCTTTGCTACTTCTTTTGGGGCACCTGAGCCCCTTGCAACTGCTGCCCCAAATTCTCCAACCCGCCACCCCTCAGGTTCCCACATAGCACTTCCCCATGGTTTTTCCAGACATTTTCTCCTACCTCCATCACTGAACATAGGGCTGGGAATCAGGGGTGCAGTAAGGATTGGGGTATCTCATCCCCTAGGCACACAGCCCTAGGGCCAGAAAGAGATACAGGTAGTGGCTACACCTAGGTCCCATTGAGGATGAGACCTTACCAATGACCTGCATGCAGCTCTACTGGGCTAGCCCCAGCCCACAGTTCCCAGAGTCCCAGGCGGATCCGCCCTCAGACATCTGCCCATATCTGGCTCATACTCATGTGCTCCAGTCTAGCTGGCATGTAGACCACTACCAGAACGTGAACAGCCACAGATCGCTACAGGGGTCGGCTCAGTTGGAGACCTAGAGCCACCATGTCACCTTCTACACTGTAGTGTGCTGGAGTCCCTTCTTTGCGACTGTCCCTGAGCCCCAACCAGGAAGAAGCCCAGGAAGGCAGTCTTCATAACAAGTACCTCCACTCACTGAGGGAGCACACCAAAGAAGAGAAGAAAAGATGGCCCATTGTCCAACATTCTACCTGTCCCCTCTGCATAGCCGGGGCCACCTCTGAGCCCATGACGGCCATTCTCAGAGCTGTCTCTGCAATCAGCTGTGACTATTACTGCTGCCTATGCTGTTGCGATGTCCAGGGTGACTCTGCCTGGTACTCAAGACAAGAGAAGGCCATGTATGGGTGGCTATGAGGCATTCTTCTTCCATAGCCGCTGCCAGATAAGGGAAGGAGGGGAGCAAGCAGGAAATCTAGTGACACACTGTCCTGGGCTTACCCTGGGGCTGGTCTCACCTCCATTCCAGAACACAGTGGAAAATGCCCCTCACTTGCCTAGCACTGAGACCAGGGGCAGTGTTCCTTCACATACACACACACACACACAGACCTCAGCCCCTGACATGTCATCTCTGCCTCATGTGACCATGGAGAGGACCATACCAAGCCTCATCCCTGTGACCTGGAAGGCATCATCTGTTGCCAGGGACACCGTTCTCAGTGACCCTCTGTTTTAGGCTGAATGGAAAGGCCAGGGCACAGCGCTGATAGGAACCCAGTGTTTTCCTCACTCCCCCAAGTCAGCAGAGAAGACCTGGAGAAAGCTGGAGCTAGCAGTTCGAGTGACACCCCCCCCCCCCAGTGTCTGCTGGGTCCAGATCCCACAAAGCTGACCCCCCTCCCTCCAGCTGCTCTCCTGACCCCCCTTCTCTCACCTGCTGTGGCCTTGGAGAAGCTGAAGGGCAGGCGTCAGGGAACCACATCGCTGGGGCCACACAAGTTTCTGGCCCAAGCAAGAATCCCGGGGCAGGGGAGAGGACTAATTATGGCCCAAGGATAAAAACGGCAGCCAAGCAGCTGTGAGGGTGGAAGGAACGCTCCCCTCAGAGAGACATTTTCCAATTCCTGGGCTGCCGAGAATACATTCTTTGACATTTATGAGGCCCGGGTTCCCCATAAACCTAGATTCCAAAGAGGCTGACAGCTGGTCCGATCCCTGGAATCCAGGACTGCGGGACTGTCCTTTACGATGGGCGCAGCCGCATCTGTAGTGCCCAGAGGAGCCTCAGAACCTAGAGGCAACTCTGTCCTCACCCAGCTCCCCTCAGCAGCTGGAGAAAGTGGGGCTCGGTTCCTTTGACAGCTGGAGCTTGGAGGTTCAGAGAGGCTGAGCAACTTTTCACAGCTGTGAGCCAGAATGACTGGCTGGTGTCTATGGCCACACTATGCACACTTGGTTCATAGCACCGGCTATTAGGTATATATAGAAATAAGACTGAAGGGAAATTCCCCAACATAAACAGTGCACTCATCGGGGAGCAGCATGCTCGAAGAAGCCTCCCCTTTTCTCTTCTGTGCTGTCAGCTTTTGCTGCCATGGATGCTGTGAACTCACAGCAGGAAATAGAACATGTGTGTGGAATTGTGCAGGATGATGGGCTGGGAGAGCGCTAGACCAGAGCTCCAATCCGGCTTTAAAGCACTAAGAAACCCGTCTGACTTTGATGCTAGGCCCAGAACTCAGGGGAGCCAGAACCTACCAGCAAACCCAACATCCATGGCTCCTTGTGCCTGGCCAACCACTCTCCTACTGATCAGACCATGTACCTGGCAGGTGAGGCAGAAACCTCATGGCTAGAGCTAGCTCACAGGTCCCAGGGGCTGCTGTTGGTGTCTCTCTCCAGTGCTGGGCTCTGGAACTTGAGCGGCTGCCCAATGGATCCCCTTTGCTCGTTCATGTTCTACTTGGGGCCAGCCTGGATCAAGGCCCATGATGCCCAGGGGGAAAAAAGCAATCCAGTATGAGTTCCAGGAAGAAATGCTGTGTATGGGTTGGGTGTAGTGTCCCTTCAAGAACTCACAAACTGAGGGTTGATCCTCTAGGTGAGATATTTGTGTTTCTAAAAACTTAAGAAGGCCTCATCAAAGGAAGTAGGTCAGAGGAGATGGCTCTTCCCATCTCTCTGCTTCCTGTCTCTGTGAGCTGAGCACTTCCTTCACCACCATGATGCTTGCTGCCCTGGGCTGAACCCTCCAACTGTGAGCTGAAACAGATAATTCCTCCCTTTAAGCTGTTTTTCTCAGGCACACGGTCACACTGACGCACAGGTCACCAAGGCAGATGCTGTCACGCTAAAGCCCAGATCACTCTCACAATGTCAAATACAATGTCTAGGTGGGCAGATAACCACACACAGAGGAAACAGACTCTTTAATCAAGAACCAGGAAAGACAGAGGAGGAGGAGGGAAGGAAGGAAGGAAGGAAGGAAGGAAGGAAGGAAGGAAGGAAGGAAGGAAGGAAGGAAGGATGGAAGGAAGGAAGGAAGGACAGACAGTAGGAACAGATGTACAAAGACCTAAGATTTGGGAGATTCCAATAGACAGGATATAATCATGATGCTCACTCACTAAATTTAAAGGATAAAACACTCAAAAGTATCTGTAGGAGACTGAAAAACTCTAAAATGGGCCAAAGAAGATCTGAAAATGAATCAAGCAGAGATGTCTGAAGCTGGAGCTGGAGGTGCAGCACAGTGGGTAGAGCACTCACCTATCAAGCATGAAGTCTGGGTCTCAATCCCCCACATCATATAAACAAGGTGTGGTGGTGCACAATTGTGATCCCAGCAGTCAGAAGGTGGAAGCAGGAGGATCACTGCAAGGTCAGGGCCAGCCTGGGCTACATATTGAGTTCAAGGCCAGCCTGGGTTACATATTGAGTTCAAGGCCAGCCTGGGCTACATAATAAGTACATGACCAGCCTGGGCTACATAATGAGTTCAAGACCAGCCTGGGTTATATATTGAATTCAAGGCCAACCTGGGCTACTTTGTGAGAGCCTATCTAGGCGGCCCCCCATCTATGTGGCCACATATTAGAAGACAGGATATTGGGAGGATGCTATTTCTCCCCAGGTTGCTTCAGTTTGAGACACTTCCAACAAAAACCCCATTAGGGCTTGTTTCTATGTCAACAGGGAGCTGAATAAACTAACCCTCAAATATCCAAGGAGTTACACAGAGGCCTCAGGCCCCGGCATCACGAAGATGAATAGTGGGGAGAATTCTACTCTGTGGACTGAGACTTTATTTTAAAGCCATTTGGAGGGTGATGCCCACAAGAGAACTAACAGGGCCACACAAAGACTTGGAAATTGTAGCCCCTCCTCTGTGACTGCAGCAGTGGCACCCCCGGGCACACACCATCCTTTCTAGCCATGGGTGGCAGGCTCAGCTCACACCTCCCCCAACAGTAGCTGCAAGGTGATCTGCAGCAGGCAAGATGCAGAGATGCTGGAAGATCAGAGCAGGGCTGGGCATCATGACCCTGGTGGGGGTGGGTTTTTAAATAAGTCACTAAAAAGGAAAAGGTCAATGAATTCAGCAGCATTGAAGTGAGAGAGCTCTGTTCCCAGGAAGTCCCCATAATGAGTGTAAAAAGGCAAGCTATACAGTGGCCAAAGGCACAGCCAACAAAGACCTGGGATCAAGGAAGCACAGCACAGTCAGTAAGGAAAACAGAAGCAGTGCAGAGCACAGCCTGACTTCTCCAGCAGGAGCTGGGGGGATGGCTGGGGGTGGGGTGGAGTTAAAAGTGCTCACTGTTCTTGCAGAGGATCCAACTTTGGCTCCCAGTGCCCTCATTGTGGCTCACGGGTGCCTGTAACTCTAGTTCCAGGGGAATCCAAAATCCTCCTCTGGCCTCTGCAGGCTCCTGCATGCATGTGGTGCACATAAGCTCACACAACACACATAAGTTTAATAATAATAATAATAATAATAATAATAATAATAATAATAATAATAATAATAAATATTGGTTCCAACCAGCTATGATGTACGTTATCTTGGTAAATTGCTATCTGCTCTCTAAAAAAGCTTGCTCTGGAAGTGGATTTGCCATCCCCGTTTCAGACCTAAGTATGTTTCTTAGTCCTTTGGGGCCTCTTCTCCAGGCCCGGAATTACCTGCCCAAGCCTGTGCCAGGGAGGAAAGGGCACCAAACTGCTCATGAGAAGAAGCAGTGTGCCTCTGAAACAGCTGGAAGGTGACCCACCTGCAACAGGGTTGCTACTGTTTATCCTGTGGACAGTGGGAAGGAGATCCCAGAAACTCAGCCACAGAGAGACTCTGCCCCGCCCAGAATGGCAGCATGGTTGCTTTCCTGGTCAGTTCCTGCCGGGCTTTGTGAGTGCCAGATTTAATGTGTTTTGCTATCTATCAGCTACTTCTCTCCATGTTCCTTTACTTTTGCTTGTTATGTACATAATAAACATGAGTCGTTCAAACCTCAAAGCATAGCTATTGAAGATCATTCTCCAGACATCACCAAGGAGCGAGTGCACACATCAGATATTCAAGGTACCCAGCCTTACTCCAAGACAAGGTAACGCACAAGAAACCCACAATGGCCACCTCCTACATGCCCACTGAATTGGCAAAAGACCTGAATTCTCGTGCATCAGGAAGATGCACCTAGGGTGAAATGGGGCACTCACCAGAGAAAACCACTCAGACACACTGTAGAGTCCGTTGAAAGTCTTTATTCCAGCCAGCTGGGACCACATCCAAGTGTTTGGGGACCTTGATGGATCCCTGAGTGTCCAGAACACAGGGTTTTTAAAGGCGAAAACTACATCCTGGCATCTCTCCCTGCAGCTGCAGGGGGTGGTGCTTTGCAAAAGTAAGCAGTTTTAAGAGAAGCTAAGATAAGCCGTTAGCTGGAGGGGTTCCGCACAAACCTGCAGCTCTAACAGAAGCTGAGAGAAGTTAGCTAGGACATCCTGACCTTTGATTCCTAAAATAGAGTTGGGTACTCTTCCATGGGATTCTCTATCAAGGAGAGCAGATTCTAGGTAAACCCAAAATAGCCTCAGCAAGAATACAAGATGGAGGAAGCTCTGCACTGTCTTGTCCTGTGACAGTGCCTGCTAAGCCTGACCACCTGAGCTGGCTGACTGGAACCCACACAGTAGCATAGTAGGACCTCAGAACCAGCTTCTGCAATCATCCTCTGGCCTCCACATAGGCACAATGGCATAAATGAATTTAAAGTTTTAATTCATTAATTTCTAACAAACAGGGTGGATCACAGAGTCTTTTAGGACTGTGGGACATCCTGTGTGACACAAGGTGCACTTATCAAACCCATAGACTGCAATAGGCAAAGAGTTAAGCCCTTCGTGAGCCATAGGCTCACACTAGCGACTCCATCTGATAGCAGGTCCCCAGGCAAACAGGAGCTCGGTGCTTCTTCCTTGTCTCTCCTGTAAACGTTTACTAAAGCCACTCAAAAACAGTCCATTAAAAACAAAACAACATCCTCACCCCAAAAAGCCACTAGATTGGCATTATTTAAAAGGAATAAAGACAAGCCGGGCAGTGGTGGTGCATGCCTTTAATCCCAGCACTTGGGAGGCAGAGGCAGGTGGATTTCTGAGTTCGAGGCCAGCCTGGTCTACAGAGTGAGTTCCAGGACAGCCAGGGCTACACAGAGAAACCCTGTTTCGAAAAAAATAAAAATAAAAAAATAAAAAATAAAAGGAATGAAGACACATACCCCTAATGGTCCAGTAACCGGGCTCCTAAGAAGGAGCCTTGGAAGCCGTGACACAGGCTCACCTGTGAGCCCTCATGAGTGTGTTCAGAGAAGGCCTGGTGACACCAGCCAGTCACACTGGACTGGAGAATGTCCATCCTCATCAGCTGTGGAAGGGACAGATAAACTGTGCTGTGTTTGCATAATGTAGCACACTGCAGCTATGCAAGCCCATAGAATATCACCAGAGATCACCGCCAACCCAGGCATCATCCAAGTCTGTGGACTGGAAGACACGGCTAAGAAGGCTGGCTGAGCATCGTGACCAAAAGCCAGCAAAAGAAACAAGAAGGGTGAGTGTAATCAGCTTAATTCCAGCAGGGACAAGACACAAGCTCACAGGACTGCTCAAAGCCAGTGCTGGGGGGGGGGGGGGGGAGAGAGAGAGAAAGAGAGAGAGAGAGAGAGAGAGAGAGAGAGAGAGAGAGAGAGAGAGAGGAGTAAGCTAGTCAGAAGGGACTGGGGCTGGAGTAGTGTAGTGGTCCATCTTGAGTCTCAACTTGACTGGGGTATAGGATCACCCAGGAGACACACTTGCAGGTGTGTGTCTATAACAGCCTCTCTGCCAAGGATTAACTAAGGGGTTACTCTGCCCTCAAAGTGGATGATGCTTTCCAACAGACAACTTAGATAGAAAGAGGTCCGAGAAAAGAGGAGCACACACGTGCCTGCCTTCACATCTTCTTCCTGCTTGGTTGCATCTATTGCTGCTGCTGCTGCTGCCTGCCTGCCTGCCACTAACATCTTGGGTCTTCAACCATGAACTGACTCTCCAAAGATCTCCAGGCCTTCAGCACGGCTGAAGCACCAGGCTTTGTACACCGTGCAGCTACCAAGTTCTCAACCCCTCCCATAAGTCCACAGCGGCTGCTGAGCTCCCTAGCCCCTGATGTGTAAGCTGGTCTAATAAATCCACTCTAACCGTATAGACATGCATTCTACTGGATGTGTTCTTCTGGAAAACCCTCGCCTAATGTAAAGTGATTTGAGCGCCAGCCTCATAGATGTGGGCTTCATCACTCCTGGGCATAGAGCACATTTATGATTTAGGCACAATTCCTCATTGTATTGTATCTCACAATAAAATAAGCACTAAAAATGAGGAAAATGGACTTTGTTCTGTTATTTGGTTTATTCTGCTTAGAATGGAGTGGAACTCATAGAACTGGAAGCCCCTGAGTCCTAGCTTCTCCATTCCAGCCTCAGCTTTGCAGGGGCTCGGGGCCGGAACTCCGTCCTTGCAGGGGCTCGGGGCCCTGAACCCTGACTAAGGATGATGAGGGAATGGAGAAAGGACAGACACAAAGAAACAACAGTCACGTGGACACAGAAAAGCTGGGATCAGGTGGTCTAGGATCTCTGATGTTGAAAAGCCACAGCACAAGGCATTTACTATATAACGTTACTATATAGCGGTTGAACAGGGCTGCGTGATTATTACATAGAGACAAACAAGAGGCAGGGGTATTACACACAGCAGATCAAGGAGACAGGCTTAGCGGATCTCAGTAGGTGCAGTCTCTGGAGGAGGCCAGCCTTCAGGCAGTAACCATGGCGGTGGGTGGAGATACCTGTGGGGACATTTTCTGCTCACACCGTCAGCATTTGCACTGGAACCTGAGGGAGGCTTTGGCATCCTCTGAGCCTCACCAGGGAAAGGACTTGGTACTCCAGTGGGGCTGTAGCATTGGTCATTGACATGCTACTGTGACAATGGCCAGCATTGACTCCGGACTTCGGACATCCCTACACACCCACACTCACACCCAGGCTGTCACTCACCCAGAAATGGCTGCAGGTGTCCAAGGTTGGCACAACCAACACCATGTGTCATGGACATCCTACAGCTTTGTTTCTATAGGACCAGCCCCTCCATGCACTCCAGGACTTCATAGATGGGGTAAATGTTGGGGTAGGCCAACTCAAAGCCATGGATCTGGGCCTGGGTGATAGCTGAGTTGGTCAGTCTGCCACCTCTCCTGCACCCACATCACCATGGTCAGCTACCATGCTACCCAGGTGAGATGTAGGTCCAGCTATTTCATACCTACAGGCCTTTGGGTCCAGAAGGATTCCATTGTGCCCAAGAAGAACGTGAGGTCCTGAGGGATTTGGTAACTCCACAGAGCTCCTTCAGCAAATAGCAGGTCTTAGGACAAGGAGATAAAAAGCTCCCAAATGTTGGTCACAAGCCAGTTGGTTCTGACCTGGTGACTTTGACCACAAAGTCCCTGTGTGAGCTTTCTGCTCTGTATGATCCCCAATACGGGGGGCGGGGGGGGAGATACACAGAGACACTGACAATGATATAAACACAGACATAGACACAGACACAGAGATCCAGACGTGGACACAGACACTGACACACACACACATACACAGAGACACGGACACAGACACACATAAACACTGAGACACACAGACACACACAGAGGGACACATGTCTGGAAGCTGCAGACTTGGTATGGAGGGACCAAGGTAAGAGCTAGAGACCAGTCCTCAGTTCACGCCCATCTTGAATGGCTTCGAGCACCGAAGTGGTTAAAGCCTCCCAGCCAGTCTGATCAATTCATTATCATTTCTAATACAGATCAATACTCACTAGCACCCATCTGACAAAGCCTTCAGCCTTCAGACCCAAAACATGAAAGACTTCCTACGCTGTGGCCAGCCCCTCCCCACGCCTCATCCCACCGTGTTCCTGATCGTTGCCCTGGAAGGATGCAAATCGATGCCTGGCATTGATCACTTTCCTCAGCAGCCGCAGACACGTGCCCCACCCCTCCCCCACCGCCCCCTGGCTAACTGAACCTCTGTCTCCCATGTAAACGGGGCCTCTTAAAAAGCCTTGATTGCTCTTCCACCCCAAGGTCCACCGCCTCAGGCACTACTCCCTGACACAAGCTGTGCATCCCAGCTTTGTCTCCAGTAATAAACAGGATTTGTCTTCCGGTTCAGTCTTATGTCTAATTTATCAGGCCAGGTGCAGCTAATCTGCTTCCTGGTTGCTGGCTGGGCTTGGGGGATAGAGGTGGGTGTGAGAGCTCGGTGGTCAGCTATCCCTGCTTCTCTGCATGACCACACAAAGGACCGGGCAGGGAGAGGAAAAGATGGAGGGGTGGGGGAAGAACGGAGAGGGAGGAAGGAAGGAAGAAGGAAGAGAGAAGAGGAGAAAAGAGGAGAGGGGAGATGAGGGGAGAAGAGAAGGGAGGGGAGGGGAGGGGAGGGGAGGGGGAGGGGAGGGGAGAAAAGGAAATGAGAAGGGAAGGATAGGGCCATCGCTGGCTGGTCCTCTTCAAATGGATCCAGCAGAAGCTGCCATGTGGTATCCCCAGGGGAATCCCTCTAGCACTGTCCCTGCCATCCTGGTCATTTCTCACTGAGAACTCTGACCTCACAAGGCTACTATGAACACTCAAGGAAAGCAGGGACAAAGGTCCAATACTGAGACGGTGCTCCAGCTCCAGCAGCTACCTTTAACAACAGCATTGTACCAGTCACACTATGACCACTGTCACCACCTTGTGACATTGCCCCCATTCATGCAGACCATATAGGGCACGCTCAGTAGGGTGTATTCACCTTGGCTGTCCCCTAAAGATGCCCCCTGGACATTCCTTTTCAGGTGGCAGAGCTGCCACATGGAATCTGATGCCAGCACGTGCCTTGTCCCCAGGGGCACTGCACAAATCCCAACAAATGCCCCCGGACAGGCTGCAGCTAAAGCCAATCAAACACTGTAAATACTTTGTGTCCAGAGCTGCAACTACCTTACATGCTGTAAGTAAATAACAGGCCTAGCTGGAAACTCCCTCAGACAGCCTCCTGACCCTGGGCTGCTCCCTCTTGAGCTAAATGACAGCCAGGTTCTCTGGAGAGAGGGTGCACAGCAGGATGTGCTGTCTGTCTGGCACTGGCATCACTGGGGACAGGCCTTCCCCTAAGCAGACCAAAGAGGAGCGGGAGCGGGCTGCGGGATTCCCCGTCTTTTCAGCATGCCTGGTATTCTCTCAGGTTTACCAGGCCATTAAATGCCCCAGGTGGGCAGACACAGAAGCTAGTCAATGGAGCATAGGAAGACTAAGTTTACCCACCCAGCCTCAGTTTACTCCTCTATAAAGGAGACATGATAACATCTACCTGGAGGGAGTGGGTTCAAGTGCCTGCGCCAGGATTACACACTGGCAGTGCCATATGAGCACCCATGACCAGTTACCTCCAGTCAGGTCCATCTGCGCTGTGTGAGAGTCCATCCCCACACACCGCCATTACAACAATATAAGAAGGACCATGTGCCACCCTGTGCAGCTGTCTGTGGCACCACACTGCTCCTGCACTGAAGTCCCAGGCCCCTTCGGGCCTGTGCTAGCCAGCTTATGTCAACTTGACACAGGCTAAAGTTATTCAGAAAGAAATAGGCCCTGAGGCGCAGCTGCCTTCTGCTCACCCTCTTCAGCTGAACTCAGTAACTCTTCAGGTCTCTCCAGCAAGGCCGTTGGCGCTGAGCTGTGAGTTTCTGCCACCCAGAACTCCTGCCCTCGGAAACAATGGCCCCTTCCATGTTAAAAGCCCTTGGAGAATTCTCTCAGACTGCCCTAACAGAGGTGTATACATGTCCCTTGCTTGCACAAGAGCTAATTTGGTGTCTCCATTTTTAATATTTTTTTTCCTTAAGAGTCCACCCTAAGTCTTACCAACATTAGTGGCTATTGTAACGCCCATGTTCCAGAATGCTTTCACCCACCTCTCTCCACCACAACCCAGCACTCAGGAAACACACAGGAAAGTGGGATCACACTGGCTCAACTTTGCACCCCAGCTTAAGGCCTGTTGGTTAGTCCCAGAGCCAGGCTCTAGCCCCCTCTTTTTTCACAGGTTCACGAGGCTGTCTGCGCATGTTACCAGGCGGCCTTCCCACAGCAGGCCCTGAAAATGGGCCAAGTCTCCTGGATGGGTCATAGCAGTGGCCAAGTGCTGGATGAATGGCCATGTCTCTACACAGGCCACAAGGTGACCTAGTGACTCAACTTCCAGCCTGGACGCTGCTTGTGTCTCTGTAGTCACCTCCAGGGTGTGTATGGTGTGTCACCTCTCTGAGGACTGTCTTAGACCATGTTCCCCATGTCTAGCCTGTCCTCACTGACATTCTCTACACACACACACACACACACACACACACACACACACTCACTCACACACACTCACACACTCACATACACACTCACTCACACACACTCACACACTCACTCACACACTCACATACACACTCACATACATACACACACACACACACACACACACACACACACACACACACACACTCGGAGGGAAGGGGAGAGGGAGAGATCAGCCTTGAGCCTCTTTCTAATCCCTGCACTCCTCAAGCTTCCTGGTGAGAGGGCACTCTGTGAAACTCTCCGGAGCAGTTCCCCATGGCAGACATCACAGCCTCAGTGAGGAGGAGCTCTAGGGAAAGAAACAGGAAAGGTCCGAGCAGCAGGCCTGACAACTCACAGACTACAAGAGGCTGACTAGGAAGACGACAATTATACCACAGAGGCTCTCCATGGGCGGAGGGTGGAGAGGCTAGGCAGGCCAGGAGAGCTCATGGACATCGCTGCCCAGAGGCCCTGGCTAGTCATCCAATAATGAAAATTCTCCATGTTTAACAGTCATATGGACCTCAGCTCCACCTGCCTATGCTAAGGAGATATGAGGACAGGGGAGACCCTTCCTGGCAGGCTGGGTCTCTAGGCTGGTATCTGCCTGGTTCCTGCAGCCTCTCCCACTTGGGAGTGTTTGGTTTTCAAAGCCAAAGCCAGTCCCACTGGGCTCAGCTGCTGCCTCTGGGCACGTTTGACATGGCAGACAAGATGCAAGAGGGAAGCCCCTGTGCACCCCAGCAGTCAGGATGAGCACCCCTCCACCCCAGGATCTGCACAAATGAGCACAGTTGGTTGCTTGGCAGTTCACCCTCATCGATGCCACCAAATCTCCAGGGCAACAATCCCCAGGACATCCAGCCAGGGAGCCAGGGGAAGAGAAAAACAGCTGCAGAGCTGGGTGAGCAGTTCCGGGTCGCGTATGCATGGGTCCTCTGCCCCCCACCCCACCTCCCACCCCTGCACACCTTGGCTGCCAAACAAGTGACTCAGCAGCAATTCGGCTCACCATGAAGAGCTAAGAGTACATGTAGGCACATAGCCGCCTAGCAGGCTGCACCGGGTTCATAGCCATAGCTACAGCCACCACCATGCCAAAGGAGGCATCGGCTGGGAGAAGCAGGAAGCAGCCAGACCTTGGGTCAAAGGAGAGAGGAGGCTTCTGTGTTCTGATGACAGAGGCCAGACCTGAGGGTCAAGAGAACCTACTGTTCTATGTGAGACTCCAGCTTGAGCCTCTATGATTCTCTGTGCCACGCCCTCAGGGCAGCAGAGTGCCGTTGCCCAAGCTGGCTCCACCCACAAGGTCTGGACCCCAGAGCAGCACAGCAGGAGCCAGATGGCAGCATAGAACTGTATGTGTGCCTCCCAGGCTGCAGACTGCCATCCCCTGGCCCAAGAGGAAGGGCTAAGCACATCCTCAGATGTCCTCAGATGGCCTGAGGACATGGTTGGCACTGCTTGCCATCCTTCGGGCAGAATAGAAGGTGTGTAGGCGTGGCCCGGCCTTGCTATGTGGGGACTGACTTAGATATTCCACTTTGGTAGCATTCCGCAGTCAGCTGTCATGTCAAGCCCTTGCACACAGCTTCTTCCCACCCCACTCAGCCATCTGAGGTTCTGCCTGCTGTGTCCTGGGTACCCCCAGGGTGAGAATTGAACAGCCATGACCCTAGGAGAATTCACTGGGTGGAGGTGTGGACGCTTCAGAGAGTGGCCCGGGCTGCAAATTGAGTGTGCAGTTTGGGATTTTGAGAAATGGCTTACCAGCATGACAGGCCTCATGCGGAAGAATCTACATGTGCCACTAAACTGCTTCAGGCCCTTTACCTGCCTCCTCTGGGTCAGTTCATGCCACCAAACATCTCTTGAAGCTTCCAGCATGCTGAGCTAGGGACCCAGGAGATATGTGATAGATAGGGTAGTCCCAGGCTCACAGAGAGTCCCTCAGAGCATGGGACCAGAGTACCCTGTAAACCCCTCAGAAGCTCCAATTATGAAGCAAGATGGCGAAACTCCTGCTTCTCAACCCAGAGCTGGGCACAGAACTCAGCGAACATGGAACAGACATCCCCAGCTTATGTAATCATGCCACCAGGCAGAGGCAGCTACAGCACCTGATCAAGGCTGTTGAGCTGTGCCTACACTAAGGCACAGCCAGAAGAACAGGTCTTTGACCTGCAGCATGCCGGTGCAATCCGGAAGATCTTTTTCCAATTACCCAAACACGGGAGCCTGGTTTTCCATGTCAGAGAACAAATATTTCATCATTTTTATGTTTCCTGTCAAGCTGCAGTCTCTCGAGGGGCTGTGTGTAAAGTGATCAGGGCTGGACTCGGCTGCCAGCGGACCACAGAGCTTTGAGGGTAAGATGCTGTCTGGCTTTTGGCCCAAGAAGGCAGGTTACCAACTGGCCTTCCCCAAGCCCAAAGGATTTCTATGTCACCTGGTAGCCACTACCCAAGGGCTTTCCATACCAGACCCTGGTATGTGGGCCTCAGCTGGGGCCTCACAAACAGCCTCCCACAAGCAGAAGGGAAGCTCTCCTCTTTACCTGGTACCCTGAGATCCAGCCGCTGGGATGCTCTCCAATGCCCACCCTGCCTGCCTGCCTGCCAAGCTGCTCCTGGTGCCCCTGGGTTCTTCAACCCACGTTTGTGCCTCTGCTCATCCACCCTGGATGCTGACATGCCCAACTGTAATCTCTCTCTTTGTCCTGCTCCTGCTGCCCCCAGAGCCTGGCACTCGCTGTGGCTCAGAGAACACGAGAGCCTCTGAACAGGAACTTCAAGGACCCAGGCCCCTCAACTGTCAGACAAGGAGCTTTGAATGTCCTGCTCTGTGGCCCATGGGCTGCTACTCTCCAGCAGATGCGCTCTGCCCAGCTCCAGTGCTGCCCAGTCTACAGAGCAGGAGCTTGGGAAAGATAAGGAAGAATCCCCTGAGGGGCCTGCACATCCTGATGGCTAGGGAGCAGGCAAGAGGGAGTCTTCTTTGGGGAGGACCTGGTAGGTGCCTTGTGTCCTAGGCCACATCTCTAGAGACTCAAGGAAAGGAGGTCCCCGGGGCATCCGAGCTGAGCCACATCTTGTGGAGAGGGATGTTTGGGAATTATGACTCTTGCCAAGATGCAGCTGCCTCAGTTACAAATACAGAGAGGAGCATCCAGCACAGCAAGGGGAACCAGAGAAGGCCACCTGACTCCAAGATTTTTGCCAGCTCCCTCTCTGGGCCCCTACCTGCCCATCCTGGGGAGCACACAGCTCCCAGTAGATAAGGAATACCCCAGCTCTCTCCACCGTGCTGAACCTACCATAGGCAGAAGTAGGGACACTCCATCAAGCCACCTGTGAACGCTCTAGCCAGTCCAGGCTGAGGAGCACGAAATGGACTCCCTTGTAGGGTGGGTCTCCCTGTGTCCCGAGAAGGTCTTGGGGCTGTCCCATCTATGTGAGTGAGCCAGGTCTGGGTGCCAACCTCCAGAGAAGTAAGCCCAGGCCTCTGGCCCCAGAGCAAGTACTGAGTCAACTGAATGTCAGGCTTCCTGTAGAATGATAAATCCATGTTTGGAAGAGTCCTCAAGCCAGGGAACATCTGTATATCAGAGAAACAGCTGTCAAGCTTAGCAGTGCCTGCTCCACAGTCAGCTGTGGCCCTCACATAGGCTCCTGTTGCGGCCAGCATGTCTGGGCTTCCTGAAGGCACTGAGTTATTTATGGACTAAGAATCCAGACCAGAGACACCAAGCAGCCGCAAATTGACCCTCCTGCCCTCCCGCCTAGTCGCCCCCTCCTCTTTATCCAGGATGAGGTGAGAAACTGACATTGTATATTCATCCCAGGCCCCCAGAACCTGTCACTACACCCTTATTTACCAACAACCCCTGTCACCAGATGGAGCTGCCTCCCTGCCAGAGACACAGTTTAATGGATGCAGATAGCGAGGAAATTTGCAGAGGCTGGTGTTCCGAGGGGGCGGGCAGCCACGTGTGCTATTGTACTGGGGAGGGCCCTCCCCCTTGTAACCG
Organism: Uromys caudimaculatus; assembly: GCA_028551405.1. Taxonomy (NCBI): domain Eukaryota; kingdom Metazoa; phylum Chordata; class Mammalia; order Rodentia; family Muridae; genus Uromys; species Uromys caudimaculatus. The sequence continues at coordinate 112,568,688 of CM052705.1, read as the reverse complement.
GTAAAGAGACATCATGCACCTCTCCGGCGTGACTATGGTTTCTGAGCAGCTGCTGGACTTAATTAAGTGCCCCTCCCTGGGTGTCTCTTGGAGACCACAAGCCGTGTACAACCCCCATCCACCTGCAAAGCAGCCCCTCGATGCGCCCGCTCCCGCCCGACCCTAGCCCTGCCTCTGTCTGGAACCCACCCAGACATCCACAGGCTGCTAATTGCATGGTGGCTTGCCAGGGCCTTCCCAGATCATTAGGATTCATCGCCATACTCCCCTGGCTCCGGCCACAGCTGCCCAGCCAATCACGGGCCACCTTGGCCTCGGGAAGGAGGTGACCTGTGATGTGAGCTCTTGCTGAGACCTCTGTTCCATCATTGTCACATGAGAAGGGGCTCCAGAAGGACTTGCCACCAAAAGCATCCTGAAGCCTGTCATCAAATATTGATAAAAGGCAGAGGGGAGAGGACTATGTAAATGACTTATCAATGGCCAGGCCTGGCTCTCAGGCCCTGCAGTCGGGGAGAGGCCTACATGGTGGGTTTGCTGTGGTTTTTAACCGGGGGCACTGGGGTTTATTTTTACTTTGAAACAATTCGTGGAGTGTGTTCGTTAGATTGGGCTCACAGAGGGAAACACCACACAGGCATTCAAGACACTAGCATTCCTGGGGGGGGGGGGGGGGCTTCCCAGGAGAGGGCACAGCCTGAACCACAGGCTGCTAAGGCAGCCCAGGCTGGGCCTATAGACTGTAACCACTAGAGGCAATGGGGGATGGAGACGGAAGAAGGTACATGAGGCTAAAATCTTCTGGGAGATTTCTTACCTTCTGAGGTTAGGGGGAGCTTCGAGAATGTTCTGAGCTTTCCGCAGCATTGCTTTGGGTTACTTACGGCTCTTACGCTGTATCATTTTATCCTAAATGCAGCCTGTGCCACCCTGTTAGGAGACGGTTTTCTGAGTCCAGCCATCTCAGGAACAGGTTCCACCTTGCTGACAGGGTAAAAACTGAGTTTAGGTTCGCAGGCCCCAGAACCCAACGCCTTCCTGTCCTGCTCCTTCAGGTGTTCCGTGTTTGTCTCCAGCCAGTGAAGAGTGTAAAGAGGGAAGATGCTGTTATCCCGTTATGTAAACAAAGGCACACAAATCATAAACATGTTGCCTGTCTTGACTTAACTATGTGCAGCTGACCTACCTCCTTGTTTCCCCTAGCATTCGAAAGTTCCAGGCCAGAGTCCAGAAGGGCACCTGACTGCAAAAGCTGAATCAAGACCCTGAAACCAGGTGACCCATTTAAGGCCCAGTCACCAATGTTAACTTCCTTGTTTAAGCCCTTAGGTCAAAATTGGTCAATGCAACAGCCCACCCTTGCTTTGTGCTCCCATTCTATAAAAATGTTGTAGTCTCCATTTGGGGACAAGGTTCAGATTATGAACTGGCCACCTCCCTGAGCGCTCAGAAAATAAAGATTTCATTTTTAAGCTTCTCTGAAGTGAGTTTTATTGGCTTTCACCAGAACCCAGTGACCCTACTGTCTCCTGTCTCCCAGCTAGGCTGAGGTTGGGCTACTCTGCATAGCTGTAACTGCTAGATAGAGACAGGCCCTCCAGCTGTGCTTTCTGCTTAAGGGGCAGCAACAAACCCTTTGCTTTCTCAAAAGTGGGGCTCCTATTGGCTGGACACTCAAGAGGCAGAGGCAGGAGAATTGAAAGTTTAAAAGCAACTTGACTACAGAGCAAGATTCTGTCTCAAAGAAGAAAACAATGAATTATTTGGAGTTCCTTTGGAAGCAATTTCTTGGCTCCAGCAAGATGGCTCATCAGGTAAAGGCACTTGTCACCAAGCCAGACAGCCTGGTTTCCCAGGCTGGACCCATACATAGAAAACAAGAACTGACACTGACTCCTGCAGATTGCCCTTGGCCTCCTATATGGACACACACACACACACACACACACACACACTCCAACCTAGCTCCAACCACATTGAGGATACAGCTCCACAGCCTGGTCTACTCACACACATGTCCCTGGAGTCCCCAGAGACACCAGTCAGGCAACATTGTATTTTTCTGGGCAACACTACCTAGCCTAATCCCCACTGTCTAGGATAGGTCTACTGAGTTCCCAGAAAGAAGAGGTAGGGAGGGACAGAGCTGCACTTCCGGACCAGCGGCAAGGATGGGCCCTTCACACTCCTCCCTAACTGTCCTGGACCCACCTCTGTGTCTGCCACTTTGAGCCCCAGGCTCCAGAGAGTTTACACAAAGGGGCCCAGTCTAGCCTTCCAGGCTAAGGAGAAACAGATGAATGGGACCCAGGCCTTCAGCTGAAAATGGCTTATGTCTGAGGCTAATCCACCAAGATGTTTTTAGAGGCTAGGACTGGCTGAGCACAATGCCCCAGCATAGCCACAAGAACACTGACCTTCACCAGTCCATCTGTGTGTTAGCAGTACACAGAACCCAGGTTTCCCATCCTCTGCTTCCCACAGAGGAGAGAGAAAGTCCCTCCCAAGCCAGGGGCCAGAGTGCTGGCAGCTGGCCTCTCCATCAGCTGCACACCTGGGCTCACATTCTCACAGTCTGGTATCTTGTGGGTCACAGAGAGCTTAGCACCAAAAGTCTGGGTTCCAGTCCCAGCCCCACTTAATCTTGAGGTACCATTAGATCAATAAAGATTGGTCTCCAACCAGGTGGGGTTACTGGATCCCTCCACCCGAACGGTTTTTCCAAGACTCCCCTCCTGCTTGGTAATAAGAAATGAGAGTGCCCTCTTAGAACCAGATACAGAACCTCTTCTCTGTTCCTGGGATGGGAGGCAGGGCTTCCTACAAGGCCACTGACATCAGAGTGCTTAGAGCTGTGTGTGATCAGGGTACTGACAGCCAAACAGCAGGAGCAGTTGGGAATCCAGTCAGGATTCCTGGGACACACACTAAAATGCCAGAGGGAATCAAGAACCCCAAATGGATGCAAATGGGCTCTGCTGAGAGTCCTTGCTTCCGCCCATCCTGAGCTCCAGAGACATGTGTGGCCTGGCTGCTGGGGACTGTCACTGAGGGTGCCCAATGTCCATCACTAAACACTGGCTTCTTTACGCCTCTCTATCCTGTGGGCCTGGTTCCCCCAATTGAGGACTATGTCTTTACAAGTTTGTAGGTTTACTGGCCCCACAGAACCTAAAACCCCAGGCCCTGCCTCCAGTATCACCTGCAGGCCCAAGAGAGGAGCTGGGGCCAGCGTGCAGGTGCACAAGGCAGGAGCAAGGTCTCGCCAATTCCTCTCATCAGGGCGCCAGGGCCACTTATCATTGCCCAAACCCAGACATAGTTGGTGTCCTGCTGGCCTTGCTAGTGGCCCCTTATAGTTCATTCCAATGTGCTAAGAGGTATCCCAGAGAAAGCAGCAGGCAGGAGGCATGGAGAACAGAGACTGCTGTTTCTGCCCCTCCCTGCTGCCAGACAGAATCTGCCCTTGGTCCAGAACAAAGCACAGCTGCCAGCAGCCAGCATGCTGGAGGGGCAGGGGCAAACCGGATGTAACTGATGAACAACTTACCCTCTTAGGGTCACCACAGCACCTACCTCCAGCTAAAAACACCCAGACAGTATCAGCAAGATCAGAGAAGAGTCTATCAATGAGATGTGCCTCCAAGACCTTGGACGCTGATGCAGGAGGATTGTCAGTTCAAGGCCTGCGGAGGCTACAGAGTGAATTCAAGACCAACACGGGAAACTTAGTGAGATCCTGTCCCCAGATAAAAAGTAAAAAGAGGCTGTGGATGTAGTCAGTGGAAGAGTGCTTTCCTGGGGTGCCTGTGGCCCTGGTTCAACCCCAGCATTGCAAACAGAAAGAAGGAAGGAGGGAGAGAGGGAAGGAGGGAGGGAAGGAGGGAAGGAGGGAAGGAGGGAAGGAGGGAAGGAAAGACATCTGTAGATCCCCTGTCCCACACAATCACAGGAGCCTGTGTGATGAAAATGTGGGCCCTGCAAGGTCCTCCAACTGTGTTGTTGAGGACACCACAGAAGTCCCAGTGAGGATGGCTTGACTCAGTTTCCCAGTCTGGTCCTCCTAGCAGCTGTGCCCTGGTCACCCTTTGCTCCACCCCCACTGCCCACCAGTCCTCATTCAGCCCTTTGCAGCCTGGCTCACTCCCTGGCTGGGGCTGGCAGACAGTTCCTGCTTCTGAAGCTCAGCTCCATGCCGGCCTGTGCTAGGTCCCTGTGGGGCTGGCCCTAAAGACAGGTTTGAATGCTGACCTTGGAGGCTTGTATCAGCCATCAGCAGGGAAAGGCAGGGGCTTGGGAAATGAGCCCAGCTTTGGTGGCTGCCTGGTCTGTCAGGGAAGTCTTTCATAAGCATGTTCTGGCTGGCAGCATGAATCCCGCCTTCCTGGGCTCTGAGGACCACCCCGCCCCTATATCCACTTTTTTCCTAGTATTATACTCTCTGGTCTCTCTCTAGCTCCTCTATTTTATTTATGGAAGAGGGTTCTGCCACCTCAACAGCATCATGGGGCAGATGACAAGTGCCCACTCATGTCATACCATGCACCCTTTGACTCTGCCACCTCAATACCCTGGAACCTGGAAGATTCAGCTTGTGCACCTACCTGGGTGGTATGGTATTGAACTAGAGAAATTCCTTTGTTCTTAAGGGCCCTCAGGACGACTTAGTCCTAGCCTAGTGTGTCATGGCGCTACTTCCTAGTGGACACTTCCCTTCCTCCCTGCCTCCCTCCCCTTCACCAGGCCAAGTCCCCACCCGAGCATACATGATCATAACCCTACCTCCCACATCCTGTTCCCGAATGAATGTTTCTACACCCATTAGTGTCCCCTGTCCCTTTCCCAACCACTGGCTCCTGCCCCACTGGAAAGCCCAGGCTCTCAGACTAGCTGGCTCTGAGCCTCCACCTAAGTCCTTCCTGGACTGAGCTGTTCTGCCTCAGTTTACTCATTGATAAAACAGGTGACCTCCTGTATGTTTAGGTGCTGTCAGCCTTTGCTGCCCAGTTCCCTGGCAGGCCCTAACTGCCACGAAGCATGAACTGATGTGACACAGTATTGTGGGGCTTAATCAGCATGGATCAGGGACCACAAGGGTGGGTAGTTACTCCCCTGGGGGAGGAGTCCCAGTTCCTGTAGCTGCCTGGTTGTTTTGGTCCTTGGGCCCAGTCACTCTGTGCTTGGGGGGGGGGGGGGGGGTGAGCAAGCTGCACTTGGTTGGGCTCTCCAGGGGAGAGGCTAGGCCTGGCTGGATGCCAGGGTGGTCTTGGTGTCCCCAGCTGGGGACAATGGACCCTCTGAGGCTCAACACCTCCTCAACCTGGTTGCTTCTGTCTCTGAAGAGGATTGGGCAGAATCCTGGGGCGCAGGGAGCCTAGGATGCCTCCTGGGCAGTCAGTCAACTCCAAGAGCCACTTTTGTTAGCTTGGATGCTCCTGAGTCTTCCAGGGATGCAGGACGAGGAAATTCTGGGCTCCTTAAGGATGGGAGGGAGGGAGGGAGGGAGGGCTGGTCCGCCATGGCTCAGAGCTGTCTGTACTCCGCGCTTGGCCCCATGGTCTGCAATTGCAGAAGAGGACGTTCCTACTACAACTGAAGGGATCTCCATAGAAACCCAAGGTCTAATTAGACACAAGTAAGTGCTTCCCAAGTGCATTTTAATTACAGCTTTGCTGAAATGTTCGTCAGCCTGAGGATTCAATTGCTGTGTGTCTGAGCTGAATGGGCCCTTCCCTGTGCCAGCACTCAGTGGTATGTGTGCTGTCTCATGTCAGAACCCAGCAGGACCCGGTATCAAGGAGCCGAGGAGTGGCATCACCAGGGCTCAGAAAGCAGTGGTAAGGGCCTTGGGCATGCAGAGTGAAGAGCCTAGATTCCAGGGAGCTTACATGGAGAGGACAGCCCAGTGGCAGGTGACAGGACTCTATAAACCCCCAGGACAAAGCTAGTGTCTCAATGGCCTGAATCTAGGAGGAGCTGGCAGCTAGCCCACTCCATATTTGGGGTGAGTTGAAGAGAAGTCAGCCAGTCTAAGCAGGAAGCAAGCCCTGGGAGGGGGTAATAACAAAGCGGGGGGCGGGGGGGAGTCCCAGGCAAAACTAGACTCCAGCATGGGGTACTGAGGCTCCCCAACCCATGTTGCTGACCCTGCCCAGTGAGGCCATGCAGGGGGTGCTTCAGTAAGGAAGTGCACGTGGGGGTGGGGGCGGGTATATCCTTCCAGGGCCTCCAGAAAGGAGAGTTTGGTCTGCTACACCAGCTACAGGGCCCCTTTCTGGCAGGTACCCCCCACACCTCTCAGTGAGCAGAATGGACCCGATCTCCAAGAAAGCATGGAAGGCTAGCTCAGCGGGAAGGTGCCCAGAGATGATCTGAGGTAAAACTATTGCTCACCCTTGTAGGGTTTAATAGTAGTTCTTACAGTATGTAAGTCCAGCATCCCAGTCTTGAAGACAGGCGCCGCCCATCCACTTGGAGACACCAACAAGGAGCAGACAGGGCAGGGCCTGAACCCAGGAGGAGCAGCCACCCCATGTCTGAGTCAACAGGTTCTTCTGTTTGCCCTTAGCAGGTCCAGATGCCCAAGGGCTTTGTTGTTTTTTTTTTTTTTGTAAGGAATTGGCTGTCTAGGGTCAGCCCCTGATTCGTGGGGGGGGGGGGTGCAGGGGGGGGTGCGGGGGGGCAGGGGGGAACAAAGCCTAGGCAAGGAGAGAGAGACACAGCCAGGAAAAAGTCAGTTATCCCAGGAGGTGGCCTTGGAGCTGGACCTGCCGTTCGTCTACCTATGAAAATGACTAGTTCTGTGAGCCTCAGTTTCACTTTGCCTCAGTTTCCCCAAGTGAAGAAAAGACTTTATTCCTCTAGGTCCAGATTCTGCTAGAACTACTTTTCTCTCAAGTATAAGGCAAGCAAGCATTGGGTTCAGAGCCATCCAAGGTTGGGCGTGTAAGGTCCTGGCGTGTGCTGGAACATGGCAGTGGGGTGTGGGTGGAGCTTGGGTCAAGTAGCGTATGGATGTGATACGGACAGTAGAAAGAAAGGGTGTACAGTTGGACATAGGTGTGTGGGTGGGTTAGGGTGTAACATGGGGGTCGGGGTAGTGTGGGGTGGGACACATGGCATGTGTTTGGGATGCAGTGGGGTGGTGTAGGTTTGGGTGTGTGCTGGGTGTCATACATGTGTATAGTGTGAGGAGGGACGTGAGATGGACTGAGCGTAGAGTATGGTGTGGGGTGTGCTATGTCAGGGATGGGTGGGGTGAGCTGCCAGTGTGCCGTGTGGGGTGTGATATGTGGTGGTGGGTAGTGTGACATGAGGCGTGGAGTGTGGAATGGGCTGTGGTGGGAGGTGGAGTGTGGGTAAAAGAGGCTTGGCTGGTCTGTTCATGTGGCAAGCGACAAGCTTATCTCCTCTGAGGAAAGGTGAAGGAGGTACTGGGGTTGGTTTATCTGAGCGCGTGAACACACACACCACATATACGCACTGCACTGTACTGATAGACAGACAGATTTACACATGCATGCACTTGGCACACGGGCACACATGAACATACATGTGTATGCATTATGCCGTTCTCTCTCTCTCTCTCTCACACACACACACACATACACAACACATATATGCCTTGCACTGTACTGATAGGTAGAGAGACAGACAGACAGACAAATAGATAGGCTTACACATGCATGCACTTGGCACACGGGCACACATGAACATACATGTGTATGCATTGTGCCGTTCTCTCTCTCTCTCTCTCTCTCTCTCACACACACACACACACACACACACACACACACACACACACCCCACATACGCATTGCCCTGTACTGATAGACAGATTTACACATGCATGCACTTGGCACACGGGCACACATGAACATACATGTGTATGCATTATGCCGTTCTCTCTCTCTCACACACACACACACACATACACAACACGTATATGCCTTGCACTGTACTGATAGGTAGAGAGACAGACAGACAGACAAATAGATAGGCTTACACATGCATGCACTTGGCACTTGGGCACACATGAACACACATGTGTACGCATTGTACTGTATTCTCACACACACATGCATGTACTGGCATGTGCACACACATGAACACATAGCATATGCATTGTGATGTACTCTCACGACACATTCATGCATTTGGCACATGGTCACCTACGAACACACACACACACACACACACACACACACACGTATATGCACTGTGCTGTATTCTTGCATATATATATATACTTACACACACATGCACTGGTACATGGGCACATATGAACACACACAGCAGTGCTTATTAGGAGCTGCTGGGGACGGGCTAATGGCTGAATTCACATTAGGCTACCACCCGCCCTGTTAGACTCATAATTGGACATGGAACTGCCGCCGGGGCAGGCAGAGAGGAGAGCAGCGTTTGATCCTGGAGGGGCGGGTGGCTGCCTGGGGAGTGTGCGCTCATCTGTAATTGGCGTCTCCTCCCTTGCACTCGGCCTGCCCGGCTACCTTTCATCTAGAGGACAGGCGGGGCTGCAGGCTCTCATCTCTCCTCCCAGGCCTGGCAGCTAGGAACAGTAACTCAGCTGTCCCCTCACCCCGCCCTCCTGTCTCACCCCATAGTGTGGAGCCTTCGCCTGACCCTCAGCAGAGCAGGCATCCTCCTTTCTAATTTGCTGACCAGCACTTGACCAACTGATTGCTCCTCCCACGGGCTTGGATCAGTTTGTTCCTGTCACCGGAGTTACCTTGAAGCCCAGAACAACACTGGGTATGCCTAACAACCAAATGAGCAACTTCCATTGAAAAAAGACCCAAAACTACAGCAAACCAGGGAAGTACTTGCTTGACCCAGGCTATCCCCAAACTACTGCGAAACAAGGTCAGAGCCTGGTGACCAAGCACAGGGCCAGCCTCTGGACACCTGACTAGCCCTTTGTGGCCCTGAGACTGTCTCAGCTCAGCCCAATGTCTGCTCTGTTGCCCCCAGACCCTGCTGCTTGCCCCGTGTGTTGGGGCCCCATGTGACCCCAAGATCCAGGGCATTGAGCCAGGTATCTGCTCCCAGCTCCTACTCCAAGTCATAAGAGAAGAATGTGGACCCCCAGATTAGGATCTAGCTCAGCAGGAGCCTGAACAGAGAAGTGGCCCCCAGACAACAAAGCCCCAGGCTGCCTGCCTGCCTGGCTCATGGCTGCTGAACCTGGCCATAGCAAAACCCAAACCATCTCAAGTCAAGAAGCAAGTGATTCCAGGTAGAGGGAGGTAGAGCACCACAGGACATCTGTTCTCTCTGCTTCTACATCTCTCTGTTCTGCCATAGTGCCCTCATCTACGCTGTGGCCTTGCTGGACAGCCACTGCGAACCCTGTCCACCTCTGTCCCTGAGAATGGACACGTGACAGAACAAGAAACAGAAGGAGAGAATCAACTAGAGAAGCAGTGCTGAAGCCTGGGAGGATGCCCGCTCTGGCCATGGCATGCTTGTGTCAGAGACTGCAGCCTCTGTCCATGAAGAAGGCTTCTGCCCTCAGAACTCCCAGTGACACCAGCTCAGGACATGTGACTGTTGCCTGGCTGGGTCTAGCTGCTGCAAGCAGAGCTGGAAGCTATCCACAGAGACTGCAAGGGGCACCTGCTTGCACCTAGCTTCCACATAAGATGCATATTGGCACTCAGCAAACACAGGGCCAGTGGGTCTATGACACTTGGGATTGGTTGGTCCCTGGAGTCCCATGGCCAGACATGGCCAGGATTAGCAACCTGGACCAAAGCACTTGTCCGTCCCCTCCTGACGGAGGTATCACACACCCTCAGCCTCCCTTACGCTGACTTTCGTCCTCCCCAGTACTAGCCCAGCAGATCATTGTCCATTATCCCTGGTTCTTGGTCAGGCACCCATTATTATACACAAACACACATATGTGCACATGTTGCACACACATACCCATTACTACATATACACACACATGCACAAATGTACCCATTACTAACACACAGACACACACACACACACTCATTACTACACACATGCACACACACACCTGCCACCTCCAGCCTGTGCCAGGGCCTTCTCTGGATCCTTCTGGCCCCTGGTCTCCCTCTCTAATGGCCTAGAATTCCAGGATTTAATGACTTGGTTGTGAAACCACACAAGATTTGACCAAATCCGAGTGATTAAAAAAAAAAAAAAAAAGGTGATAGGTAGAAAGAAGGAGGGAGGTGAGAGGAGGAGGGAAGACGAGGGCGGAGGAGGTGAGGGAGGAGGGAAGACAGAGGACGGAGGGGGTGAGGGAGGGAAAGAAGCAAGAGTGTTGGCTGGTTCTTGTTGTCAACACAGGCCCATAAGATGGATACATTTTGAAAGAAACAGGTGTAGGGCCACACCTGGCAACCACTTTTTTACAATGTAGCATCCCAAGGCATCATGCGGCAAGTGTGCCTCCTGCTCTTTCTCCTCTTCTTGTAAAGATACCCATTTAGATCACAGGGATTCTGCCCTGAAGACCATACCTAAGTCTACCATCTCCGAAGGCCCCACCTGTAAACAAGTCAGTTAGATTAAGTTTCCACTCCCTTAATACCCCGTGATGGAGATTAGATGTCAATGCATGAGGCCCTGGGAGAAATACTCAAGCCATATCCCACCATAGCAGGATAGCGGATGGGTAGATAAATACGGGAGAGGGAGGGAAAACGGATAGGAGAGACTAGCCACCAGTGACGGGGAAGCCTTTCCTGCATGATCTTCTCACCACCCTTACCTTCATAAGAGGGACCCTCAAAGTGCCCTGCATCCTTCATCCCAGCTGTCCTTGGATATGAGGTCCTGGCTCCTGGGGTCCCAGAGTGAGAAACAGGACCAAGGAAAGCATCCACACCTCCACCAGCAGGGGGCGTTGTTAATAGTGCGCACCACTAAGCTCCAAGCAAAGCCAAAGGACTCCCTGAAGCAACTGCATGTTCATGACAAGCCTTGCGATGATGGTTGAAGCTGGCTGAAAGACCAGGTGTGCTCAGAGGATGAGTGTGGCTCTTGCACACAAGGACCATAGGGGTAACGGTGTCAGGCAGGAGCTGGAGCCAATGCCAAGGAATGGGGAAAGATGGGCCCTGAGGACCACACCAGTCTTTGCCTCTAGCCTCTGACTCCTATGGGTTCTTCCCCATGACTGAAACTCCCGGAAGTCCAGAGTGACAGAGGTCAAAGATGTATCTTCCTGGTAAACAGGATGTCTATCTAGCCCTGCTTCTCTGGGCCTTTCTGGTTCCTGTAGCTGAAAATGGTGTCTCCTTCCTCTCGTTAGAACTTTCTCTGATCCCTCTCCCTTGCTAGCAGAGTGTGTGCCAGCGTCTCCTACACCCACCCACACTCCATGAGACCCTGAAGCTTAGGCACCCCTGGTTTTCCTGTCCAGCCAGCACCCCTGCTAGGAACGAGCTCATGGCCCTCTTGCCCGTCTTTAGTCTCGGGTGGACACCCCTTGGGGGATCCCACACTGAGAGGTGATCTGCCTCATCTTCCGGCTGCCATCCACTGGCACGTCTTCATTTGGCCTACATCACACTCTTGCTCACATTCCTGGTGTCTTAGTCAGGGTTTCTATTCCTGCAAAACATCATGACCAAGAAGCAAGTTGGGGAGGAAAGGGTTTATTCAGCTTACACTTCTATGCTGCTGTTCATCACCAAAGGGAATCAGGACTGGAACTCAAGCAGGTCAGGAAGCAGGAGCTGATGTAGAGGCCATGGAGGGATGTTTCTTACTGCCTTGCTTCCCCTGGCTTGCTCAGCCTGCTTTCTTATAGAACCCAAGACTACCAGCCCACAGATGGCACCACCCACAAGGGGCCCTCCCCCCTTGATCACTAATTGAGAAAATGCCTTACAGCTGGATCTCATGGAGGCATTTCCTTAAGGGAGGCTCCTTTCTCTGTGATAACTCCAGCTTGTGTCAAGTTGACACACAATACCAGACAGTACACCTGGCCCAGATAAAAAGCCCCCAGCAGTCTCCGTGGCATCTAAAAGCACTGCAGCCTGCCTCCTGGTAAGCCCCCAGGAGATGTGGACAAACCAGTGCTGGGCCATACCTGATGCAAATCAGGCCCTCAACGTTTGGGCCAGACCACTAAGCTGCTTGGCATTCAGCAGGTGCCCATGAAGAAGGAAGGAGCCATGTGGTGGCGGGAACTGTCTGCCTTGGCCAGGAGCCCTATGAACGGCCAGCAGCCAGCTTCCCCTGTCCCCGGCCAGCTCACTAGGAGAATGCAGAATCAGACCCCGTAAAACTCACACCTGCTGTACTGCTGTGTGGAGCCATGTGTGTGCTGTCCCGCTCAGGGCAGCTGTGAGCTAGCTGGATGGGCTCATTTATTGGCCTTTCGAGAACTGGGGAGTCTCCCAGTCAGGAGCCTTCAGATCAGGGCCACCTCTTCCCAGCCCTCCTGCTACCTTCACCTTCCAAGAAATACTGTCTGTTTAACAGCCAAAGAGAAAACTGGGCTGCAGGGAAGGAAAGCAGAAGAGACGTGTCCAGAGGAGACACAGTGTTGATTGCTTTGTGATATACCCGAGGAGAAATGCGGACACTTCAGACAGATCACACATCCCCGCCTTTGCCTCCTTCCTGGGGTGTCCAACAGTCCTGGGCCCTTCTCCCCTGTTTCCCAGGACAGTCCTGCCCAGTAGAGCTTTGGGCCAACAGGACAAGAGCTGAGAGGTCCAAGCTGAGAAACAGAAGAAACTGTTCTCAGACAATGTCAGAAGTAGTATCACCATGGTGTAGATGCCATGGCAAGACCCTGTGGCCAGAAAAGGACCCTTTCTGCCCCAGGCCTGGGTTCCTATCACCTGTGTGCTCTTTCTAGATACTTGCCTAAACAGTATGAGGGATGAACACGGGACTGGTTCAGGTAACCTTTCTTGTCTTCTGAACCAACATACATCAGCAGTAGCTGCCCAGTGGCCCACACTTCACCAAACTCCATCAGGAGAGGCCAGCTCAGCATGTCCACTGTGTTGAGGTGCAAGGTCGGATCCTCAGAGGTGCAAGTCTGAGTGGTGATCTGTGACTTCCCAGACCTTCCCAGCACAGGGACCATAAGCCACCAAGGTCAGGCATTTGGAGTCACCCTAAGCCTGCCACATTCTTCTCTGCACTGTGGCTAGACTGAGACCATCAGGACTCAGATGCAGGCTGGGGTACAAGCAGAAAGCTTAGGGGCTCATCCAAGCCCCTCCCCAGTCCTGCTGCCTCCTTCTAAGGAGCTGTAATTGGTGGCCCTGGGGACCCAAAGCACCCACAGGCTGATCTCCCAACAAAGATGAAGCAGAATGTGACCTAATCCGTATCCTTGCCCCTCAGGGGTGCCCAGGTGCCTGAGCTGAGCCAGACCTCACTAAGGGACTCTAATTGGAAGGTCTGCATAGGGTAGGCCCCCAGAAGCTCTCCCTGGGGTGCTGAGGACTGGAGCGCAGGTGGGAGAGAAGAGGGAGTGGAGGGGGTCATCACCCCTACCCTGGGGTGTGGGATCCTCAGGGTCTGGGATCCTGCATGCACCTGAGCTCCACCCTTAAGGCCTTGCCTTTTGTTTCAGATATGAGGGCCATTATTACAATGGGGCCAGTGACACAAAGGTCAGGAGCCAATGGACTAAACTTTGCCAGCCCTGCCCTGCCCCACCCTGCCCTGCCCTGAGAAGGTGGCAGTGGGGATGTGTATTAGTTTCTTGTCTCAAGGCCGTGACAAAGCAATTTAAGAAAGGATTTGGACTCATTCTTTGAAGGATTAAATGCTGTTGTAACCATGGTGGCAGGACCGGGGGATGTCCAGTCACAGCATACTGTTTTCGGTTTTGTTTTTTGAGTGTGGGTTTTTTGTTTGTTTGTTTTTGTTTTTTTTGTTTTGTTTTGTTTTGTTTTTTTGCCACCAGGAAGCAGGGAGATGCATGTCACTGCTCAGCTCCCTGCTGTTTCCAGCCCATGGAATAACAGAGTCCCCAAGACAGATCTTTCTTCCTGGGTTAACCTTTTCTGGAGATGCCATCGAGTATGCCAGAGGTGTGGCTCATTAATGCCTTAGGTGTTTCTCAATCCAGTCAAGTTGATTATGGGAATTTATCCTTGCAGGGTGGGAGGACTCCAGTAATCCAATGTTATCTGTAGGGAGAACCCAGCTTGGGCCCCGCTTCTGGCCGCAGCATATGTGGCCTAGCACCTAGGGAGGGGATACTGCTTATGTTATCACAAAATGCTACACTTCACTCTGGGGGAGCCAGAGAGGACATGTTGAATAATACCTAAGAGGAAAATCTCTTGACTGTACTACTTCACTCCAGCTCTTGTGTTCTGCCCCTTTCCCAGAGAGTCCAGTGATCTCTCTAGAAAGGCCTTGATCCCTCTCTTCTCCTGAACCCACTTCTCCCTCCTGGTCTCTGTACTGTGAGTCGCTCTCCAGCCCTACCCCCTGGAAGCCAGCGCTAGCATTCTAAGAAATGAGCCTGAGGAAAACACAGAAGAGCGTCCCCAAATCCTTCCCTCCCCTCACACCCAGCCGACATCTCCTGTTAGCTCCACTGACACCACACTGGAGCGTGTGCCCCTCTTAGCCCCAAGGAAAAAACTCCAGACCACTTTTGCCAGTGGTGGCAGTGCTGGGGTGGGGGGTGGGAGTACCTCTACCAGATCCATCAAGAGCAGAGCTCCCCGGGCAGTGGTGGCGCATGCCTTTAATCCCAGCACTTGGGAGGCAGAGGCAGAGGCAGGTGGATTTCTGAGTTCAAGGCCAGCCTGGTCTACAGAATGAGTTCCAGGACAGCCAGGGTTACACAGAGAAACCCTGTTTCGAAAAAAAAAAAAAAAAAGAGAGAGAGAGCAGAGCTCGTCCCAAGCAATACCCAGCACACGCATGCGCACACTCTCACACACATGTACACGTGAGTTCAGATGCCTTCTCACCAGAGCAAAGGGACAGAGCTATGGGGGAGTGTTTCCTCATTGAAGACCTGGACAGTTCCTCCAGGGTCTCTACATGGACTGGGAACTGAATGCCTGGTCACTCACTTTCTCAACAGGGAGTTCAATGAGCAGGATCCCGGCAATGCTCCAAGGAAGATGTCCACAGAGGTAATTTATGCTCTCAGGCTGCCAGGGAGAGGCTCGGCGAAGTGTGAGCATTGAACTCTTAATTGTACCAGTTGCTAACCTGGACAGCCTTGCCCGGTGAGACAAAGGCAACATATTCCCCTTCCCAGGCATAATTTAAACTCCATTAATGTTCGAGACAACTGACAAATTAAATCTCTTTTAAATTTAATCTGTCTCTAATAGTTAGCAGAAGAAAGGGGGAGCCCTACAAGCTCTTTGAATATTTAAACCTCCATGTAAAAATTTCAAACCCCAGGAGCATGGGGGAACTAATATTATCCCAGGGAAGGAGGGCTCAGTACCACTCGCTTCTTCAATGCAAATGCTCTGTTTTTATCTGTGGCTTACAGGCTTGTCAGAAATAGGATTAGGAAACCATTTCATGAAACAGAAGCAAACAGGACTTAATGGAAAAAACCAAAAGATGGTCCAAGACCATTTGCTTTAATGGCTTTTGTAGCCGGGAGGCTCTGCTCAGTGGCCTCCCAAGATGTGCCCCCAGGACACCTGCCCCCCAAGACACAGCTAGAAGAGCTTGGGGACCCCGATAAGAGGGCAGACTGAGGAGAGGGAGAAGAGCTAGGTGCCAATTACACAATTGATCCATCAGTACAATTCACTTACTACTGGCTTTGCTGGGAGCTTGATTACCGTCAACAACTTAATCCTTCACCCTGGAAGTCCGTCCTGGGTCCAGGGGGACAACACTCACGCACGGATGCAGGAGTGACCAGCTGGGCACACTCGAGCCACTTCTAAGCACTTGTTTGCTTCTGGTCTGAGGTCTGAGGTCTTGGAGTCTGAGGCCACCCAGTCACAGGCCCAGATCTTTGGGAGGGACATAGTTAGGATATTCTCCTTTACTGTCTCATGGGAATGTGCTTTATGACCTAGCAAGGAACAGACAACTGTGGGAACAACATAGAGGGGTGGGCCTCACAGCCTAAGGATCTTCAATGGGACCCCAGGAGCGAACAAGGTCTCTGCAGGTAGGGAGGAAGCTAGGGAGGAAGGGACCATCCCGTGAGTGCAGAGACAAGGGCAGGGCTTATGAAACACAGCCAGACCCAAGCATTGTACACCTCCTCCTGGCACCTTGATGTTACCTGCATTTGGAGATAGTGCCTTAAAGGATTAGTAAGTTTAAATGAATCACTAGAGTGACCCTAACCCAGTGAGAGTGGCAACTAAGACGCAGAGGGACAATATAGTAAGGTACGGGGAGAAGAGAGCCATGTATGAACCCAAGAGAGGCCTCAAGAGAGACCAGCTCTAGGGACCTGGAGAGACGGCTGAGCAGCTCAGAGAATTGCTGCTCTTCCAGAAGACCAGGGCTCAGCTCCCAGCACAGACATCAACCGCCTGTAAATACAGCTCAAGGGTGATCGGCTGACCTTTGTGAACACTGCATACAGTGGGTGCTGTGCACGCGCACGCACACACAGAGACACACACACACTACACACACTAAATCCCTTTCTAAGGAGAGAGGGGGTCAGGGGGCCCTCCTAACTCTTGCCTTCAGAAGGAAGCACAAATAGTGAATCTTGGAGTCTCCCTAGCAAATGTACATAAAGTCTACAAGGGAGAAAATCTTGGGAAGTCCTGGGACTTTGGTCACAGTGGGAAGCCACAGAAGGCCTGTGATCAGAAGGGCCATGAAACGGTGTCTACGGGAGGTCCGATGGTTAGTTTTGTTGTTTGTTCTTGAGGTTTGTTTCTTTGTCCTTTTGACACTCGCTCAAGTCATCTGGAAAGAGGAAACTGCACTGATCAAATGTCTCCCTCTGATTGGCCTGTGGGCAAGTCTGTGCAGCCTTTTCTTGATTTAAGATTGCTGTGGGAAGGACCAGCCTACTGTGGGTGGGGCCAGTCCTGGTAGTCCTGAGTGGTATAAGAAAAGAAAGCCATGGGCAGCAAACCTTCCTGCACAGCCTCTGCTTCATTCTCACCGCCAGGGATTTGCCTCGCTTGGGTTCTCACCCCGTTTCCCTAAAGAAGGGTCATGCTAGGAATATGTAAACTAAGCAAGCCTTTCCTTCCCAGTTTGGTTTTGGTCATGGTGTTTTATCACAGTGATAGACCACAAACTAAATGGGCCACAAAGCATGCTGGACTACATATGGGGAAAGGCACCCTTGCCCCACACCACAGCCTTGCTCAGCAGCCCACTGCCTTCTGGGCACTCTGCTAGGCTATGCACCCTAAGGCTATTCCCTCCCAGCTGTGGCCATTCTCCCGGCTAGCGCTACTCATGGACAGAGGATACAGGGCTGGGTGACTGTGCTAGCTATCAGTTCTTCGGACATCAGGAAGCCTCTAGCCCAGATGGCTGTCTTACACCTAGAATAGGACATTCCTCTGAGTGCCTGTCTCTCCAGCAAACATCCAGGAGGCAGGTGGTACGTGGCCAGAGCACCATTATTAGGCAAACCAGTCCTGCTACTGGGTCGGGGTAGGCTCAGGCTACCCTGAGCCTAGATATAGGGTAGGCATGTTGGCTTTCTCAGAGCTATCAGGATGGGCCCAGGATGCTCTGCACTGTCACAGCGAGTGGCCATCTGCCAAGTGGTGGAGAGAATGAGACCAAAGGAGCAATATCTCTAGCACATGCTGCCCAGCTGCCTCTGGCGTCCTCACCGAGCAGCAATCCAAGTGCCAATTTTCCAGTTAGGTGCCAGGGTTCAGTACCAGGAAGGTTTGATCCTTTGAGATTGGAAAAGGGTTTTATAACTATGTCCCATCATGAGTAAAGTCTTGAGTCCACCTGAGGGGTGCTGGGAGTAGGGGAGAGGCACCCACAATCTGCCTGCTAATGAGCTGATATGTTAGCTACCTGGCTCTGCCAGTCACACGCTGTTCTCGGTTCCAGAGTTGGGGTTATGCAAAGGGTGGATGCAGTTGTCTAAGTAGGGGTGTGCTGGCTATACCGGGCGGTTGTTACTCGGCACTAGAAAGCAAACCTTTTTGTTCCTAAATCAAGTATTCAGGGCAATCTCTCACCCTTAGCTTTTTGCAGCCTTTTACTTTTGTTTTTTTTCTCCTGTTTCAAAGCTGCTCAGCATATAGTAGAAAATCCAGAGAAAGTAGTCCTCCCCGGGTTCAGTGGGTTGTACCGTGTCACAGCCCAGAATGCCCTCGGTTCACAGATTGCTCACGTCAGCAAATGACCCCTGAAGGTTCTGCATGGAGTGCTTGTCTCCAGCACATCAGGGTGCCACTGTGTATTTCATGACCCACAGGCAAGCGGCAGCAGGCACATGTTACCTCTGCCCGACTCAGGAGACCACAGACATCTCTAAGCCAACAGTGAGGCTTGAAGGATCATGACAATGAAGCGCCCCACGAGTATGTGGTTAAGATGTGAAAGAGTCCATTTTGGGGGTGTGATGGGGTCCATGGACGTCCTTACTGTCCTAGTACCTAAGGGGAACAGCCTGCCCTTGGTCTAGCCAAGTCTAGTTGGGATAGAGTAGAGCGCCCCCCTCCCCCAGGCTGAACCAGGAATTAATAGAGGGGTCCTGGCTCCAGAGAGCATTTCCAAGCCCGAGGCAGGGCCCCTAAGCTGCTTAAGGCTGCCTAGTCCACAGCAGAGGGCTGTGGCTGCAGAAACTCCGGGGCACCCATGAGATAACAACTGCCTCCCCAACATGTGGTCCTCTCTTTGCTACTCAGTAGCCTCAAGGCAGCACCAGCTCAATGTTTATATAATTACCATTTCACAACCATCTCAGCCTGAGTGCCTGCCTTACAACGTGCAATGTTGTACACACATGTGCACACAATGTTCGCTCTCCCTGGGCCAACCCACCCCTAAGTACCCCAGAGGGCTGAGAGGCCCAGAGTCGAGAGGGCTCTCTGCCACCAAGCCTGCAGAGGGCCCCTTACACCAAACCAGCACCCTGTCCTATGGGAGGGAGGACATGAGCTCAGATGCTATCCACATGTATGTTGGCTGTCTCTGAAAGGCCAGACTTCGAGCCAACAGCCACACCCATGTGGCTTTCCACACTTCAAGACCCTGGATCTGTATTTAAGTTCAGGGTTCCTGGTGTCCATGGATTCCTGAGCAAAATGGAGAGGCTAGAGAATGGGTCCCACCCTCTGCTTCCCCCAGACTCGGTTTCCCCAGTGTTCACCTGAGCATTCAGTCACCTGCTCAGGGCTTGACTGCACAGTGACAGCCGTGTAAGGGCACCCCTCCCTGTGGGGTCCTGCCTCAGCCTCTCTGGTCTGCAAGTGTTTATCCTCTGCCCTGCACTGCAGGAGGCCAAGGGCTGAATCCTAGGCAGAGTCTCTGAGACTCCATTGCTACTCCCTCTGATGACTTATTCAGGAGGCCAACAGATGAGCAATGGGTGGGTCCTCAGCACCTCATGCCCCCATTCAGGACCTTAGGCTGCCTCAGAGAGGTCCAGGGAAGGTCCCCAGGAAAGGCTACAAGGCCCCACCCCAGCCAGTGCCAGCAGAACCTTGCCAAGATAGGCTCATTCCGGAAGCAATTAGCTCTAACAGCTTGTAGTTGGAGCTTGGAGGCTCCAGGAGAAATTAACCCTAATTACCCACAATCACAGACCCAGCACTGCTTAGCCTACCCCTGGGTCACCAAAGAGAAGTTTCAGAGTGGCCCAGGTATCCTCCGGTTTGCCACAAGAGCCTGGGCTTGCCCAGAGGATAGCTCCAGACTTGCCCTCTCTTACATTCCTGAGTGTTGGTAGTCTTTCCAGGTGCATGAAATATTCATTCAGAGTATTTCGTCAGAGGGGCCAGGAGGATGTGTTCCTGAAGAGCCCAGGCCAGTTGACCCTTACAGCTCTACGTGCCTGTGACCTCTATCACCCACATACAAATGTTAAAGCCTTTGACCATGGCACCCCATCTGTCTTAGGGTTAATATTGCTGTGATGAAACACCATAACCAAACAAGCTGGGGAGGAAAGGGTTTATGTGGTTAACGCTTGCTCATCAGAGCCCATCACTAAAGGAAGTCAGGACAGGAACTCAAGCAGAGCAGGAATCTGGAGGCAGGAGCTGATGCAGAGGCACGGAGGGTGTTACTTACTAGCTGACTTCTCGTGGCTTGCTTAGCCTACTTTCTTATAGAACCCAGGACCACCAGCCCAGGAGTGGCACCACCCGGAATGGGTTAGAGTCCCCCATGGATCACAAATTAAGAAATTACCCTAGAGGCTTTCCCACAGTCTGATCTCCTGGAGGCATTTTCTCAGTTGAGGCTCCTTCCTTTCTGATGTCTCTTTTTTTTGTGGTAAGTTGACCTAAAATAACCAGCACACCATCTTTCTGTCTGCCTGCACATTGCATCCTGGGGATCATCTCTCTGGCTTTCAGTATGTGTAACTTGAGACAAAGAAGCTAGGATTGTTGGGGCTGGAGAGATGGCTCAGCAGTAAAGAGCACCGGCTGCTCTTCAAGAGGACCCGAGTTCAATTGCCAGCACCCACATGGCAATTCACAAGTGTCTGTAACTCCAGTTCCAGGGATTCTGAAACCCTCACATAGACATATATGCAGACAATTATCAATGCACGTGAAATTTAAAAAAAAAAAAAAAAAACTTTAAAAGATAGGGTTGCACCCCATTCCTCTGAGAAAGTAACCTCAGACTGGGTTCTGACAACTGGCCTCTTCAGAGGCCAGAGACCTTCCACCCACACAGCACAGCAATGCTGCTTTGCTCTGAGGTCCTGGGGACAATTCCAATAGAGGCCCCGGAAGTGGAGCACTGGTAGCCAGTGCCCTCCCTGCCACCGGAGAGAGAGTAGTTCTTTATTCCCACAGGCAGGATCAGACAGGAATGAGTCCTGTTTAGTATGCCTTGTAGTGGAGACCACATGTTGAGACCCGTTGAGGCCCTGGATCAGAACTTTGAGACACATCCTTGACTGGATGTCTCACCAGGAAGCCAGATTGTCCAGTGGTTCTAATGCTATTCTGGGTTCAGCAGGTGCTTCTACAGAAGTCCTGAGAAAGCAAGATGCATGGGCCTGGTTAAGCAGGCATGAGGTAGGGAGCAGATGGGCCTGTGGTTGGGGGTGGGGCAGGCTGGGAAGTGGTTCTCACAGTCTCTAGTGTAGAGGCCAGCTGGACCACATCACTAAGTGTCAGTCAGGGGGACAGATGATGATGGAGGGTGTAATAGCAATCCCTCCCAAACTTCCCACATTGAGGCCCTGTCCCCAGGACCTTAGCATGGAAGTGTATTGAGAGACGGAGCCTTTAAAGAAGTGACTGAGATAGCAAAGTCTCTAGGTCAGATATCACCTAGTCTGTATCATCATGAGAAAAGGAAACAGAGACACAGATACTCATGGAAGGACAATTCGGTGGGGACAGAGACAATGCCCCTTCAGAAGTCAGCCTGCCAAAGGTAACCAGTAAGCAGCATTCCTCCATGGCCATGGGTCATCTCCTACCTCCAGGTTCCTGCTTTGAGTTCCTGCCCTGAGTTCCCTTAGTGACCTGACAGTGTAAGGTGAAATTAACCCCTCCTTCCCCAAGTTGCTAATGGTGTTTTATCACAGCAATAGAAATCTTAAGAAGGACAGGTGAGCTGTGGAAGACAGTCCTTCGTCCCTAGGTTGGCAGTGCTGGGCATGAAGGCCTGTGTGGATAGGGGAGCTTCAGAGACTCTAGATCTGCCTCCATGGGGGACTCTGCACCTATGGGAAACTGAGGGTGTGAGTGTGGACAGTGGGAACAAGGGCTGGCTTAATTGGCATCAGGATGAGAGAAGAGGCGGTTACTTGGAGGCTCTGGATCTCCAGCCAGAGAGGAATGAAGAGTCCTCATCCTTCCTCTCTGCCCACCAGCTGACTTTGGCTCCAGCCTCCCTCACCCCTGACAGCGGAAATCCTACTTAGTTCCTGGGACTGCGCAAGAAAAAAACATGCTCCCCATGTTTTGCCCAGCCTACTTTCTTATAGCGCCCAGGACCACCAGCCCAGGGATGGCGCCACCCACAATGGGCTGGGCCCTCCCCCAGCCATGGATCACGATTTAAGAAAATGTACCACAGGCTTGCCCACAGCCAATCTAATGGGGGCATTGTCTCACTTGAGGCTCCCTCTTCCCAAATGACACTAGCTTGTGTCAAGTTGACATAAAACTACCCAAACCTGGCTTTTGCCAAATAACCAATAAATTATTCAGTTTGCAAAATGCCATTATGTGTGAGTTTACTTAATTGAATAGAATAATTTATGGTAAAACCTGGGGAGAGGAAGATCGATGAGGAATAGCAAAGAGGACTGATTGAGCGTCAGCAAAGGCAATTTGATTTTTATCCCTCATTATAATAATGTTAAGGGGAAAACATCAACTTGGGTCAGAATCAATATTTGCAGAGTGTCTGGACCATGAATTTTAACTGGAGGTGGCGAGGAGGTGGCTGGGCGCATCAATAATTAATGCTTCGTCTGCTGCCACAAATAACGCCTGGGTTTGGGTACAGATGCCCACTACCCACAGATTTGTTGGTGATCGTAAAAGGTAATTTAGGAAGGAGTCTGTTGGCGATGCGTGTTCAACACGCCCAACATGATTCAGGACGTGGCTTCGCACAGGGTCCTCACAAATCACGGAGACAGATGAAGTGAAACTTGGCTCTCTTCCAAAGTCCCTGTATCCAGGAATCATGTAGCCCGTCCTTTGTGCATCCCAGGCTCCCAGCACTGGCACAACACTGGCCACGTACCACTGACCCTGGGCACCCCTTACCCCAACAGGGCAGTAGACCGCAGGCTCCAGGTGTGAGACACACACAGCCACCCCCTGAATGGGACCTTGGGCATATCAATCCTGCTTGTAAAATTCAGTCCCCCTCCCTTGTCACAGTGTGTCTTTAAAGAACCAGAGCCCAGAAGTTCGACTGAAGGTGCCAGCATTTTGTGCTCTGCTCTCGTGAATGAAGACTGCTTGTCTGGGGCCTTCTGCTGAGACACTCCCACTGACAGGGGTGGACATGCGCCTATATAGAAGGCTCTGGTCCTAAAGGTCTGGGCAATGACAGTGTCCAGGGTCCCTGAGAGTGACTTGCTGAGCCAGCTTCCTACACCTTGGCATCAGAGGTATCCTGAAACCTCCAAGAAGTCCTTCCCTGCCCAGTGTGGTCAGCACCAGGTAACTGAGCTTTGTGAATGTAGACTCCAAGACAGCCATTCTTGTCCAGGCCTGGTGAAGCACAGTTGGAACCCCATGTACTCAAGAGGCTAGCGGGAGGATCCTGTGTTCAAGGCCAATGTGGACAATGTAGTGTCAAACTGGTGGGGCTGGTAACACAGTGTAGGATGGGTTCAATAGCAAATAGGTTTTCTCATTATATCAGGCAACAGGCACTTTCCCAGTTTACACTGGGAAAGACTGGCAAGATCTGAATTCTCACAAGACCCTGTCTTCACTATATCTTTTACCCCGTGCTGTTGAGCCTCGGAAGAAATACTCTGAAAGGGAGATCTGATATGCAGTGATTTGGAAGAGGAAAAGGGTCATTTTGTGCCCATGTAATCTGCCATCTACCTCATAAGTTCTCATAAAAAGGCTCTTAAAATCCACCACCCAGAGCCACTGTACCGTTGTCGCCAGTCAGTCTTTGGTCTGCCTGTCTCAGGCTTTCCCTGGTGTGCACTAGACGATCCTGCTTTGCTAAATAAACTGCGCAGGCTGTGCCTCTCCGCTGAATTCTTTTCTTCAAGAAGACAAAAGCCAAAGAGAAAACCTTTACCCAATAGCAGAAGGCTGAATGGCTGATTAGAGTATAGGAGACAGGTTGCCACTTGATTGACGGGTTGGGAAGGAGGAAAGATGCTGGATAGATATGGGGATGGTGCCTGAGACTGAGCACTGGCCCTCAAAAGGCCGGAGACCACCCTTGCTCTACTTTCAGGGAGAAGGAAGACACGACGCATGTTTCTCACATAAACACGTGAGTACTGCTTAGCTGTGCAACACACACTTCAGTGTGCACAAGGTCTTAGGTCCAATCCTCAGCAACACACCTCAGCAGCCATCTCCACCCCTTCCCCTGCCACGGTCCTCCCGACCTCCAGCCCAAGCCCAGGACTCTGACATTTTGTTTTTCTCTGCAGCCTAGAAGGAAGCTGGAAGTGGCTGTTCTGGACTGCAGCAGCTGTCCTGCAGACTGACAGGCACAGTAAGGCTCCTCACACTGCTGTCCCACCCAAGCCTGGTTCTCAGCGGGGCACTTGTCAGCAGGGGTCAGGTAAACGCGCGTGTGAGGCGGACAGGCGCTAATAAAACCCACTGCCACTTGTCACAAAGGATGGAAACAAACAGAAAGGGCCAAAGACAGAGAGAGAACAGCCTGCAGGAATGAGCTCCCCTCTGTTTCAAAAGGGAAAAAAATCTAAAACCTCGCCTGAGGTACCCTTGTGACCAAACCCTGCCCTCACCCCCTCTGGCTCCCTCTCTACCAGCCACCTACAGCCCGTCCCTTCATTCCCTCGCTTGGTCTCTTGCCTGGGTAAGCTCTGCCTCTTTACAGGGTACCCTGTCTTGTCCTCACCGTCTTCTCTGCCTGTGAGCTTCCGAATGTACCGACTGAAGCTTTCCCAGGAGTACCAGTGAACAGTCCACAATGTGTAGGCTACAGAAAGCTTTACAGAAATGTCCCTGCTACGGAAGCTATGTGCACCTCATAAAGGATGAGAACCACACAATCGCACCTGGCCTCCATCCACACAGCCAGCCCTACGGCCACCATCCACATGATCTGACAAATGAAACCCTGTGTTTTACCCCAATGACATCACTTATTACATGTGGCCTGTGATCTTTTCAACCTCCCTCCCCCTGCACAGATTTAATTCATTCAACAAAATCCACCAGCCACGCAATGTCAACCCCATAGACTTCGGTGACTTTGTTATGGGGCAGGATCAGGACATGACTGGGCTACATTATTTAGTGGCAAATGTTTGGCAACTGGCTCGTGCAACCTCTGAACATTTAGTCACCGAATTTTGGCAACAGCAGAAGCCAGTGGCTTGGTGGCTCCTCTGCAATACCTGCTTGCCACTGTTATGTGAATGGCTAGATGGGTGGGTAGGTGGGTGGATAGGTGGGTAGGTGGGTGGATGGATGGGTAGGTGGGTGGATGGATGGATGGGTAGAAAGATAGATGTGTGGGTGGGGTGTATGAGGAGATGGATGGGTTGGAATATGAGTAAAGAGATGGTAGATGCAGAGTTTGGTGGGTGGGGTGGTCAGGTGGGCTAATGGGTGGTTAGATGGATGGGTGGGTAGGTGGGTGGAGTGGTGGGTAGATAAATGTATGGGTGGAGAGACAGAGAATAAAACAAAGTCTCTCTTAGCACAAGACACTGCCTCTAACTACTGAAAGCATCTCGGGCTGAGCAGGCTCCAGGCTCACACCTTGGCTGCTAAACCAGAACCACTGTGGTATCATAGGACCCACAGCTTCCTTCATTCTCACACATGACTGGCATTCCCCTGCTCCACCCCAGCCTATCCCCCAGCACACACTGTCATCATAGTATCTCTGAGATCAAACTCTTTGATGTCTCCCTCAGCACCACCTGCTACTCAGCCACGCTAAGAGCTGACGTTTGGAGATTAGGGAAATTCTGGCCTTTCGAATCCACCTTGTGCAAGTATGCAGGACCACTCTACCCAGCTGTCCAGAGCATCCTCCAAGAAACCAGGATGCTTCTCCCGTTTTATAGAAAAAGTAACTTTCCAACCACTACAGAACAGAGGCCCACCCTCCACTCCAGGGCTTGTGCTGTGACCCTGAGACTCAGAACTCATGACAAACTCCATTCAGGACAGCCTTGAGACAGGCATTCACTCCAGGACAGCATGGCCTTGCCTCTGCCTGAGGGCTCTTTGTTATTCTGTGATGGCCAGAGCCAATGTTCTATCTCACCTTCACCAGACCTGACCCCCTATCGCCTCCCACCCCCATGAATGTGTCCTTAGTCAGGAGTCATCCTGGCATAGCTGGCTTCTAGGCAAATATTTGTTTCCTTAAAAGAAAAGGATGTTCTTGGAGAGCTGGCAGCATGGCTTAGCAGGCAAAGGTGCTTACCCCCAATCCTGGTGACCTGAGATCCATTCCTGGGACCCACATGGTCGAGCAGAGAGCAAACTCCCTCAAGCTGTCCTTGACCCTTACATGTATGTACACATGATCACATACACACATAATACATAAATAAATATAGCCTGTGCATATCCACAACAGGTCTACGTCAGCCTGGCTGTGACCCCGCCCCCCCCGCCCCCCCCCTTCCCCCGGCTGTTCTGAGACTGGAAGTTTTCTGAGCACACAGGCCAGGGATGTGACCGGAATTGATGTGGGTCACGTGTGATTTCAGTATAAATCAACAACTGTATTTTTGTGAGTGGAAAACAAAGAGAAGACTTTGGACTGGGGGTTTCCTTGGAAGAAATCCTGCTACCCCGCCCCACCTTCAATCTACTGATTCCCTCTCCCCTGAGCACTGTGGGTTCTTCCTGGACTTGAGACCTCTAGAGCGGTCAAGGGAGGGTGAACCCCTGGGTATCCTTAAGTATCTGTTCTTTCCCCTTCAGTTTGGTTCCAGCCTGGATAGCCTAGGGGTCCTGACCTCACTAAGACAGTGTGGTTGGGTGTATCAGCTCTGAAGAGGAAGTGGGGGAGCCTTAACATATGCCCAAGTTCTCTGGTAAAGCACATGGACAAGAGGTAGGCTAGATGTCTGGAGAGTCTGAGGGACAGAGGACCAGATCCCAAGAAGCTTATGGAATCCTAAGTCTGGGGTTTAGAGAAAGGGGTCTAGGTATTGTGCCATGGTGCCTCCATAGTGTAGAGGGGGGAGGGAGCCAAACTGAAGCCCACCAAATGGACATCCAGGAGGAGACTGAAGAGCCAAGAGAAGGAACAAGGGAAAGGAATAGATCCTTAAGGACAGACACCCAGGGGTTCACCCTCCCTTGATGGCTGTAGAGGGCTCAACCTCAGAGACAGAGCAGTAGGAGGCCAGTGGTTCCAGGGTACACTGCTCACACTCTGTCAGCAAGGAGGACATCCCACACTCCGAAGCCCTCCCTCAGCCCTGGGTTCATTTGCAAGTCTGCCCTGTGCAGCTCTGGCATTCACACCCCATATGTTAGCACCCAAAGCTGTGATGCTGACTGGGTGAAGTGCTTGGGGACTGCTCAGCTGGGGGCAGACCCCTGCTTTACAGCACAGAGGAGATCTCAGGAAGATGTCTCACATGGAGCAAGGCTTGGGCACCATCTCCCTGCCCCCCGAAGTGCCTCAAACTGATACTGGCCCAGCTGCAAGAGGTTGAACTGCTCTAGGGACACAGAAAGACTTAGGCAGCCAGGCCACTGAGTTGACCTCTCGGTGCCAACAAATCTCAGGAGCAGTTACGGAGTCCGGGATAAATTGACCCAGGGTCCTTCTGTCTTCACTTTGCACAACTAGAAGCACCGGGGACAGGACCTCTGACCATCACCTGACCTTGGGTCATGATGATTCCCCAGTAGTGTGCCACAGGGGACCGACCATACCCCAGCTTCCTCACCCCAACAGGGGACTTCCAGGCAAGCCTGGTAGTGTCTGCATCCACAAGTATCAGGCAGGCAGCTATGCATGAAGACCTTGTGAGCACCGGCCTGGCTTTGCTTCATATGTCAAAGATCCCTGCTGAACAGAGCCCAGGCTTGCAGAGTGTCTCCACCCTTCCTCCATGCCCCTGGATCTCACTTTTCCAGACTGTGAAGTGGGATGACAGGTAGTAGCCAGGCCCGAACACTAACTAAACTCCTAGGTGATGTCAATGAAGAGTCACACAGAAGACCACACAGGCTTCCTGACACCCAGCACTTTCTGCTGTAAACCTTTTCTATTCCTAGACTGGGAAGCAAGTTCAGAGAGGGTGTTCCACTTTCATTTCTATTGCAGTGATAAAATCCTATCCTAAAGCAACTTAGGGAAGAAGAAAGGTTTATTCAGCTTGCAGTTCCAGGTTAATGGCCATCACTGAGGGGAAGTCACACTAGGAGCTAAGCAGCTAGTCACATCACATGCATAGTCACAAGGAGCAAGAAACAAATTCACCAAGATACCTGCTGCCTGCTCATCTAGATTCCTCCTGACCTACATAGTTCAGGACCGCCTTTCCTACAAAATGGTACAGCCCACAACGGGCTGGTCCTTCATGCATCAATTAATAATCAAGACAATCCCCTATAGGCATGCCCACAGACCAAACTGATAAAGACAAATTGCTCAATTGAGACTGTCTTCCCAAATGGCAAGTTGACATTTAGAACGAACCATAGGCCAGGCAGTGGTGATGCAAGCCTTTAATACTAGCACTTGGGAGGCAGAGGCAGGCCAGCCTGGTCTACAGATCAAGTTCCAGGACAATCGGGGCTACACGGAGAGACCCTGTATTGAAATAGACAAACAAACAAAAACTAACCATAACCGTGGATAAACAGCCAGCCCAGGTCACAGAGCCAAGGAGGCTGGACACCCCTGTGCTTCATCATGTGTGCTGCCCCGTCTGACCCAGTTTGCTAACACTCACTGTGTGCCAGGCACCACCCAGCCCCTTACCAAGCCCAGTGGAATCCCCACGAATCAAGAGCAATTAAGTTGCTCTTGATTTCAGAGGAGCACACCGAGATATAGCTTGTAGGAATCTGGCCCCAGATAGACCAGATCATGCACCTGTGCGTACCAATATGTGTACACACAGACTAATGAGAATCCAATGTTCTCCCTGGTAGCTTCTCAGCCAGCACACAATCTGACACCTGGAGCCCTGAGCTCAGCATGTTGGGAAATTACCAAACACTGGGACACAAGCTGTCTGGTAGGCCCTCTGGCCACCCCTTACCCTGGCTGTGTCTTGCAAGCAGGCATCCACAGCCAGTGGCAAAGAGCCCTGGCCACATCCCATCTCTAATGGGGTGAAGCTGGGGCTACTGTTCCCAGGAACTGTCCCCGTGGTTCATATCACAGAGCTGTCAGCCTGTCAGTCTTCCCTAGGTCCTAGGTTATCCACTCTCCTTGCTGTAGGGACCCACTGAGGCCCAGATGGTAAGAGAGACAGGTCTACTGGAAGAATCCCCATCTTCCCAGGAGTGTCCCCACAGATGCCTCCCAACGTGCCCCACGACAGCAAATGCTTGTCCTTCCAAGGGCAAGAAAACCACTAGTGAGAGGTGACTGGGTCTCCCAGGGCCTTGTCAGAGAGGTTGGTGGGAATACAAAGCTTTCCACTGTCTGAGGTTGACAACAGGCTGCCTTCCTGGCTGCCAGCAAGCACACAGTGGGTCTCTGCTGGAGAGACATAAGAGGCAGAGGCTAAGTACTGGGGATGGTGCCGGAAATCATTTTCTGCCTCTCTCTCCTGCAGAAGCTTCCAGGCAACAGTGCATTCTCAGGCCATGCCACCACCCCGACATTATCTAAGTCTCCGGCAGGGCCTGGAACTTCCTGTCCTTGGGAGTCCCTGGCCTCCTCATGCACAGTGCTTCTTGGACATCATTAGTAGAGGCTTAGCCAGAGCAGAGCCATGAGAACACTGAGGTGCGTGACCGCCCCTCCTATCCTACACACTATATCCTTGGATCTTCTGGGCTCTGGTGTGAGCCCGAAACTGGTTAGAAGGGGTCTGAAGCCCTGGCACGTTTGGCTTTGGAAACATAGTGTCTGGGCCCAGGTAAGTACTGCATCTGCTGATTGTCCTCCAAAATGGCACAGCCCACATCATCATGCACACCAGAGAGGTGGGCATGGTCATCACTTCTCTAGAGATTTAGAACTGTCTAATTGCTGTCCCGCATTACACGAGAGTGCGTAGGAACCAGATAGCATGCCTGCTTCTGTCCAGTGTTTGGGTGACAGTAGTTTCTTGGCTGCTGAAGATACCTTTGAGAGCCTGCCTTTTGTGATGGGCTCTGCAGGTCTGTTTGCTGATCCTAGATCCAGCCTGAGGAAAGGCTGGCCCAGAAATAGTAAGAAGAGTGAGGTGAGACAGAAGATCAGGAACACTACTGGAACATGAGAGGGCCTCCGCAAAGGTATCGGCTGGAGCCTCTCACCAGCAGAGACGAGAACTCCACAACTGCTAAAGTCTCTCCTGTCCTAGCAGAATACCTACAAATTTCTAGGAATCTCACCAGAAACCCCCATTTACAGTGAAAGGCATGCCCAAGCCCTCTTTTGGAACCTTAATGGCTCCTGATTTTATCTTACTGGTTCATAATCACATCCAAAACACCTCCAGAGACACCAGTGGTACCATGCCAGAGCCTTGAAGTACATGGAGACAGGTGAGCCAAAGGGCCAGCTCCCACCCAAAGCTTGCTGGCTCCCTGCCTCTGTGCGCCCCACAGGAGGTGGTCTCGCTCACCTAGGTCATCAGTTCCGACGTTGCCAGATCAACACACAGCCCACCCTCCAACCTTCCCCTCCACCAGGCTCAGGGGCAGGAACCAAATCCCAGCCAGTTCCTTCTGGGAGGCTCGCAGTTCAGCCCTTCATTAAATTTGCAACCATCTCTGGGGAAACCAAGTCCCTGATCGGTTTATCCACCTGAAAATCAAGGGGAGTGGGGGTGGGAGCAAGCTTGACCTGGGAAGCAGGCGGAGGGAAGGACACATTGGGGGAACTCCCTGGGGAACCATGTTCTCTTCTGGGGGAATGACTAGCAAAGACTGGCATAGGCTGGAGGAAGCCACGCGTGCCACAAGGAAATGCTATATACATCCACCCTTTCTATAGACACCCTTTCTGGGAGGCTAGAACACTGGTTCTCAATCTGTAAATCATGACTCCCCCCCAAAAGACCATCAGAAAATACAGATATTTACATTACGATTCATAATAGTAACAGAATTACAGTTTTGAAATAGCAACAAAAATGCTTTTATGGTTGAGGGTCACCATAACATGAGGAACTGTCTGTATTAAAGGGTCACAGCATTAAGAACGTTCAGAAC
This sequence comes from Uromys caudimaculatus, assembly GCA_028551405.1. Classification (NCBI taxonomy): domain Eukaryota; kingdom Metazoa; phylum Chordata; class Mammalia; order Rodentia; family Muridae; genus Uromys; species Uromys caudimaculatus. Next base: position 112,537,534 of record CM052705.1, on the reverse strand, counting down.
CACTGGGCTAGGCAAAGAGGCCTGGAGCCAGGTTGGCAGAGCTGGTGCTGGCTTACAGGTCTGACAACCATGGCATGCTGGATACCTCAGAAGCAGCCTCCCTGCAGGCCCCTGCTAGCTTCTGCCATCTCTCCAAGTTCCAGGAAACCTGGGTTCCCTGCATGGTCCTAGGACAACTTCATCTACCTCCAACCTATTCAGCCTGGCCCAGAGCCAGGCTTGCACAGACAGGCTGACTGTGGAAACTCCAAGAATCCAAAGATCAGGCTCCCAGGACAAGCACAAAAGGTCAATACCTTCCTGCCTCAGCCTGGCATTAGATAGAAGCCGGCCCAGATCAGGCTCTGGGAGACACTGGGGTGAGTGCTGGAGAGACAGGCTAGGCAGCCATGCTGTAGCTCATGCCAGCTCATCACAGTTTTCAGCAGAGGCCCCTGCATCTCATAAAGATGTCCAGAGCCGGCACCAGCAAAGCCAGGACCACAAATCAGTGAGGGCATCGTCTGTGCGCCTCTGCCAGGCAGACCAGCCCTGAGACAGCCACAAGCTGCAAGAAATACAGCCCGTCATCTTTGGTGTAGAGGAAAGGAGAGATTTACTCCAAGCACAGAGCCCTGTGTGTGATGTCTAGGACAGCTCAGATGCTGTCAGGAGATGCTCTTTCTACAGTAAGGAAAATTAAGGCGCCGTGTAGGGAGAGCTGCCAAGGGCCCACACCTAATATCCTCAGAATTCCCTCACTGGTCCCCATCAGCATAGTGTGGGACCCTAGGGGAGAGCCCATGTCACCAGGGACCTCAACAGCAGGTTCCCTCTGTGGGCTAAGACTTCTTTCTTCCTTCCACTAACTGGTCTCTTTTTCTTCATAGCTGTGAAGTCAGGACCCTCAGCAGGAGGAGCTGCTTCCCTGCTTTGACAGACAAGAGCAAGTGGCAGCTACCCCAGGGCTGCAGTCAGCCCACGGACTACAGGATGTTCTAGGAAATGACCTGGCCAACACCCACTGATGGCAGGTGGCACAGCCGAGCCAACCACTGGCAAGAGGCCTGGCTGCCCGGGGCAGCCCATCCAGTGTGAACTCACTCCCAAGGTGACTATGACAACAGTTGGAAAGTGGCTATAGTGACTTCACCTGGGACCGCCTTGTGGGTTCTCAGGGACGTCATTTCTCCTGCTCTCAGCCTCAGGGACAGGTTGGGTTGTCCAGGCGACACTAGTAATTAGAGTGGCATCACCCTGCCCAGAGGCCAGCAGCCAGCTCCCACCCCATCCCTTTTCCAACTCTGGGCCACTGAGTTCACTGTGAAGCCCAAGTCTGGACAAGCCAAGTCTTAGACAGTTTCTAGGTCTCATCAGGGCTGGTCTGAGGCCTTGGGGTCCTGCTTTTTGCACATTGTCTCTACCCCTAAAAACTCCTCTCTTTCCAAGGAGCCCAGACAAGAAGGACAAGAAGGACCTACATCCACCATCGCCCATACCTGGGTCCTGAGAACTTAGCTGCTCCTAAGGTCCTCATATGGCTTCAAATCTGTCATACCTGTGAGTGCAGGGTATGACAGGAGGGACCCTACTGATGGCGTGGGACAGCTGGAGTTGAGTGTCCCCTCCAAATAAACATGTTGGAGTGGGGCTGGCTAGCAAGGTCTCAGAACCCAGGCATCTGGGATGACCTCTGGGAGGCTAGCAGTGGCCCCAGGGCAATAGTCTGAGACCAGGAAATATCAGCTGGTTGCAAGGGCTTTCGGAAGCCCTGCTGGGTTTCAGTTACAGATCTAAGAGGTTGGACAGAATCCACAGCAGAAAATAAATAACTGTTAGTCCAGACTGATGTCAATAAGGAGTTGACCAGAGGAGACACACTTCCTTCACAGAATCTGCAACTATTCATGTGAAGCCCCCCCCCCCAGGTGCAGAATTGTCACCCCGGTGTGGCATCCTTGGTTGAATTTTTGGGGCAAAAGAAAGACACAAGGGGAAACCAAGGCAATGGAGACAAAGGCCATGCCACAGTCTTTCATAATGTGTCATCCCGGCTCATCCGTCCCAGTAAACGTTATCACAGTAATGGGAGGCAGAACACTGGGGAAGCAATGTGGGGTTTGGGGGTGCTGTGGTATCCTCAGCATTATGCTTAAATATAAATTAATGTTAATTGTGGCTCTAGGTAGCTGAGTGTGGAAGTACACAGCTGTAATCCCAGCAGGGGTAAGAGGTTCATGAGTTCAAGGCCAGCCTGAGCTTATCTTAAAATATAAAAACTAAACTCCAGCTGGGGCACACCTGACATCTCAGTACTCAGGAGATGGAAGCAGGAGAGTCGGAGATTCAAGATCATCCTTTGCTATGTGGGGAAATAAATAAAAGTCAATAAAATACCGTTAGAAAGACAGCTCTGAGATTGAAAACACTGGTTTCTCCTTCAGAGGACCCAAGTTCAATTCCCAGGATCCGCATGGTGACTCACAACCTCTGTAACTCTGGTTCTAGGGGAACTGATACCCTTTCTGTGGGCACTGCAAGCATGTGGTACAGACAACAGACATACATTCAGGCAAAACACTCAAACACATAAAAGGAAGTTTAAAAATTTAAAGCACAATAAAGTAAAGTAAATTTTAAAAGGACAATTCAGAAACAAACACACGAAAAGACTAAGTGGCTGTGCCTCACACACATTCAGAAACTAGCACTGAGCATTCCCCAGCCTTCCTTTACTGGCTTTACGTCTGTGCATCATGCGTGTCTGGTGCTTGGAGGGCACTGATCACCTAGAACTGGAGTTACACACAGATGACTGAGCCGCCATGTGGCTGCTGGGAATTGAACTCAGGTCCTCTGGAAGAGCAGCCAGTGCTCTTCACCTCTGAGCCATCTCTCCAGCCACAGCTTTTCACTCTTTAAATTCTGAGACAGGGTCTCAAATCCAGATAGGACTTGAATGTTAAATCCCATGCCTCTGCCGCCAGAGTAATTGGGATCACAGGCCTGCACCTCATTCCACCTAAAGGCTGTGGGGGAGAGCATTTAAATGAGCCTTGGCTAAGGAAGACACTTGAGGAGGACCCTTGGGCTACCCAGGGCAGAGCAATGCCCTGGAGAGAAGGTTCAGGGAGGCCTGGACCTCTTTAGACCTCCCAGAGGTCTCCGGCCTGAGACAACAGATGCCCCTTGCTCAGCTCCTGTGCCTGGCATCCCTGAACTCTGCAGAAGGGAAGATCCTCTGCCCTGCCTTTATCTGAAGGACTGACAGACCCTGGGGCTGGACCTCAATGTCCCTATTCACAACTTAAGAACTTCTAAGGCCACCAGTCTGGGACTGTGAGTGGGGTTCTACCTCTGGGTAGCACTTAGCGTCCTACCAAGACACCATCATACCTCCTCCTGCCTCCGCCCTACCGGAAAGCCCGCCTCTTGGCAGCTCAGGGAATTCCTTCCCAGCCCCTCCCAGCCTCAGGGCTTCCTGTGTGGAAACAGCCTGAATCCTGCCTTGCTAAACACAATTATCAGGAGGGAGAGAGCCCCCTGTGAGCTTCCTGTTTGCTGGGAGCAGATCCCAGGGCCTGGTCCCAGTGCTCTTGGCCCAGGAATGGAGCGGCCAAGCCCGAGGGGTGAAAGGCTGGGGACGGAAAAGTGTCTTCATCCCAGTTCAGGGATGTAGGGGTTCTCCTGGAAGGGTGTGACTATGACACAGGGCCTTGCAGTTCCCCCAGGACCATGAGGTAGACCCCCTAAAGCTGAGGCCACTTCCAGAGAGCTTAAAGCATTGTGAGTCCAAGGCTTCTCCTTCCGACCCAACCTAGTTCTTGGAGAAGGGATCTCTCTCTCTCTCTCTCTCTCTCTCTCTCTCTCTCTCTCTCTCTCTCTCTCTCTCTCTCTCTCTCTTTCTGTCTCTCTCTCTTTCTGTCTCTCTCTCTCACACACACACACACACACATGGGGGGGGGGAGTGGGGGGAGGCAGGCCTCTGGAGGCAGTAGGCCTGGCCCTGCACAGGGATTAACCCCCACAGTACCCCTCCCTGTTGGGGGCTTGAAGGGGTACAGCCACGCAGCTCAGTCACTGCCCTGCCTGCTTTGACAGTCTGGCTCTGGCTTCTTAGGAGTTCCCTACTGTGTCCTGGAAGCCCCTTGCCCCTCCTACCCATTGGGCCTTCTGCGCCCAGGGCTGGAGTGGTTAGGACAAGCAGAACAGGTCCCAACTCGCAGGCTGAGTGAGGCCGGCACCTTGCCTTAGAGAAGCACGTGGCCAGGTGCCAGGCCAGCTTCTGAGCCCAAGAAGTGACATCTGAGCTGCCACAAGCCTGTACCCCTAAACAGCCCAGGGAGGTGCCCCAGCCTCTCTGGCTTTAGGTCCCTGCTGGCTGTGTCGCAGCTCCACCCCGGGTTTCCCTGACCTGCATGCTCTGGGAAATGTTCCCTCAGGATCTCAATCTACCCTCCTCTGTGCAGAACTGAGATCAGGAACTTGAGTGGCCCCTTCCTCTCTGCTTCAGCTTTCCGTCCCTAAGGAGGATGCAGTAGGCATGGAGCAGACTGCCATGGGCCCAGCTTCCACTACAGAGCTGGGTTCTGGTTGACTGCTGTGTTCCCATCCATAAAATAGGCGTAGAGGGATTCACATTGCTCCCCACGAGATTCCCAGCCCTTAATGACAGGGCTGAGGGCTTTGATGTCCCAGATGAAAGGCCATGTGAGGCTCCCAGGCTGGCCTCGGGACAGTGGGTTCGTAGTTCAGAAAAGCAAGTGCCACACTCCTTAAGTCTGGACTGTGGGCAGCGAGCTTTACCCAGGAGGCCGTTGACAGACTGGGCTTTGCCTACAGAGGTACCTGGCAAGGACAGGGTTGGGAATCAATGCTGGGGATGCCTCTCTCTATGGAGAAGGTTCTGTCACTCCTGTGACAGAAAGATGTAAGTATAGCTGAGGTGTTCCAATTGCTACACAGCCTCAAATGCCCCGATGGCACATGCCCGGGAGGCAGAGCCCATCCCAGGGGCCCTGTGGGAGGCCTTTCCCAGGCTCTATGTGGACCCTGCCTGGGCCCTATGCCACTGTCTCTTCAGGTAGCACCTCTGTGTGGTGCACATGGGCACTGAGCTGCAAGACATAAAGCAAGCCTCTCTCCTGAGAATAGGCCCAATTCAACACACTCTATGCAACGGGGCAGCTAAATCCAAAACGCCTTGGATGACACAGGGCTGGCTAAAAATACAATCGTCCTTCTCAGAGCCTGTGTGCTGCTGCCTCAGGACAGAGTAGAAGACATGGGGTCGGGGGAATCTGGGCACCTTCCCAATTGGCCTGTGACTCCCAAGCCCACACACCTGCTGCAGTGGAGGAAGGCAGCCCAGGGGACAGCCCTGTCAGACCCACAGTGGCCAGAGAGCAGACTCAGAACTGTTAGGCATTCTGCAAACAGGGCAGGACTGTCTGCTCTGAGCCTGCTCCTGCCCCAGACAGGGCCCTCTACAAGGAGTCACATTCCTTTGTTCACTCTTATTCTCTTCAGCAAGTGCCCCCCCAGGGCTCTCTGGGGCCCAGCCCTGTGCCATGCAGGAGCGTGATGACTCAGACCCCACCCTGCCCCGCCCAAGGGCCCCACGGAGGCGATATATACGCAGAGACCACACAAAGTGTGACTTGCCATCAAGGAGGGGCCCTGGAAGCAGGGCCACCAAGGAGAGGCCCCCACAAATACTGCTAGGGGCCAGAGAAGGGGGTATCCCTGGCACAGGGCTGCTAGGAAGGGCAAGAGTAAAGAAAAGCAGAGCACCCTGGGGCCTGCAGCAAGGTGTGACCCTGCAAGAGTACCAGGCACAGGGACAAAGGGAGAGGCAAATTAATTCAGTAGGGAACATGGAATGTGAGACCACAGAGGGTACCCCAGGCTAGGCCTATCATAGGAGGAGCCAGCCCTGCTGGGCAAGGGCTCCTATGTGCTCAGCCCCTGGAAGACAAAGGACAAAGGACATCACAGCCTTTCTGAAACTCAGCTTTGTTACTTTGGTTTCTCCAATAATAAACCCCGGGCTAGCAGCCACCATGAAAGGCTGTTTCCTTCCACCTGGCTCCCAAGACCGGCTCCCAGGGTCACGTTTGATCTTAGGGTCACAGAAGGTCTTGGGGGTTAAAGAAGTGTGATTTTTGAAGTCCAGGCTGCTGCTAGCCACCTATTCAATTTCATGCGAGCTCATATGGAAAGAACAGGCAAAGAGCAAGTCCCAGCACAGCTCCCAGAAATCCTCAGGTCCTGTGGCTGCCTCCCCCCCAATGCCCGGCAGCCTTCTTAGCCCCTTCACATGGTAAAGTATGAGCACATCAGGGGTGAAGGGCTCAGGGGCACCCAGGAAACTCAGAACCATGTAAACAATCAACACATCTTTTATTCACAAATAAAAACAGTCGTGAGATGTTATCTACACATTTGTACAAAGGTCTGGACGCTTAGAAAATACACAACGGTCAGAAAGCACGATCCTGCGTGCAGGCCACATCACAGGCTGGCAGGCTCACCCCCCTTCTGCATCTGAAAAGAATAGCCTCCCATAGACCCCCCCCACAATGCCCCCAGTGTCCCCCAGGAAAAGCCTGCCCCTCACAGCTGCCAAGAGCCCCTGACCTGGGAATACCTGTAGAAAAACCATAAAAACTTAGATCATTTGTCTTCAAATTCCCACTGCAAACTCTGTTTATAGGCAAAATGATACAAAAATATGAAGCTAACAGAAACTTTTACAAAAACCTACACCCTGTCAATGAAGCGGTGGTTCGCTTCATTGTTTGTTTTTTCTTTCTTTTTTTTTTTTTTTTTTTCCTTGTGGTTTTGGTAAGAATTCCTGCCGTGGAAGAAATCATTGTGTGCTCATGGCCCAGTCCTAGTTTGTGGCCTCTGGCGTCCTCAGAACGGAGTGAGGCCCTCAAGGAGAGGAGACTGGTGGCGGCTAGCTGTCCACACTCCGAGGACACCACTGTTAGTGTGGCAGAGGCCACTCAGGTGGGCTGTTGAGAGAAATCTGCTGGAAAGGAAAATTAACCCAATCCTAAAAGAAAGCTGGCCGGAACAGGCCTGCCCTGCTACACAAAACTGCTTGGTTGTAATGAAGGCAAAATCAGAAACAAACTGGCTTTTGTCTGGCCAGAGTGGCCACAGCCACCTAGGCTGAGACTGTCTGCTGGTGTCTGAGTTCTGTCTTGAGTCCGTAGCACCAAATTAGAAAGGAGAAAAGGCCTACTCAAAGTTAAAGGCACTTGCGTGGCTGTCTGGATGGCGACAGTCTTCCCATCTCCGTGCGCTCTGTCCACAGGCTAGCCCTCCCCTTTCCCACCCTCTCTCTTCTCTCTGAGATCCCCCGGTCCTGCACAGACCCTGCGTCTTCAACCCGCCAACCCCCTCTACATCCTCACTCCATCCCACATCCTGTGCTCACACCCCCTGCCCTGCATGTCCTGCCTATGCCCTGTGCTCGGCCTCAAACATCCACCTCCTGTGGTCCAGGTACAGCGGTGGTGGCAGCAACCCCAATGTCAAAGCAGGTGACCATCATGACATGAGCCTTGCACAGGTTAACGCACTGCTCCAGGGCAGCTGTGGCTTGCTCCAGGGCCACCAGATACTCAGCTGACTCCGGCTCCAGCTCTGGGTCCACCTCAACTGGAGAGAAAGAGACAGTGTTGGGGCGGAGTTCAGGACAGCAGCCAGACTCCTCAAATTCCTCATGGAAAGGTCATCCCAGCAGATCCTCCCCTCCTGCCATCTGCTATATGAGCTGAGAACACAGGAGGGACAGACTTGGGTGCAGGGTCCAGGATCCTGCACCTGCTGGGGGTCCCCCTGTTCAGGGTCCAGGATCCTGCACCTGCTGGGGGTCCCCCTGTTCAGGGTCTGGGATCCTGCACCTGCTGGGGTCCCCCTGTTCAGGGTCTGGGATCCTGCACGTGCTGGGGTCCCCCCGTTCAGGGTCTGGGATCCTGCACGTGCTGGGGTCCCCCCGTTCAGGGTCTGGGATCCTGCACGTGCTGGAGTCCCCCGTTCAGGGTCTGGGATCCTGCACCTGCTGGGGGTCTTCCCCCTGTTCCATCAGAGAGAGAGGAGCACTCACACTGCTCCAGCCAGCGCCCAGGTTCCACCATCAGCCGGCCCTGGGTCTCAGCCAGCTCCTCGCAGAGGTGGTCACGTTTGGCCTGCACTTCCTGCAGCCGCTGCTGCCTGCGCTCTGCTAGACGCAGCTTGGAGCTGATGCACACCGGACCCTGCTGGCAAGGGACAGGAAGGGTGGGTTCAGATATAAAGGGCAGGGGCTCTCTCTCGCTAGGGCCTTTCAGCACCCTGGCTTTGGCCATGACCTGCCTCCGGCTTTGGGGCCCACACAGACACATGGCTACTGTTACTAAGGTAGAGAGATGAGAATCTGCAGGGGGCCCGCACTCAGGGTTCCTGGACCCCAGTTCCAGTTCTATGGAGACAGCTGGAGACTGAACAGTCCTTGCAGTTACCCTCCCTTGGCAAAGGGCACCAGGACAAAAGCCCAGGGATGATCCAGGCTGGTTCCTACCTTCTCAACATCCTGGGAGGGCTGTGGACAAAAAAAAAAAAAAAAAAAAAAAAAAAAAAAAAGGTGAGGTCAGGGGTTGCCTGGCCACACCTCCAGGGGCCCAGATAGCCCATCAGCCAGCGCTCCCGGCAACCCCGGGGCTCCCGGCCTGACTGAGGCCTCCCTGACCTTGGTTTCATTTTCCCTCAGAGGCAGCCGGTGCCGCTGTAGACGTTCCACATCATCTATCTCATACACCTTGATCTCGAAAGGCTCCTTCAGAGAGCCGGCCAGGGGTGGGGGCAAGTCCACCCACTGCCCAGGGAGGCTGGGCTTTCGGCCTAAGGCAGCAGCATCAGGAAGTGGAGCCGGGATCAGCCTCCGCCGCTGTAGACCTGAAACAGAGCCAGGGACACCCCAGGTGTCTAGTCACATCACCTGCACAGCTGCACCAACTGCCTGCACAGCAGTAATGCTTGCTTACCGCCCTAACTCAGAGCCTCCCTGCTCCTGTGGTCGACAGGGAGGGGCCCAGAGCAGAGCTGGCAGGAACTCGTGGGCAGCTGGGACACTGGGCAGGGAGAGCCTGGCGCTGGGCCTAGTGCCTAGCTCGAACACAAAGCCTTGTCTCTTTACTGTCAGGGTTTAAGAATCAGCTTCAGGTATGGAGCATGGTCAGGGAAGGGAGCACACTGGGACTGACTGCTTCTAAACTGTAGAGGGTTGTGCACCTCGACGATGTACAGCAAAGCTCGGGGAGCATTTGGAAAGTGGCTGATAATCACGTGTGCTCGCAATCAGATCTTTCCCAGCGCTGAGTTAAAGTTTATACCCTATGAAGGACTGTATCCCTTCATACTACTTTTATGTATACTACTTATGTATACTACTTATGTATACTACTTATGTATACTACTTATGTATACTACTTATGTATACTACTTATGTATACTACTTATGTATACTACTTATGTATACTACTTATGAGCTACCAAGGGCTACGCACACCTGGCATTTCATGAACCACACAGGGTGAGGTGCCAGGGTAGAGAAGCTGGGCCCACCCCCAAGAACCAAGAAAGGAGCACCCCACAGAGCTGCCTCTCAATGAGGAACCCACAGGGCTGCAAGACCCAGCTGGGGGGAAGAGGGTCCACCAGAGCCTAGGGTGACCAAATGCACTATCAAGAATCTCTCGGGTCTATACACTGTAGAGTGCTGTGCCCACAGAGGGACCGGCACTGCTGCTTACCTGTGGCTCTTTTCTTTGGGGACTTGAGGCTGCGGGAGCGGGCACCCGGGGAGGCTGTTCCACTCTCGCTCATGGAGTCGGGGGCTGAGGAGGCGCTGCCAGTGGCCTCGCTGTCCCGGATCATGCTCTCATAGCCACTGCTGCCACCGCTGTGGTAGAACAGTGCGGTACGGCCCATAGCCGGGGGGAGCTCCCCGCTCAGCACACTGCTGTTGTCACTGCCATGGCCACTGCTGTAGCGCTGGGGTCTCCTCGGTGCGGTCACTTTGCTGTAGGGGGATGGCAGGGTGGGGCTCGCGGGCTGCCGTTCCTCAGCCAGGTTCACGCCACTGTCATTGCCGCTGTCCGAGTCTGTCCAGCCCCAGGAGAGGCTGCCTCTACCAGGAGATCCACTGGCTGCCAATTCGTGGACACGGCTATGGGCAGCCCGGAATGCCTGCTTAGTGCCCATGATGGTGCCCCGGCCTGCCTTGGCCCCAATCCCTGGCACAGCCCGTGGAGCAGCCCGGGGTCCTGGCACAGCACCACCAGTTGTCTTGCCCGCCACAGGGGCCAGTGGCTTCACAGGAGTACCCAGAGCCCGAGATGTACTAGGCCCCAGATTACGACCCTTAGCTCCACCAGCTGGAGGCTTGGTTGCTCCAACGCCCTTGGCTGGGCTGCTCCTACAGGCAGGAGCTGGTCCAAGTGGAGGGCTGGCGGGTGGTACACCCAACCTGGGCACAGCCCTTGGTGGCCGTCCTGCGACATCTCTGACCTTGCTGCTGCCGTGTGTCAGGCCCTCACACCGTTCCAGGGACATGTGGCCAGAGGGACGATGTGTCACCTCCATCTTGCCTGCCCGGGCTTTCAGGCTGGATGTGGCCTTGGGAACAGAGGAATCAGACCTACCACTGGGCCTGGCTTCCTCCTCCCCTCGAAAGGCAGAAGTAGCCCCTGCCCTGTTCAGTCCCAGGGCCTGGGTAGGGGCGAGGGCCGTGCTCTGCTCCAGGCTAGACTTGCGCACAGGCGGGGCTGGGGGACCTGCCCCACTAGGCCTGGGAAAGAAGGCCCCCTTGGGAGATACGCTCTTCTTACTGCTGGAGGTGGTCTTCAGGCTTCCTGAATGGACCACTGCCTCTGCTGGAGCGTCCCCACAGGATGCAGCAGGTGTGGTCACTCCCAGTGTGGTGGCTCCCCTCCGCAAAGGTGGGATCCGAGCCACAGCCTCTGGTCTCCGTGACATTCTGGATGCCACCTCACACCCATCCACCACTCTCTGGGCACAGGCCTGAGTCTCAGGCAATCGAGGGGAGCCTGGGGTTGGGCTCGGGGCCCTGCCTGTGGAGGCTAACTGGCGTGTGTCATAGTCCTCTGCCCGGAGTAGCCAAGGGTCCTCAAACAGGCCTCCGGGGCTGTATGGACCCCGGCTAGGACGAGCTCGGCTGGCTGTGGAGGTAGTCCGGGGTTTCCGGGGCAGGCTGGAGTGGATAGTTTGGGCTGAGGCTGCCTCATGTGGGAACCTGGCCCAAGGCTCTCTGCCAGGTTGGGTCTGAGTTGTTGCAACCGCCTCCCCAGGGTGGGGACTCCGGGCTGAGCAGGGATTGTCTGGTCTTCCAAACTCTGAGGACCTGACCTTGCTGTCCTCTAGGGAGCTGCTTGGAGTAGGAAACTCTGGTGGACCCGGCCCTGCTGCAGAGTCAGGGCTGAAGGGAGGCTGTGGTGTGGGACCACGGCTTTCAGACAAGCAGACACCAACGTCGCTCAGCCAGGAGCCAATGGATGAGGCTGGACTGCCACCAGCCCACACTGTTCCCTCTGGGAGCGCCCCAGGGTCTCCGGGGATCTCAGACACCTGCGAGGTATAGGCATCAAACTCATCATTGATACTGCTGATGATACTGACTGGCCTGGAGCCTGAGGCCAAGGCCTGCAGGGAACAGTCACTGCTCATGCTGGCCAGACTGGAGGGCCGTGTGGCCCCTGCAAGTCCGCCCAGAGGTAGCTCCTCTACCACTGTGAACACCAGCTCATCCTCGCCATTAAGCTCCACTGGCTGCTGCAGGGTCACTGTGGTGGTCAGCAGGCCCCTCTCCAGATGGCGTCCACGAGTCGATGGGGAAGGATAAGCAGAGTCTGAGAGTAGCGAGGGCAAGGGCACCTGCCCACTCATGCCCACTGGCGGTGTCCGCAGCACGCTGTCGGTACCCTCTCCCCCAGGTTCTGTGGGGATGCCTCGAGCTTCCGGCTGCCGAGGTGGTGGAGGGGCTGGACTAGGCAGTGGCCTCCTGCCTCCGCCTCCTGTGGTCTTGTCTGGAGCAGGTGGCTCAGGCCGGGTACCATCCACTCTCTGATCACCCTGTGCACCCGTCTTAGAGGGCTCTGAGGTGCTCCAGTGAGTATCTTGCCCAGGGCTGCTTCGAGGGCAACTGGTAACCACTGTGGGGGCCACAGCCTTCCTGGGGGATGTGGCCTCGGGTAACGAGGGTTTCCTGCCTCCCCGGGCGGGGCTAGCTTGGGAGGCGGGGCCAGCTTGGGGGGCGGGGTCGGCTTGGGCAGAGCCACCCTGGGGGCCAGAGAATCCCTCGCTGCCATCTATGCACTCTAGCCTCTCCTGCAGCTCTGCAAATGTACTGCAGCGGAAGTGGTCCGCGTCCCGGGGTCCCTCGGAGGGCCTGCGTCGGCTCAGTGCAGGGATAATGGGCACAAAGTCGGGTGGGCCTTCGTTGTCAGTGAGCTCACGGTCTGACAGCGCCGTCCCACCGGGACCCACATAGATGACTGTATCGCAGGACTGCTCACTGCTGGATGAGTAATCAGGGTCTCCAGACAGGCCAGGAGCCGCGCGGTCAGGATCCAACACCATGGTGCGTGGGTGGAAGGGCCGAAGGTGCGGGGGACGGCGGGCCCGGCCCTCCTCACAGGAGCTCTCCCCTCCTGAGGAGCTGGATGCATACTGGGGGGGGGGGGGGGGGGGCCGGACAACA
>CM052705.1:112495062-112524686 GCA_028551405.1 Uromys caudimaculatus | reverse complement strand
GGGACCATGTCACAGGCTGGGGAGAGAGGAGCTCAGGCAGGAAAGGCCACTGCTAGTGCAGCATCCAGATCTAGGGCAGTGACCTTGGGTTACCTGGAGGGCCCGAGAAGTCTCCTGCTGAGGTGTTGTTCATTCCCCCTTACAAAGTAAACCCTACTGAAAGCATTCTGTCCCTGCTCAGTGCATCAGGGACTTGGGGCCTAAGAGTTTCACCCACAGCCAGACACACCTGTCGCCTCCTTTCCCTGACATACACAGAGTCGGGGGCTAGCAACAGAGGATGTGAGAGCCTGGGAGCCTGTGGGAGGCAGCAGGAGATGGGGCTCACCTTGCCCTTCTTCCTGCGCAGGCGGTGGATGCGGGCAGCCAGCTGCACAGTGCTGAGTGTCTCTGCATGGTGGGCTGGAGAGTCTGAGATGTGCGCAATCATTGTCGTACGGCAGTTGGTGGTAGCTAGGGACTCCCGCAGTAACATGGTGAGTCTGTGGTCCCTATAAGCCAAGGAGATGCTCAGAGGCTGAGGTGAGACAGCACTGCTGGCCCTGCACTGAGGTTCCCAGAAATGCCAGATATCAAAATAGCCAGTTCCCCAGAGGTCACTGTGCTGGTGCCTGTGTTCCCACTCACCTGTAGGGCACATGCTTGGCCCCGTTAACCAGGGCCAGGATGACACTGCCCAGAGCTGACAGAGACAGACACAGGGGTCCTCCTGAAGCTTCCCCTCCTCTGCTGAGGGCTGCCTCACAGCTGCCCAAGTCAATGAGGTGCAGGCGGCTACGACCTCCAGACACTGAGAACACATTTGCAAGCAGGTGCTGCGATCTGGGCACCCAGAAGCTTCTACAACCCACCCAGGTGGTCAGAGATGCCCACAAGGACCCCCCCTTCGGGGATGGGGAGCGGGCAACCTCACGGACACGTCAACCCCATGAACTTGGCCTCCCATGCACCTACTTCCTCCTTGGCCACACTTCTCCACACGGTACTGGTACACATGCAGGGTGAAGAGCATGTGGGAGGTACGCCGGGTGTCCTCCCCGCAGCCAGCACGGCTAGTGCTTCGGGCTGCCAGGGCTGCGTCCAGGTAGAAGGCTGCCTTCTCTGCTGTGGGTGCACGCAGCTCATTCTGGTTCTGGAGCTGTGGAAGGAAAGCCACATATGTGTCTTTAGTGGCTTGAGGGCCCTCTCCCCACCTCCACAGTCCCAGAAAGGCTGGAAGCATTGCTGCACCTGTGTCCCACACACTGGGTCCTCCCGAAGGTACACGCCTGGAGACTGGGTGTCCTGAAGGCTGCCTGAAGCCACCTCAGCAAGCAGGTCCCGCAGACTCTGGTCATGGCCGCACACTTCCACAGCAGACACACGGATGGAGAAGCGTGTGCCCAGCCTTTCCTTGCGTTCATCAATGAGCCTGAAGAGCCAGGAGATAGCACAGGGCACGATGCCCAGGCTCTGGGGTGAGCTGTCCTTCCCGATCATGGTATATGACTTGCCTGGGAGACAGGGGCATGTGAGAACCACCACTGACTCTCCACAGCCTGCCCTCTAGAGTCCTGTCAGGTCAGGAACCTGCCCAGGGTTCTCAGGGCCAACCCAGAAGGCCTCTCTAGCCTCCAGCCACTCTGAGGCCTCTGTCTTCTGCCGCTGCCTACCTTAGCTTCCTGTAAGACCCCCACTCCCACACCAACCATGGAGAACTACCTCCTCCTTCAGCCAGGGCCAGGCTCAAAGATGGCAGCAACCAAGATGGAGGACTGTTAGAAGGCATTATGGGTGCACAGGGATGACAGCACTTACCGAGGCTCATGTGGCCAAAGGAAAAAATGCAACCATCAGCTCCACCAACCACAGACTGGAGCACATCAGCCACTGTCCCGGAGCAGACCTCAGCCTGGGGAGGAACCCAGTGGGGATTAGGCAGGTATCTGAGCCAAAGGGCTGTGGCTAGTGCCTTCTGCTACGCCTGTATACACCGAAGGCCCATCTGCCTTGGTCACATGCAAGCAGACAGTCCACAGGGCAGAAAACTACACAGGGCCAGGAATGCAGGGCCTTCCCACATTCATACAGAAAGCACAGAATATAGAAGCCAGCAGATGAGACACGTATAATACAGGTAGGATGTGTACAATACAGGTAGGATGTGCTAGCTAGGCACCTATGCCCAAACACCCGACCCAGCACTGAACGTTGCTGCCCACAACACAGCCCAAGGAAGTCATTGTCACTGCTCAGTGAGCAGTACCCAGTGTCCCTAGCTTCCAGGGCAGGACACGGATACTCAAGTTTCATAGGGGAATAGGCTCTGAAGAGCTCAGTGTTCCCCCAGCACTTGGCCTGGAGGACTGGGCAGAGGCTGGGGAAATGTCCTAGGCTAGGATTACTAGGAAGGCAGACCTGGCAGGCACAACAGCAGCTAGGCTCCCGCTCCACAGAAGTAAATCAGACTTGATGCTGTCACAAGCACCCAGGAGTTCCCCTCCACTGTACCTGCTCCGAGTCCTGGGGGAAGATGGCATCAAAAGCAAACATCTTGGGGACTGGTGCTGTGGGGGCATGCCGGAGGCCTGCACAGCCTGGGGGCCCGGCAGCAGGGTCATAGAGAGTCACTTGCTTCTTGCGAGAATCCACCTTCAGGAAGGATGTGGACTCAGCTGAGCGCTGGACTCCGTGTGCTGGCCATATGCGCAGCATAACCTTCACCTGGGGGTTGGCAGAAGTAGGTATCTGAGCGCCACTCTCCACCCAGCTGGCCACTAATTACAGGGCAGGGAAGCGAGCACGAGTCAGGACGGCAGACCAGGTCTCAGCATGGCTACCGATACCACAGGAATGCTGCCTGAACGGATCCCACATGAGGTCAGCAGGGTAGAGAGAAAATGAAGGGTGGGGTAGGGCTGGTGGGGTGCAGAGCCAGTCAGCAAGGCAGGGAAGTAGAGGTCAGTTAGCAGAGACAGGCCCCTAGGCATTTCTCCTTCAGGGTCCCTCAGCCTCCACCACCACCAGCCTCAGGCCAAAGTCCTCCACAGAAGGACCTGCATCCCAGGAAGACAACAGGCACAGCCGTGGGATGCACAAATGAACAAAGCCACAGAGGGGTGAAGGGCCTCAGAGGGCCAGGTTCTGGGGAGAAACTCCATGCTTGCCGTCTCTGCCTTGAACCAACTCAGGAAGCCATCATCGTGGAGGAGAAAAACTACAGTAGGCAAAAAGTGAAGGAGATTCCACCGGAACGAGGACCCAATCTGAGAAGAGGGAATTCTGAAATTTTGCCTAACAAGCCCCTGTTTGGGGAAACTGAGGGTGGGAAGGGTATAGAAAAGGAGAAGACAAAGGTGGACCTGAGCTCCCAGAGCTCTGCTATTGACTAGTCAGCCTGGTGGACCAGAGCTCCCAGAACTCTGCTATTAACTAGTCAGCCTGGGCCATGGCAGAAACACAAAGGAGATTCCAGTGTGCCCTGTGCCAATGCCAGGCCCGGAACCCTCAATGAAAATGCAATAGAGGATATGAGGATGCCAAAGAAAATTGCACTGCAGCACCCCCAAACCTGTGTGGAGAATGGGGCAGGTGTGAGGCAGGCAGGCAGGCACTTCCTCAAGGCCACCCTGAGTTAGGGCTCCCCTTTGCCTGGAGGCCACACCTTTCACTCTCCAGTGAAATCTGACCTCTCCACATTGGTGTAAATCAAATTACCAAGACTCATTTCAGAACCAATATTTTTCAAGGATTTAATTGTAAGTGACAGATACATAACGCTGCAAAATTGGTTTAGGGGGGCGGCCTGCCCAGGCACCACAGACTCACTGCCACCAGACAGGGGGTGCATTGATATGCAGAGCCTCCCGTGGAGTGCAGTGTCCCGCCCTCTGGGGAGAGAGAGGAGCAAAGAAATCCTTGGCTATAGCACTGCTCAGGACCTGGGCTCCACCGGGCAAGAATCGATTCTTCTATTCCCCAGTGACATGAACAAAACGGTTTCATTTCCAACCGTTGCTGCAATGCAGACGAAAATGTGCACTTTCAGGTAATTTTTGGCAATTTTTTTCCCAGGGTGAACTCCTCACCACTTCAGGAGCCAAATGGGTTCTGGAGATGTGAGAGGCTGCCTAGTGAGGAGGAGAGGCCTGGAGACTATGCTTCCGCTCTGATGTCTCCTGATGCCTCTTGAGCAGACACTGATCCTGAGTCTCTAGGTAGGGAGGAAATTGAGCAGGGCATCTCGTCCAGCCTGCCCCCCACTGCCCCCATCTATTGTCTGCTGGAAAGAACCTGTCATTACCTCAGGGAAATGACAGGGTCTCTCAGGAGACAAGAGCATCCTCACCCCTCAAATGTGCAGATATCACAAAGCTGCTCGGGCTGGGGGAAGGGAAGCACGTTTTTTACATAAAAGCAGGGCTTCCAGCTCCCCAGAGGTGGACCAGTCTGTGGAGGGGGAGGGGCGCCACTCAGCACCCAACACCGGAGAGATGTCTTTTTTAACACCACAGTATGATGAATTATCTTAAGTAGCACATTAATGTCAGACACTGAATGCAATCTAACTTCTTTTCTGTGGCAATATTAAACGCCTTTCAGGAGGCGCTTCTGGTGATGTGACATTAAGTGCTAACAACACCTAGGGCCAGGGAGGGGACAGAGGTATGGGGACAGGGGCTGCTTAGCAGGCTGGTGACCAGGACATCTGATCTCTGGAGGAAGCCCCGAATGGTCCAGGGTCAGCAGCAAGTTTAAGGGCCTCCCACCGGCGACAGAGACCTAGCAGGCCCCCAAATACAGTGATGGTAAAGAAGAGCTGCCACTCAGAGCTTGGATGGAACTGCTTACCCCACCAGCCCTAAGGGAGACACTCCCTGCACCCACGACAGCTCCTAAGGAAGAGAAGCCAGGGGGGCAGACAGGCTAACTGAGCAGGCTGATCCTGGGCCCAGCCTTCACCCCCAGGTCTCAGCCTGGCCCTGTACCCACACAGCCCAAACGATGACAGCCTGGTCAGTAGGAACCATCTGTCTGGCCTAGAAGAGATTGGGGTGTTCGAGGGAGTCAGGCCTGGGTCCAGTCTCTCTCCTGCCCTCTCACTAGACCGTGCTGAAGCCTCATCTATTAATCATTGCCGGTGTGGAAGGTGGGGGTAGCCAAGGACTGGCAGGCATAGATAGTGGGGGTCATGAACACCCCTCCTTCCAACAGAGTAGGCTCAGAGGCAGCTACACCTGACACCAAGAACTCTGTCCTAAAAGAAGGCAAGCTGCCTTTGCCCTGCTCATGCTCCGTCCACCCGGGTGTGTGTGTGTGTGTGTGTGTGTGTTGTGGTGTGTGTGTGTGTGTGTGTGTGTACACAGACCTTCACCCTACACAGAAAGGCCCAGACCACTGAGCTGCCCAACTAGACCCACCACTGCAATACAGGTTACTGGTTTAGATCCACACAGCTGGAGGCGGGTCCAGAAGCGAGAGGCTTTTCTGAGTCAACTCTACTACACTCCCTGGCCTGGCCACAGCGCTCCTGGCCCCGCTGAATATGGATATGGTTCCCATACTAACTGCCAGCTCAACCCCAGGCTAGTCTATTTCCCCTACTCCGCTCCATCAGAGGCTCCCTCCAGCAAACTGCCTTGAGGAAACCATGGGGTGTGGCCCCATCCCAGGGGAAGGGAGGAGCCAGGAGAGCTGGCTTCCAGCCACCAATTAGTATTCTGAGAGCCATGAAAGCTGCCCAAGATGCTAAAAGGGTGCACAGTGGAGTCAGCTGGGCCTGAAGGAGCCCCAGGCCCTCCCACTGGCCTGCAGCTGCCCGTCTGGAAACCCCTGTCTGGAGAGTTCTTCCTTCCTCTGGGGCTCTGCCACAGGAGGAGGCCTCCCTTCGGGAAGGAAGGCTGCAAACACACGGCTTCCTTTCTGGTACCTATTTAGGAGTTTACCCCCCACTAGCCAGTGCTAACCATGTGTACAGGACTCAAGCACGCAGGGCTAGTGCCAACTCAGGGATGGCCGCATTGGCAAGGTAGAGCAGGCCCAACTCCATAACTCTCAGGATGCCTGGGAGGGCAGGCCAGAGGTCAGCAAAACCCTTTTACAATAAGTTTTTAGAGTCTGGATCTCCATCTCACCCAAGCATCATTTGCATAATCCTGCCGCAGGAGTACCCCATTCAACCTGGGGTACAGGGACTTCTCCCTCAGAGAGGTACCAACCATAGGGAACCAAATCAGAACTCTTGGGGGAAACTCTGGAGCCAACCGGCTTGTCCCATCACCACACAGGGCTCACACCCTTCCCAGACCTCAGTTTCCTCCGTTTAAAACCCATTTGGCTGGATAACTGACTCAGGAAGGCTGAGGAGTCCCACCCACCCCCTCTTTGCCCAGCCCCACTCAAGGCAGCATCCTGTGGGGGTAAGCAAGAATGATCAGCTCCCACCCCAAGCCACAGAAGCTTCACCACATGTCTCTCCTGGACCAGGCCCCTGGGACCTGAGGACCAGTTTCTTCTCATCCTTTCTCACAGCTCCACAGACTCCCCATGCCCTTTTGGGCACTGCACCCCAGAGGCTCAGGCTTCCCACCCTTAGTTCTGCCAGCTGTCTTACTGTGACCCTGGAGAAGAAAGTGGGGCCCTCTATCTCTTACATCTTAACAGAGAGCCCCGGCCTCCCCACATCCAGGCACCGGACCTCAGGTGGGATCTACCTTTCCGAAGCTGTTGGGGTTTTCCTTGGCCTTGGGGGCAGCCCTGAGCAGGCAGGGGGGCACCGGGGGCGGCCACAGCTGCAGAGAGCCACTGAAGTCCGTGGGGTAAGTGGATGTGCCTCGAGTGGAGGGTGGAGGAGGCGGGTGATGCTTCTTGCGCTTGGAGGCCAGGCTGAGCTTCTGGGCAGCCCTGGGGAGGAAAGGAGGGTGCTCAGGGTGTACCAACAGCTACCCCTGTCGCTCAGTCAGTGTGCCTATGTCCACAGCAGGCTGCTCCATCTCAGACTCGGTCAGCCATGTGGAGGGCCACTCTGAGGAAACAGCCAGACATTCTTACAGTCACACAGCCTGAACTTCCTTTCTCTGAGTGGGGTCCCAGGCTGGGGCCACAGGCAGGACAGGAAGCAGGCAGTCCATGGAGACATATGACCACATTCTGCTCTGTGCTGAGCTCTGAAGTCACAGGCTTCAGTGCTACTTTTCTTCAAGCTGGCCCTATTTCAGGGATAGAGGGTCAGGTGTCTGTCCTGAGATGGGCTTTCCTGCAGCCCCCAGACCCCTGCAACACCTGTCCCCACTGCCCCCAAAATATACTTTCCCCTGAAAAGTCCTCTAGCCAAGTCTCAGGCTTGCCTGTAGACCATGAAAACTAAATGGCCCAACCCACACCTCCAACACAGAGACCCAAGAATATTACTAGAGTTTATATTACACACACCAGGAAGCTGAGCCACTCTCCCCGGGCCTGTCACCACTTTCCAAAGGAGGAGACCTGGGTGGGGGCAGGTGACCAGAACGAGAAGCTATCTAACCAGTTCCACCTCTCCCCAACATTCCCAAATGTCCCCCCACCTACCCCACCCCACCCCTCTATGCCTCCCAAGTCCCATTTTTTCCTCCTCAGGAGGATCCAACATGCAGGCGCCCAGAGCTTGGGGCCCCCTTGGCACCTCCCATCACGTTGCTGGTGCTCTGGTAACTCCTCTCATCTTTAATAGGAGTTGTCTTTTAAGAGGCCCCAGGGACAGCTTCCTCCGAGTGAGGTGTCATCACAGAAAATAAAAGTAATCTACGATGCATGGCAGAGTCTTTAACAGAGCCGCAGCAGCACCCGTGTGCTACAAACTGGGCAAAGTAGGGAGTGGCGGTCTCCTGCCCAGGAAGACCCTGGGCCCCAGAAGCCGGGTTCTCTGCCAGTGGTGGTACCTGCACCCTGGGGTGCCCTAAGCATCTGCCTAGTACTTGCCTGCGCCTGTGTTTGCAAAGCTCAAATGAGCCTGGTGAGGAAGTGTCTCAGCTTCTCAGCCCCGTCGTAGAAGAAGCACACGGCAAACCACGGGCAAGAGAGGCGGACTATTACCTACCACTGTGTATACTGAGAATTGGGAGGTCAAGGCTTCAAGGGTCCCAAACTTCTCCTGTGGGGGGCACAGGGCATGGACAGTGGCCAGGAAGGGCCACAGCAGACAGAGCCAGCACCAGCTCAGGGCTCTTCAGGCCTCCTAACTCCCTATCTGGGCCCCCACTCCAAATCTCACCTCAACAGCCTCCGGAGAAAAAAGCCTCAGAAAGCAGTGTTATTTCCAGGTATGATCGGGGCAGGGAAACCATGACCCCCTTGCCTGGCACTGCCCAGGGCCGGGGTCTAATATAAGAGCTATGCCACCTCAGCTGGGCAGAAAAGGGCCCAGGGCTGCCCGGGCAGGACAAGAAGGCTCCCTGGAGTAGTTCTGCTTATAAGTGGGTGCAAAGAAAACCTGTTCATAGTGTTTGGAGACAGTATATGGGGGCTGCCAAATATTCTCCTGGGCTACAGGGTGTGGTGAGACTCCTTCAAGATGTCTACATTGGTCAGCAGACAGCAGAGGCCAAGGCACACCCACGCTGAACCAGCTCTTGACAGCTATGTCTGGCCCCCAGGCCTTTCCCAGGCAGGGCCAGAGTGCAATCTCTCTTTTTTTTTTTTTTTTTTGGTTTTTCGAGACAGGGTTTCTCTGTAAAGCCCTGGCTGTCCTGGAACTCACTCTGTAAACCAGGCTGGCCTCAAACTCAGAAATCCACCTGCCTCTGCCTCCGGAGTGCTGGGATTAAAGGTGTGCGCCACCACAGCCTGGCAGAGTGCAATCTTTAAAGAAGGCTATGGGGGCGCCCATTCCCTCGAGGTATACAGAGGCCAGCAGAAGACAGACAGCTAGAACAAGATGGCGGCTAGGAACAAGGCTAGCTTTGCTGCGTAGGCCACTGGACTATAGACAACCCTGCCCTTGGTGGCCCCCTCAGAAACCAGAGACCACAGCACAGGCATCAGCTGGCCTGGGCACCTGCACGTGGTCAGCTCCTGGCTCTGACCTGACCTGCAGCAGCAGAGGGTTGAGAGCCAGCAGCTGCTGGAGCAGGCCCAGCCCCCAGATACATGACTCACAGGAGGTCCCTGACAGAGGTACCAGGACAAGTACCTTGTCTTTGATGAAAATAGACAGATTTCCATCAACCTCCCAAAGGGGTTTAGGGGGTCCTGTGGTAAAGACACAAACCTGGGTTCTAAGCAGCAAGAACACAAAAAACACAGGTCTCACCAAGGCTAAGAAAAGATAGGGTATCATGCCCAGGGCCACTAAGACCACCACTCTGTTAGAAAGTGGCAGACCTGGGGCACTGGGGTATGCAGGGAGGAGTGGACAAATCTGAACAGTCTTCCCCTGATGGAAACCCCCCCCCCCAAAAAGTGGGAGCTTCCAAACAGCTCTCAGGGGACACCACCTTCAGGAAGCCCATCCTGATGCCCCAATGCAGACCCCAGCCCTAAACTTCCTAATCTATAGAAGCACACTTGCCTGAGACTTCTGGAGAGACATCAACCAAGCCAAGCTTGAGCTCTCGGGAAGCCTGGCCCAGGCCTACATGGAGGATGTGAATGACCCCGTTTCTGAATGCCAGCCTGAATAGTAAGCAGCCTCATTTCTCTGGTCACTGATTCATGAGAACAGAAAGAAAAAACTGTCTCATAAAGAAAACTTACCTCGTTCAAAGAGGAAGGTACCTGAACATCTGAAAGGCAGCCTGTTCCCTTGGAACGACCAGCTGCTGCCAATCCAAAGCTTCCTAAGCTGAGAGGTTGGGCGAGCCCAGCAAGGCCACACATCAAGCCTCCATCACCACAGCAGACCCGCCATCTGCAGGATCTGCCTCATGAGGGCCTAGAGTACTCACTGGGAGCTTCTCATTGGGTCAAACGGCTAAAGGAACTCAAGACCTGATTAGAGGGAGCTGCCACCAAAGGCCTCCCAGGGCCTGCTGTCACCTGAGGGCCTTACCCAGAGGCTGGAGCTGGAGAGAGACTGTTCTGCCAAGTCCTGGTAGCCCAAGCCCAGCTTCAGAGCCTCTGCACCTCTGCCAGCTAGGCCCAAAGTAGGTCCAGAAATACACTTGGGGCTCCACCGAGATGAGGAAGGACCATGCTTCCCTGCCCCACATCTACCTGAAAGATGTGTCCTCCTGGCAGATGCTCCCAAGATATCTAGATCCTGGGTGCCAGGAGTAACCCCATATTTACCAAGGGCAGAAGGATAGCTAGGCAGGCGAGCTGTGCTAATCAAGAGAAGCATCAGAGAGCGGAGGCTGCAAGTTGCACAGCAGTTAGAGGGTTTGGGACATGGGTGTCAGGGTCACGGCAGTCCCCACAGAGTGTGGCCTCAAATTTCTGACTGGGGAGGTTTATCCAGTCAGTGCTTACCCACGGATCCAGCAGAGGGGCTGTTTACTCCACCCCTTCCCCAACTCCCTGGTTCCCGGGTACCCTGGGGACTACAGTGTACTCCATGTGGGGGTGTGCACACTGAAGGGGTAGAGGGTGGCTTGAGTTGGTTGTTCAGCCTGGAGAGAGCGGTCAGGGCAAGTGCAGAGCCCTCAGGACTGTAAGATTTGAGAACTGAACTGCTGCCATCACCCCGCTCTCTGTGCACAGTACAGATGCCCCTGCCACTACATCTCCTCAGCCCCTAAAGCCCTCCTAGAGGGCAGCTCTCTGATCTGGCCTCCATCCAAGGCCACCTTCACAGATTCCAAACACACCACCTCCACCATTGTGCAAAACTCCCAAGGGATGGGCCAGGATCACTCCTCCTGTCCAGGTTCAGAGGGTGAAGGCAGAAACACAGCACCTGCTCAGTATGAGCCATGGGGTGGGGCCGAAGTTCTACTGCCTCCTGGTGCACTCTGGGTAAGCCCCTCTCCAACTCCACGCCTCTCCCTTATCCACAATGCCAGCCAGTGGTTACAAAGTTTCAAAACTCATTGGGGTGAGCCTCCCACTAACAATCTCAGCCCTACTGGACACCACCTGCAGAAACACCTACCCTAAACCTGATCCTCGAGAGGCCACAAGTCACAGGTCAGGAAGCCACTGATATTCAGAGTGGCTCCCAATCCACCGCCCACCCCCACCCCCACACACACACTGGCACGTGCCTTGGGAAACCTGCCTCCAGCCCCCACCCAAGTCCTCTTGTTTCTTTGTTTCTATGGTAACTTTCCAAGGTCAGGGTGTTGCTCAGGCAGAGGAACCTCCACAGCCTGGGATGAGACAAAAGGCAGCCAGCAGCTGTTGCCTGCTGCTGGGCAGGGTGGCTAATGAGCCAGTGGGAGAAGGCCACACACACCACACAGGCTGTGTCAAGACCCTCCTCAGGCACCAGGGGCCTCAGAATCAGGGTGCTGGGTGGTACCCAGACTCAGGACCAATGGCCATGCAAACACTTTTCAATATATCTGAGCATTTCAAAACCTCCTACGAAGTACCATGCCAGAAGCGTAGCTGCCACACAGGCCACCAAATCCTCGAAGCAAAGGTCCTCAAAATCAGAGCTGAGCAGGCTAAGGACATGGCCAGCTATCAGCCCCTCATGCCCTGCCCCCTAGATACCACCCTGACTGCTGCTGGCACACCGAGTCTCCCAGGCAGGCTGTCCCCATCTGGAAGGTCCTAGCCAGGTTCTCTGCATCAGTCACAGGAGGTCGTGCGTGCAGCACTGCACAGCAACATTCATCAGCCAGCCCTGACAATGCCCTAATCACATGCCCCGTCACGCCCCCCCATCAGGCCCTCAAGTCCCCCCGGACCAGGGCTGATAAGACAGCCTCTGCACACTGCCCAGCATGATACAGACAAGCTTATCAGCGCCCATTCGGGCTGTTAATGGGACAGTGACCCCCAGCTGGCTGCCATTACCTCTCATTATGGCGATTACATCCTGTAATCCCTGTTCCCTCAGGCTACTGGATGAGGGTAGGACTCCAGCCTTGGGTCTGCAGAACCAAAGGCTTTAAGGCCTTGGGCCAGGGAAATTCTCTCCAACCCAGCCACTGGCCAGGCTCTCCCACCCAGGCTCTCCCACCCAGCCACTGGCTAAGCTCAGGGAGAGTGTCCTGTCCCCACCTCCCACCTTGAAGTGCTTCTCTCCCTCTGGCCAGACCACCACCACCACACCATCTTACATCCCCATTCGAAGCATCCTGGAGGGGAGAGGCCAAACCACAACCCCATCACTTCTATGCACCCAAGCTCTAGGCCCTAGACAGGTACCCTTGAAAGGTATCCCCGGAGGCCGGCCAGGATTCTTGCATCTCCCACTCTTCCATCAACTGAGCCACAGTTCTTTCTCCCAAGAAAAGGTCATATGCCACCAGGGACCAAGAACGCAAGGCCACCATTCTCCAACAATATACTGCAGCTTGTGTGACCCCAGAGGACCTACCTTATAAAGAAAGAGGCTGCTGCCGATGGTCCTGTGGAACCCCCTGCTGAGGTGCCTGGGGCTGGGGTAACCAGGGCTGTTGTGCATGCTGCCCCTCGGCCCCACGCCTTAGACATGCGATCAGGGCCTGCAGCTGGGGGACAGTCTCGGACAGTGTCTGCCACAGCCACAGCAGCTACAGCAGCCTCCGCCTGGAGGAAGGAGAAATCCACGTAAGGAACAGGCAGCTGACAGACCCAGCACTCCAAGCTGAGTACTCTCACCCCTAGACACGCACCCCCAACAGACATACACACAAACTTGCAAAGTCCTGCCTCTGTGACTGGAAATCACAGCCGGTAGCCTGGGACCCTGCACAAAAGGCCTAGCCAGGCTCCAAGGCAATCTGCCAGGACTCATGTCCCCAGCTCAGGGCATGTGAAAGGTCTACCACAGTCACGGAAGAAAATGCAGACCCCACCCAGGGCTGACTTTACAGCTCTTCTCAAGTCTTGTAGTGACCACAGAGGTCAGGCAGATAGACCTCTGCCCCTCATCCCCGGGGTCATCTGGGAGCACCCAGAGGTACAATTATACAAGGCACCACAATAAATATTTGGCATGAGCACTAATTGTCCCCCATGTGATAACGTATGACACTCTACTGTCTGAAATACGACTCTGGCATTTCCAACTAATTAGCTAAAATAAATTCTAGAAAGGGAGAGGCCTCAGCATGGTGCACAGATATAATTAAATGTCCCCAGGACAGCTCCACATGTTTACTTGCCCCTCAGGCTCTGGGGGCAGAGGGGACACAAGCCCTAGCAGAAAAGGAGAGGCAGCTGCTCTCTTCCAGGAAAGCCCCAGGGCCCTCAAGCTCCAATGTACCCTCTCCACTTAGTCAATATGGCCTGTGTCCCAGATGACAGAAGGCTGGGATCCCACAGGCTTCATCTGGTGACCCTGGGATGAGCTCAGTATTCCCAGGGTCTCTCAGAGGATGTAGCCCTGAGACCATGTGTGGTACCTCTGTAGAACGAGCCACCTTGTACCCAGAGACCTTACAAATGCGAGGCAGTTACCCTCCTCACACAAATGCCTCACCTGGCTCAGCCCCCCGAAGGATCCCAGCTGCTAAACCCCAGTCAGGAGATGGAACACTCTCTCTGCCTGTCGAAGTCCCAAGTCCAGCCCAAGCCTTGATCCAGTGCCATCCTGGCACCTTCTTAGTCCCCAGCAGCACCCAGTACCCCAGGACTTGAAAGGTCCATAACTGAAAAGGGCAAACCTGGAATAGCTTACCAGACACTGCACCAAACATCTATCAGCTATATGTCTATAGGCGTATGTATAGGTGTATAGGACCACAGCCGGAAACATGCCTGAGAACCCAGCCTGGCCAGCCCTCTTCTGCAAGCCACTCCCTCACCCCAACGTGGATCCCTTTTGAATCATTTACTATGTCTTCCTACATAAGACTGAAGTGCTTAGTCAGGAAGGGTGGTGTAGGGAAGAATTAATGTATAAGCCGTAAGGCTGACAATCTGTGGTCTGAGGCCTTTGCAGCAGAACCTGATATGGCCGAGCAGCGACTGGACATAGCAGCCAGAGCCCAGGGTCCAGTCCACAGCTAACCTAGAGTTAGCTTGTCAGTCTGTGATGGCAGTGCTGGGGGTCTGGGCCGAGTCCCACAGCACCTGGTCCAACTGCCAGACACTGAGGACCAAAGCAGGAGGCATTACAAGGGGCCAGAGCTGCTGCCCCATCCCACACATGGACCTTCTACCCACTCCCATAAGCCCAGTCACCCCAGGGCATCTCCAGAGGTACCAGGGCCTCTAGCTGGCCGACCCACCTGCGCCGCTGGTCCTCCCCACACTGACCTGTCTCAGGAGTCCCGCACGTGACTTGGTTCCACCGTCCCACCAGCTGCCATGACACGGCTCTGTCCATCAGGACCAGCCACTGCCAATTCCTGCCAGAAGCAGAGCCTGGACATGCCAAAAGAAGCCGTCCCAAAGCGAGTGCAGAGCAGAGGTGGTGTGGACGAGGGAGGGGGACCACAACACAGGGAGGATGTGGGTGGACGGCCAAACAGAAAGTGTGATGGAGGCACACAGCAGCAACGAAGGAAAAGCATGGAGAGAGGAGAGCGTGAGGCTAGCCCTGGCTGGGGTGTGGATGGGGGTGGGGAGCTACAGAGAGAGCCCTGACTCCATCACAGCCTGAAGGTGCCCACATGGAGGAGAGACACTGCAGAACCTAAGCAGACTCTCGCAATGTCAGCTGATCTCTGCGGAACACCAGGGATCTGTGGAACTCAGTTTAAGAAACACAGACTAGCCCACCTCAGCAGCCCTCTAGGCCTGAGCTCTCCATCTATGGACTCTGACACGGGAAGCACAGTCCCTTCTAGGACTCCCTCCCCCATCAATACCCTGACAGGTGCTCCTGTGAGGGAATGAGAAACAGCCCAGAGGCTCAGGCTCTGCGTGAAGCAAGTTTATAGACCTGAGGGGGTTAGCATCCTGCAGAGAACGCTACATCCTCATTCTTGCTTGCCTGCTGCTCTCCTTGGGCCTCATTACCCAGAGGCCTCCAGGGCCTGGCGTTAGATGAGAAGTTCTGTACCTTCAGTACACTGTGCCCGCCCACATCACAGAAGCAGCTTTACTGGGGCTTCACCCAGAAGAGGAGGCCATCTCACCAACCCCCCCCCCCCCATGGGTGGGTAAACTGAGGCCTGGACAGGGGTGTCAGCAACAAGTTAGGAAATTCCACCGACAGCCAGGCTATAGCTCAGAGGGAGCCCTCCACCTCCAATATCCACTTAAGGTCTCTATGAACATCAGGCAGCAGGTTCTCTGCACAGCTCCGAGTGGGAAGCAAGCAGGCACCCCCCTCCCAGGACAGTGCCATCCAACTACAGCGCAGTAGGGAGCCCTGGCTCCTTGAGGCCTCTCTGATGTCAACTGTGCCATCTCAAACCCACCAAGGGGTCAGGAGGTTGAGTTCTGTCCTGGAGCTTCTGCTACAGATGAGAATAGTTTTTCTTTTTTTTTAACCTCAGCAGGGGCTTCTGATTGTGGGATACGCCACACGCTGGGACTGAGGAGACCACATGTGAGGATTCTCCTCATCTGTTACAACAGTGTCTCTGCCTGTCTAGATCTGTAGTTCTCACCCTTAAAACTGTGACCCTTTAATCCAGCTCCTCATGTTGTGGTGACCCCCAGCCATAAAATTATTTTTGCTGCTACTTCACAACTGTAATTCTGCTGTTACGAATCGTAATGTAAATAACTGATTTGCAGTGGTCTCAGGCAGCCCCTGTGAAAGGGTCCTTTGACCCACCAAAGGGGTCGTGATGCACAGGTTGAGAAGCACTGTTCTAGAGAGACTAGTAGGGACAATCCCCCGGGAGCTCCAGAGCAATGGACAGTCCATGGAAAACCAGGAAAGGACCCCTCTCTGAGCAAGGGTTGAGGACAGCCAGGCCCTCACAGGGGTCACTGTTGGGGGGGAAGTTCAGAGGACATCCTTAACCTATACATGTCAGTGTGTCACCCTGTACGCCAGGCTCTGTCACCCATCCATGGGGCAGATTCATGTCACTTGATGTTTGTATGCCCCAGGACGCCTGTCATGGCAGTCTTCTTCAAACCCAAATGAGATGCGGCTGTGGCTTGGGTTAAATAAAGCTGTGCAGGCCAACAGCTTCTCGACCTGCTGAAATTCAGGGCCACGAGGGTAACTGGACCACAGTGAAACTCAGATGCAGGGCCCAGGGCAGCTCTCAGCCACACACTCAGCACCTAGAACGTTCTAGGCCCTGCCTGTGGCTCCGGAGGACCCTGGGAGTCATAGGTCATACTATTCCCTCTAAGGACCAACTCTTTTGGCTGAGTCGCCCACTTTCCTGGCTCCTCGCTCCTTGTCCCTGTATGACAGGGGCCGGGCTGTCTGAACCACCTGTGGGAACCAATCCACCTAATGGCCCCAAAGGCCACCAGCCATCTGTGACAGCTTCACAACCCAGAAGTGTTTAATAGCAGAGTGCCTAGGCAGTACTTGATCACCAGTGATCGACGCCCTGCTTCAAGGGACATTGCCTCATCTGCAGACTAAAGTTCTATTTATGGTTCTAATAATCTCTCTATTGATTACCAGGACTGTTCTCTAATTATAAATCCATTCCCACCTTTTCCAGAGCACAATCAATGTGCACGTGAAATGAGAGGCAAGGGCCTTAAACGCATGCGTTTTATGTAGAGCACGTAGGCCAGGCTCGCCTAACTAAAAGCCAATGGCCAACCCTCCCGGCACCCTCCCCAACACCCCACCAAAGCATGAAGACCATCAGCCTTGCTCGGTGTCTGCTCAGACCTAAGGCTATGGCCAATCAGTGAGGTCACCCAACACCCCCATGGATCACTGTCTTAGGTCTTTAGATCAAGCTCAATGTCATCTCCTCTAGGAATTGCGGTGGAATTCTCTTGAACAGTCAGGGGCATCTGCACCCTGCCCCTGGGCTCTGTTCCCCACTCCTTAGGCAGCTGCCCTCCCTTCAGTACGGTAAGGGAAGAGTGCTAGGTCGTGATTAGTATGACTCCAACCCCAAGGACAGATTGGGACCAGCTCCAGCTCGGGCAGAATTCTCAACCCAGCCCACATCCAAGAGCAAAGTCCAGCCACCTCAGAAAGGCCTACAGTCAAGACAATGGGAAGAGCCTTCCTTACATGGGAGCTTATATCAGCATTGCCCAGTGGCTCTGGGGTCCGTGTGCACCTCTGCCCATCTCCTTGAAATGCCACCGGACACACAGACCAAGGGTGAGAGCCGGCCAGCCCACCTCAGGGACTTTGCCAACTCCCCAAGCCTGCACAGCTGGCTGCTGTGTGCCTGGAATGCACACCTGAAACTCTACCTCAGAAGCAGGATTCCTTAGCAACACCTACAGGATCCTCTGCTGTTAGTGCTCCAGGGATCAACGGGGTAAGGGGGGAGGGGGGAAGGAGGTAGCGCTATTCCATGTAGCCATGCACACATGATCCACAACAGTCTGTCCCTGCCTTGCTTCATGTCCCCCCTTCCTGCCTCTTCTCCCATAAGTCATCAGTGCCTCATTCCTGGTAGATCTATTTATACCTTCACTACCTAGAGGACCCCTCCCACCACTACGGTCACCGGGGAAACTCAGACCAACAGTCCAAAGTACACTGCCCTCCTGCTGGACACTGTGGGCCTCAGACTAAGTCCTCAACAAGCAGGTGGCTGTGCCCTCAGTGCAGTACCCCTGGAGAAGGGCAAGAAGGGTCTACGTCAAGCAAGGCCCGTGCAGAGTGCTGGCTGGGCCCTGGTTGTGTCAGGCCCTTCCAGAGTCCAGTCATAGATCATCTGTTATACCGACTGGAGGAAACCTCTAGGCCAACAGCATGACTCTCTCAGTCCCTACCCTGGGACTCCTTGAACCACATGGAAAACTAGGGACACGGGATGTTGGAGAGACTGCAAGAGACATGACGAGGTGCGCATAGGCAATGCCCTAGAAAACCACTCTTGGCCATGGGCTTCAGAGACCAATTAAGGGAAGTCAGGCCTTCAACCTAACCATCAATACCAGCAACTGTGAATCTTACTGTGTGCACTAGGCTCTGTCTTCCACCCATGGGGCAAGTCTATGTCACCCAAGCTATGGCTCTGAGGACAGCCTGTCATGGCAGCTTCTCAAAGGAAGATGTTCTCTCTAAACCCGAGAACAGACAAGGCTCTTCCCAGAAGCCCTTGGTTCCTCCATCAGCCCACAGCATCACAGAAGATCTAAGGAGCAAAGTCAGCCAAAGGCATTCCTGATTTCCCCAGGCTTGCAGTGGACCCTGCCAATACCACGCTACAGGGCACCCAGACGTGTTCAGGAGCCTAAAAGGGAGTCAGCTGGGATCCAGTAGCCCACCTATCCAGAATACTCACCAGGCAAGTGGGTGGCAAGAAGCTATTGACCCTTGAGAGGCTCCACACACCCTCCAGGCACTGCTGGGCCTGGATGGTGACTGTACTCAATGCTCCCCCAAGGCCTGCTGGTGCCACGGACACCTGGACGCTGGGGCCAGGTGGCCAAGCTGTTGCTTTCCTCCTGTCAGGTCCCACAGGGGGCTGCCTCCCCATGAGGCCCACTGGGCCAGGTGGGTCCCTAGGGCTGGGAGCCACAAGGCCTCCTTGGGAAGCATCAGGGTCGTCGTGGCTGGCAGGGGTCTGTAACAGGCGCAGGGCTTCCCGAGTGAGCTGGTGCAGATGCGTGGTGCATACGTCACAGCGGCTCTCAGCGTCAGGGCGGCATGCTGGCTGAACCCCAGATGCCGGGAGCTTGTCAAGCAGCAGGGTAGAGAGGCAAGGATCCTAGGGACGGCAAGGGACAGCAATCAGTGCTCAGGTACACAGGGAGCCCATCACCCCAGCTCATGTTGTAGCCAGAGCAACACTATCTATAACATTATTAAGGCCCAAACTACTTCATCCACAGGAGCCCAGCAGGAAGATAATTATCAGAGTTAATAGCGAGGTTCCCTGTGCCCTTGACAGCCACCCACCTCCCCACCATCATTAACCACGCTGGTTCTCGGCTAACAAGATGTGTTTGTAGCTCCCTGACAACCAGCTTCTGGGTAAAGGCACTGCTCCTGGGCCTGGCAGGAGGGTAGCTAGAAGCGGTCTTCAGGCTCCCTTCCCCCTGCTTTCTCTCATGGGATAGAGACTCTATCCCTGTTGTTTCGGACTCCAGACAGCCCTGGTAGACACTGGGAGCACAATAAAACAGGGTACTATCATGGCTATGTCTCTTGGCCAAGTCTCCTGAGTGAGTGCGACCATCTTTAACCCTGACGGCAGCAGGGACAGCATGCATGGCTCATTGTCCTGAGCAAAGGGTGCCCAGAGACAGGCAAGAAGAAGATCCTCAAAACAGGCTGTAGGTCAGGAAGATAAGATTCTCACCCAGAGGGAGGACACCCCCCAAAGAGACAATACCTCCCAGAAGGGACACAGCACCCTGTATGGGGACACACCTTCCACAGAGAGACTGGGGCCGGGCCGGGCTCAGAGTGACCAGAGGAAAAACACCCATTCTGATCCAATTCTCTGCTCTCCTGTCCGTGCTCAGGTAGTATACAGCCCCTTAGACAAACACAGCCTAGTGCAGCTACAGCTGTCACCCTGGTAAGAGATCATTTCTCAGTGGTCCACTCCAACAGCTCCAGCCTTGGCTCCCTTCTGCCCAGTTTAGGCAGTTCCATACACTAAGCTGACTATACAGGTTCTGAGGGTTTTCTCACAACGCCTGACTCCAATACAGCAGCCTCCCCAGATATACCCATTTCTCAGGCTAGGAGGCCGAGGTCATCCATCCCACAAAAGTGTCTCATTTATCCTAGAAACGCATGTCTCCTCAGCGTGCCCAGCGGCCAGTCACCTGTCCATAATGCTCAAAGCAGTGAAGGCTGTGGCCAAATCAGCCAATACAGTGAGAGGCAAGGGGCCTATCATGACTAAGGTTTTTCTTCCTTGGCCCCATTTCCACCCAGAGCCCAAGACAGATAAAAGAATGACCCCTGTCAGACCCAGTATCATGCCAGCTGCCTGATTTATGGAACACTCCGTAAATTCTGGACGATTTCCAGGCTAAGTGCCTGGCAGATCAGGTCCCCATTAGCTGATGCCCCTGGAATTCACCAGGCTCAAGCACATAAGGGGGCCTTGCAGGGCAGGAGAGGTCCCCAGAGATGGCACGGGGTGGAGGTTGGGGTGGGGTGATCCCAGCCAATGACCCAGGCCCAGGCTGGCCCCTTTCCAGTCTGGCTCTCCTGCTCCAATTTTCCACTCAGCAGGAGGTTGCAAAGGGAAGGAAGTGTGGCCTGGTGCAGCCATTAGCTCAGCTTGAAAGGGGAGGCCCAGCCCAGACTCCAGCCTAGAATCCAGGCCCAGGCCCAGCTACCCTTTGTTCTGGGCCCTCTGAACAGGCCTGGAGGCCTCTGCCTGCCTTAGGGGCTACAGCCTCTGAAATAATCTCCCTCCCCACAGCAGGAGACAAGAATGAAAGAAAGTGAAGCCTACAGACTGGGCAGAGGGGAGGAGAGCCCACTAACCCCCAACACAGCTAGGCAGAGAGTGGTGGGAGAGAAGCCTGACTGACCATCGAGCAGAAGAGGTCCAGGCAGGCGCTGGACAGGAAGCAACGGGGAGAGGGAGTGAAATACCATGTTCAGGTCCCCACTGAGAAGGTGGTCAAAAGTAATTTGCTCATCTGTGCGGTTGGCACCGAGCACCTCAGACAAGGGGCCTTCCTCCCAACAACTGTCTTGCACCCCAGTCCCCGCTACATAAGCTCCTAGTGGGCCAGAGCCCTTGGCCAAGACCCAGGATGGGGACAAGCACCTCTGGTATAAGTAGCCAAGTTTGGTCTCTTCACCACCACCACCCACGTTAGGGTGTGTGTGTGTCTAAAGCCTTAGGCCATCTTTCCAGTCCTGGTCCCACAACAGGATGACCAGGCTGCTCAAATACACTACGTTGCAGTTGGGGTGGGGCGTGGAGATCATGACCCATAGCACTGAGGCCCACAGAGAGCAGAGCCACTGTGGGGTTGGGTCCTTCAGAACCAAAACCCACTCTGAAGAGGCCCAAGACCTTGTCTTCGGGAGCAGCTGGGAGAAAAGAGAAAATTGAGCTGAGCTTCCCAAAGTATAGTTAGGGTTCTGCGGAGGAGACACACACACACACACACACACACACACACACACACACACACACACACACACAATGTTCCAGCAAGGCCCTCACTCAGATCGGACAAAGGCCTTGCGGTAGGCCACCAGATTCCCCTGCCCTGCCCCCTCAGCCACCAGCAAACCCTGCTGGCCTGAACTTCCTCTAGCTGGAAGGAGCTCAGCACTCAGCAGGGGTGGGGGAGGAGTCCAGGAGGAACTGTCAGAACCGGGCTTCCTTTCTCAGCCACCCCTGCAGCTCACAGGAGCTAGGAGCCTAAGCCCCTAGAGGTCCTAGCCCAGGTTCAGGATTTTAACTCAGAATCCCCAGCCATTGGGCCTGTTACTTCTGAAACCCATTGCTTTCAGATAGACAGTAATTACTCCATTGCAAAATATTACTTTTAATTTCCGCTTTATGGTCTAATTAAACAGATATTTTACTTGTGCTTGGGAAAGTATTTTTCTTAATTTGATTCAATTTAGCACTGTGTAGAACCCACCCATCACGCGGTGGGTTTTAGGGAGCCTCCCGTTTAAAAATGATGACTTTTCGGTTTTTATTTTGTTTCTGGGGTCTGTAATTTGCTTTAAGTAATCCTTCCATTTTCTCCTAGGAGAATGAAAGACAGGTTTCCTGGCTTCGGGGCTGGTCAAGCATCATCTGGAGGTCAGGTCAAGCATCATCTGGAGATCAGGAAAAACACTGAGCCCTGCCAATCATCCATTTCTGCAAAGGGGACCCCAGCACTCATGGCAGGGCTGAGAAGAAGCATAGGCCTGAAATGCCTACATGCCTGACACCCCGGTGTCCCCCACTGCACCACCACACAAGTCCAAGGGAGGGAGCAGGCGAGCGTGAGCAACCCGTGACTACAATGCCCGCTACCTCAACCTCCCTTCCTTCCCAAACAAAGCATTCTGGGCTATGACCCTGTATAGCAACTGTTTCCGGAGTTGACAACAGGTCCAGGAAGGGACTGCCAGTGGCCTGCTATCGAGGACATTCTTATGTCTCGTGCAGCCTGGCAGGGTGGTCCAGGGCTCAACTTTCCAGCCTGGAAACTGGCAGGCATGCCCAGACTGCCCCACCCTACCAGGCACCTCACTAGAGGCCCAGACCCTCCATCTTATCAGCCTGTAGCCCAGCCCACCCAGCACAGACCGGCACGCCACCCATAGCCCTGTGCCAGGAGAAGCCCAGCTGGATGACTCAGGACAGACTCACTCATTGAGAGGCTCCCCCTCAATAGCCACCCTGTTATCCATGGAGAACCCCCCCACAAGATGCTAGAGACCTGGGGGGCACTGATAGCCTCAGCTATGGAACACAGTGGCTAATCAGGATCCCACCTGAAGGAACATGTACTATATACCCTCTGACTCAGAGTCCTGGGTACTCATTCTACAGCACAGGCTATGGTCCCTAGACAAAGCCCAAAGCCCTGGGTGCCTCAGTTTCCCCCACTGGACCATGAGGTCCCGAGGCTGCAACAGTTTCACACTGCCAGGTTAGGGTACACAACCTCCTGAAGCTGGACCTCAGTAGGGTTTGCATATACCTCTGGAGACAGCTGAGCACAAAGCAGCTGAAACTCACCCAGAAAGGGACATGTACAGAATCTGAATAAGGCCCCTGCTATCCAGTCCCTGGGCAGAGTCCTAGAGACCACCACATGCAGGTGACCACAGATGGGCCCCACCCATTACCACCCTCCAACAGGGGCTGCCTGAGTGGCCTGGACTGCATCACAGGGAGAGTCCTGGCCTACAGCTTTCAGCAAAGACCTTATGAGACATCCAAACCCAGCCATGGCCCCAGGGCCTGAATGTAGCTCTATCCATGACACCCTAAAGAACTGCCACCTCACTGGTTCCCAATCCTGTCTGCCACCTATGACTGCCTCTGCATGAGCTCCAGACACACCTATGTCATAGCTACAATGCTGAGTCTCTGGTTACACTTGCACCTTCCTGAATGGTTTGAGTATTATCTGCAGATGCTGCAGGCCTCACCTGCCCAGAGCTGCCCTCCAGGCCCTTGGCACTACGCTCAGGAGGCAGACTTTGGAAGAGAAGGCAGGTGATGGACTCAGGCAGCTCCCATCCCCTCCCTTACTACACTGGCAAAGAGGCCTGTGTGCCTGGATGCTCGGAGGTCTTTAGGCAGCATACTGGTCCCGAACTTCCAGTACCAGGAGTCTGTCTGGGGTGCTCTGGCCTTTCCACTCTTCTAACTGGTACCTGGAAGCTCTTCTCCCCACCAGGTCTTAGGCTACCTATTGAAAAGGAGGAGCCCTGACCCCATAAGAGATGCCCGCCCATATAATCAAGCCCAAATCACCTGCCAGGCAGGACCCACCCCCTGTGCCCATCTATCACCCTACAGAAGTGAAATGACAGGCAAGCTAGGCCCCTGGTATCATCTAGAATCCAACACCTGACAAAGCCCTGCCTCTCCACCTCTACATATGGCCTCCTTAGTAAGGCCAGAGAAACTGAAGCACTTACCTCAGGCCACACAGCCCAAGCAGCAGAACTGAGGCTCTGACTCTAGGGTCTCCACCCCCAAGGCCTCACCCCTTCCAGCCTCCCTTTAAGCCCAGCCCCCTTTGCCTGTGCATATCAGGTTTCAGGGTCTGGGGATCAGAAAGCTGGATGCTTCCTCTTGTGGGAGCAGGCATGGGAAGAAAGACCGAGAGGCAGACAAGAGCAAGACAGGTCTTATGGTTGCACTAAATACAAAAACACTGAGCTGGCTTTAGGACAGACAGCCTCTGGAGTTCCACACAAGCTGAGCCTATGAAACTGACAGGAAGGAACCCAAGGCTGGGCCACCTGGAGCCAGAGCTGGGCCAACAGGACGGAGGGGAGCCCACCCAGCAGCAGTTCAGGCCCCTGAGCACAAGGTCCAGCATGGCACGCTCCATGCGGAAATAGGTGACAGCTCAGGCTGACCCTGCTGCCGGAGTCAGAGGTCAAGCAAACAGTCTGCAGAAGCATCTATCTGAGTCTGGATACAGCCAATAACAGGCCTGGCCCTGGGCTACACATGACTAACAGTCCACTAGCACAGGGACCTGTAGAACCTGCTTGCTTCCCCACCCCCAGCAGGATGCTACCACAGAGCAGGAACAAGACAAGGCTGGGGGCCTCTCACAGGGAGCCAGCTGCCCAACAAACAGCCTCGGGCTTCCTGACCACAGAGGTTCACATCTGGAAGATGCTGTCCGCGAGGATACAGTGTATTCATCTGCAGATCCACTACTGGGAGACCTGGCAAGAGTTCAAAACCAAAGGAGCAAAGGTGACTCCTCTTTGGGCCTTGTAGGAACAGATGGGAAAACTGAGGTCTCTGGTTCCTGCTGCAGGCTCCCCTTGCCCATTGCTCATTCCAGTGGGAAAGTGAGAGACTGAACTCAGCAGTGGCAGAGGCTAGACCACCCACCCACCTGGCTGCTAGCAAGAACCCACAGGGCCAGACCAGTCTTACCCACCAGCCCTGCACTATTCAATTCCCTATTATGTAAACCAAATAAACAGAGAAGGTAGGTCAAGACATGCTCACTCACTCAGGGCCTTGAGCACAAAGACTGTGCGGTAGCTTACAGGAGCGAAACAAGGTCAACTAAAAACAAAACGATGTGACTAACAGTCTAGGGTGAACACACAGGAAAGATCACTTCTCTTTAGAGAACAGTACCATGAGGTGCACACACAACCCTACCTTAAAACAGGACACTTGTCCCAGGCACCCCAGGCATGCAAAACTATTCCAACATTGCCCCAGCAGAAGTTCAAAGGGCAAATAAACAATCACACCCTTAAGCCTAGGTCCTTCCTCAAGCACCCCCCTCCACCCCAATGCTGAAAACCCAGGCCAGCAAAACAGGTAAATGTCGGAGACCAACAGGCTTTGGCCTGACTGGTAGGCCTGAGTTTCAGTTTCCTGGACCCGGTACCTCGGGCCTCCCTGTAATCAGATGGCCAGCCTGCGGTTTTGAGATATCCCGGTTTTAAGATATCCCATTTGACGCAGCCTGCAGTTTTAGAGATATCCCGTTTGACGCCACCTGCGGATTTAGGGAGATCTTGCGTTATCCTGTTGTAAGAACAATATGACATCTAGCAGGAACGATGACCTTTTGGAACTCCCCCACCCCTGTCACCTCCCGCCTTAAGTGCTTTTTATACTGCTCAGAAATAAAGTTCTTTGGAGCTTGATCGGATTACCATCTTACTCCCAGGTATCTCTGTCTCCTGTCTCTTTCCTTCATCCGATAGTTCCCTCCTCAGACCCTCGCTGAACGGCCCGTGGGCTGGGACAGTTGGCGCCCACCGTCTTGGAGCTCGAAGAACGGGATCGTACGGCTGTCAGAGACGTCACTCACAGAAAAGCCTGGCCCAGGTGGTCCCGGGGACCACGTTGTCGGAGACGTTCGTGGGCCCACCCACCCATCGGAACGGACTCGGATAGAGAGGTGAGTGACGAATTCCCGGAGGCAGTAGTCATTGGGGGAAAGGCCAGTCACAGTCTCCCCTGCTATTGCACAGGCTTAAGAGAGCATGACTAGAGGCTAGTCACAGTCTCCCCTGTTACAGGCTTAAGAGAGCATGACTTATTTCCCCCCAAGGCACAAGATATCCGGTTTAAATTTTCTAAGTCATAGTCTCCCCTGTTGTTCCTATTTCAATATGGGACAGGCTTTAAGTGAGCACGACTTATCGAAGGCATGAGATTCTTAAAGTTCCCCTGTCTGGAACAGGCATTAAGTGAACATGAGATTTTTTAACAAGGAATCAAGGAGTCCCTCAAGACTCGAGGTACTAAGGTTAAAAAGAAAGATTTAAGGCTTTTTTTATAATTTCATTCAGGATATGTGTTTATAGGTACCAGTTAAAAGTGTTCTGTGTTCATCTTTACAAATGATAGGATAATGTGTTTTCTGTATGTGTTTAGAGTTATTCTAAAATCTAGAGAAGTGAAGGCAATTCTTACAGGTGCTTTTAGTCTTTGGACCCTGTCTAGAGATAGTTTATACTCTAGATGTGAGAGAATGGATTTAAGAAAAGCAAACCTCCCTGACCATCCAGGGAAGGAAAATGAATGTATGCTGTTTCAGAACTCTCCTAGGGACAGAAGGAGGTCTGGAGACGTCCTACCTTCTCTCAGGCCCCTACCGGAAGAATGCTCCCCTAGGGACAGAAGGAGTTCGGGAGACGTCCTGGCTTCTCTGGCTCCTACAGGAGGAATGCTTAATTCTAGTCCTGGATCTTTTAGGTAGGATATCTGGGTCCCTTAGGGGCATCTAATTCTCTTTCCTCTCTGTCTATTGTATGTTCTTGGTGCACCAATCTGTCCATGTGTCAAAACTGACTGTTTTATGTTAAGTCTGTGTCCTTGTGTCATATGAATGGAAGTTGTCCTGTGTTTTATGTTGAAAAGAAAAGAAAAATTGGTTAAAACTTTATCTGCTAGCTATCTACCCCTTGATTTAGCTTAACTTGTTTTAAAAAGCAGCCTTACTTGGCTGCGTCTGTGGCTGGGAGCAGCTAGAAAAGCCCTGCCAGAGGGTTATCTGCACAAGCCACTCTTAAAGAGGCCAACAGCTTTTCAGCTTCTATAGTAAGGGAGCTAACGGCTGTTTCTCCTAGAAAAATTTCTCTGATTATTGGGTTCAACAAGTAACAAGGTGCCCCACTCTTAAAATTAAAACTAGAAAAAGTTAAATTTTGTTTGATCTAAATGAGTAAATGTGTAGTTATTTCATTTTTGCTTCTGATTGGTTTTAAAAGTATAAAAATATTCTACATGCCTTGGTTATTGAGTATTGGCTTATAAATTATTGGGTATGATTAAAAATATGTAACTTTGGTAACAAAAAGTGGGCTAAAAACTGGTAACTTAGGGTTTGAGTCATTCTAGACAACAAAAAACGCGACATGAGCTAACCCAGGGAAACACGTCTTTAAAGATACGTCTAAATTGGGTGATATTTTATGTAATTCTTATTCTGGAAATCAGACTAAGATTTAAGACAATAACTCTTTGAGGTATTAAAAGCTACACTGTCATGCATTCAGATATAAAAACTGACAGCCAAATTTTGTAACGTAAAATTAATACTCTTGATATTGATTTTTATTGTTTCCAAGGTTATGGTTGTGCTCTGATGTTACAAGAGAAACTTAAAAATTATAGTTAAACTACCAGTGTTCCATTGACTGCACCTTACAGCTCCGTCACAGCCTCAAAGAAAAGCAGCAGGTAAAATTTTTAGAGATACTCCAGCAAGAGTTCCCTTTGTTATACAATTGGCTTGTGAGAATGCTAATGCAGTTTGCCGCTGCTGCTGCTGCTGCTGCTGCTGCTGCTGCTGCTGCTGCTGCTGCTACTAGGCCACATAGAACAGAGACAAACTTAGCGAGATATATTCAGCTTTGTACAGAAATCCGACCCTCTTACAACCAGGCTATGGCTTGCTGCCTTACAAAGAACCACTGTACAAACAATGCTTCCACAAAAATGAGAGAATGAGAATGTTTTAAATGTGGAGGTTTGGGTCATTTAAAAAAATGATTGTTCCAGCAACAGAGGCAGGTACAGACTATCAAGTCATGCCCCAGGAATCTGTCCTTGGTGCAGGAAGAGTAAACCTTGGGCCAGGCCTCAGGAAATAGGCCCAATTAAGAAACATTTGCATTTGAGTTAATGCAAAGCTCAGCCTTTGCCTACTCTTGTGAGGCATTCCTTTTGTCTTAACTAGACCCTACAGAAGAGCTTGCTCTTTCCTCAGGAAGGAGGGGTCAGTCTCAGATCCCTAGGCACTCACAGCAGGCTGCTTATCCAAATGTTATAAATAATTATGGCTGCTTTCCCTATGGCATTAACAAAAGACTTGCTTAACTTGTTTGGTTCCCCTAATGTGTACTGAGTTCAATCACTAATAAGAAACCTAACCTTAAATTAATAATTGCAAAAGTTTTGAAGGATTAATAGACATTGGAGCTGATGTACTCACTCACCTCCAAGGGATTGGTTATTCCATTAATCCAAAATAAAGTTCAAAATTAAGATTTATGAAGGGTTAAGGAGGCTGTGGAACTTGTGAAGGCATTAGAACCTGGCTTGACTATTCTAGCTGCTATTCCAGGAAATGCATATAGAATTATTATGGATTAGGAAGATTGTTTTTATACTGTCCCTTTACATCCTGATGATTAAAAAGAGTTTGCTTTTAGTGAGTTTGTAATTTTGAAGAGCAAATAAACAATCTCACTTTTTACATCATCAAAATAGTAATAGCTTGAGATAATAATTTGGTATTTTTAGAAAATGTGCATGTCAAATTTTAAAGACTTGTCCTCAAAAAATGTAATTAGTCATTGCCTACATTGTTTTTCTATGCTTGGTGTTCCCAATCAGATTAAAACAGATAATGGAACTGGCTATTGCAGTCAGGCATTTTAGATGTTTTGTTAACAATTTTATATTAGTCATATTACTAAAATTCCTTATTTTCCTCAAGGACAAGGTATTGTGGAATAGGCCCATGGAACTTTAAAACAATATCTTTAAAAAACAAAAAAGGGGGAATCACATCCCTGTACACTAAAAATTTAAAAATTAAAAATTTGGTTGACAAGGAACTCTCTGCTAAGTGTCTATGGCACCCTACAAATAGGCATATTTATGCCTAGGTGAAATGGAAGGATCCACTTACAGGCACATGGCGTGATCCAGATCAGGTATTTAATATGGGGCAGAGGGCATATTTGTGTCTTTTCTACAGGATGCTAAAGGAGCATGCCAGCTGCCAGAGTGATTGATAAGCCATGCTGATGCTGGGGAAAAGAATGATGCTGACCTGTGAGCTTGCTGAGCGCCCTGACAATGGTGACAGGAAAGCTGTATTGGACATCTGTTCCTGACCTACATTTGCTTGCTTATATCCCAGATTGGACAAGCTGCCTTGCCTCAAGATTTTAGATCTTGTGGGACAGAGAACATGAAGACTGTAGAAACTGCTTCTGGACATTCTCAAAGATGTATTTGGAAGTTAGCTGCAGTTCTCTATGATGTTATGTTAGCAGGAGATAAAGTTGGAACAAGATCTGTATTTTGAACAAGTGTTAGTACATGTGTTAAGGCTCCTAATTTTTTATTAGCTGGTCATGTTAAAATTTTGTTTCTTCTACAGAATTTAATGTAAGTTGTATTGATTGTACACTTTTTAACTGTGTTAGAGTGTTGAAATCTGGCATGTCTGTTATGGTGGTCTATCAACTATCCTTTGTTTTATTGCTTGTGAGTTTTACAGGACCTTGGTATTCTAAAAAAGGCTTACAAGTACTGGAAGAAGTGAGTCAGATTCTAAAACAGAAGCAAGAGGGTAGTGGGTTTGATTATCACTGATATAGCCGATACATTAACGGCTAG
>CM052705.1:112447448-112494562 GCA_028551405.1 Uromys caudimaculatus | reverse complement strand
GCTAAATGATTAACAAAGGTAGCTGTCTTAGCTTCTTGTGTTGAAACAACTGTAGAAGCAGAGGTACTAGCCGTTAATGTATCGGCTATATCAGTGATAATCAAACCCACTACCCTCTTGCTTCTGTTTTAGAATCTGACTCACTTCTTCCAGTACTTGTAAGCCTTTTTTAGAATACCAAGGTCCTGTAAAACTCACAGGCAATAAAACAAAGGCTAGTTGATAGACCATCATAACAGATATGCCAGATTTCAACACTCTAATACAGTTAAAAAGTGTACAATCAAGACAATTTACATTAAATTCTGTAGAAGAAACAAAATTTTAACATGACTAATTAATAAAAAATTAGGAGCCTTAACACATGTACTAACACTTGTTCAAAATACAGATCTTGTTCCAACTTTATCTCCTGCTAACATAACGTCATAGAGAACTGCAGCTAACTTCCAAATATGTCTTTGAGAATGTCCAGAAGCAGTTTCTACAGTCTCTATGTTCTCTGTCCCACAAGGTCTAAAATCTTGAGGCAAGGCAGCTTGTCCAATCTGGGATATAAGCAAGCAAAGGTAGGTCAGGAACAGATGTCCAATACAGCTTTCCTGTCACCATTGTCAGGACACTCAGCAAGCTCACAGTCAGCATCATTCTTTGTCCCAGCATCAGCATGTCTCACCAATCACTCTGGCAGCCAGCATGCTCCTTTAGCATCCTGTAGAAAAGACACAAATATGCCCTCTTCCCCTTATTAATACCTGATCTGGATCACGCCATGTGCCTGTAAGTGGATCCTTCCATTTCACCTAGGCATAAGTATGCCTAGTTGTAGGTGCCATAGACACTTAGCAGAGAATCCCTTGGCATCCAAATTTTAAGTATTTAAAATAAAAAGCATGATTTAAATAATTCTGTGGTGTACAGGGATATAACTCCCCCTTTTTTACTTTATGAAGATATTATTTTAAAGTTCCACAATACCTTTTCCTTGAGAATTACAAAGAATCCAAATAATTAATATGGAAATATTAAATTGTTGACAGAAAGTCTCAAATGCATGACTGTAATAGCCAGTTCCATTATCTGTTTTAATCTGATTGGGAACACCAAGCATAGAAAAACAATGTAGGCAATGACTAATTATATTTTTTGAGGACATTCAGGACAAGTCTTTACAATTTGACATGCACATTTTCTAAAAATACCAAATTATTATCTCAAGCTATTACTATTTTTTTTTTTTTTTTTTTTTTTTTTTTTTTTGGTTTTTTGAGACAGGGTTTCTCTGTGTAGCCCTGGCTGTCCTGGAACTCACTCTGTAGACCAGGCTGGCCTCGAACTCAGAAATCTGCCTGCCTCTGCCTCCCGAGTGCTGGTATTAAAGGCGTGCACCACAAGCTATTACTATTTTGATGATGTAAAAAGTGAGATTGTTTATGGGCTCTTCGAAATTACAAACTCACTAAAAGCAAGCTCTTTACAATCATCAGGATGTAAAGGGACAGTATAAAAACAATCTTCCAAATCCATAATAATTCTATATGCATCTCCTGGAATAGCAGCTAGAATAGGCAAGCCAGGTTCTAATGCCTTCACAAGTTCCATAGCCTCCTTAACCTTTCATAAATCTTAAGTTTGAACTTTGTTTTGGATTAATGGAATAACCAATCCCTTGGAGGTGAGTGAGTACATCAGCTCCAATGTCTATTAATCCTTAAAAACTTTTGCAATTATTAATTTAAGGTTAGGTTTCTTATTAGTGATTGAACTCAGTACACATTAGGGGAACCAAACAAGTTAAGCAAGTCTTTTGTTAATGCCATAGGGAAAGCAGCCATAATTATTTATAACATTTGGATAAGCAGCCTGCTATGAGTGCCTAGGGATCTGAGGCTGACCCCTCCTCCCTGAGGAAAGAGCAAGCTCTTCTGTAG
This sequence comes from Uromys caudimaculatus, assembly GCA_028551405.1. Classification (NCBI taxonomy): domain Eukaryota; kingdom Metazoa; phylum Chordata; class Mammalia; order Rodentia; family Muridae; genus Uromys; species Uromys caudimaculatus. Next base: position 112,492,631 of record CM052705.1, on the reverse strand, counting down.
GGGATAGTTAAGACAAAAGGAATGCTGCACAAGATTCCACAAGACTGGCAGAGGCTGCTCTGAGCTTTGCATTAACTCAAATGCAAATGTTTCTTAATTGGGTCTATTTACTCACACCTGGACCAAGGTTTTACTCTTCCTGCACCAAGGTCAGACCCCTGGGACATGACTTGATAGTCCGTACCTGCCTCTGTTCCTGGAACAGTTGGTTTTTGGTTTTTGGTTTTAAATGACCCAAGCCTCTACATTTAAAACACTCTTCATCCCCTCATTTCTGGCAAAAGCATTGTTTGCACACTGTTTCCTTGTAAGGCAGCAAGCCATGGCCAGACCCTGATCGTATGAGGGTCTGATTTCTGCACAAAGATGAATATATCCAGCTAAGCCTGTCTTTGCTCCAAGTGGCCTAATAGCAGCTTGGCAGGTTGCATAACAAAAGGAATTCCTTCTAGAGTAAATTCTACTTGCTGCTTTTCCTGAGGCTGTGATTGAACTGCAAGCTGCAGCTAATGGAACACTGGCAGTTTGACTATAATTTTCAAGTTTCTCTTGTAACATCAGAACACAGCTGTAACTTTGGAAAGCAAAACTCAACCTCCAACAAACAATCCAGTCTCTCCAAAGTCACTAAGTGATTCACAACCGTGCTACAAAGTTTGGCTGCCAGTTCCTGCACATGAACACAGGACGGTGCAGCCTTGAAAACCTCACCACAGAGACACTGCCCTAAATCCGATCTTTTATAAGTCTGGTTTCTAGGATAAGAATTACATAAAATATTACCCAATTTAAACGTATCTTTAAAGACGTGTTTCCCTGGGTTGGCTCATGCCACGTGTTGCTGTCTAGAATGACTCCAACCTTGAGTTACCAGTTTTAAGACAACTTTCTGTTACCAAAGTTACATATTTTTAATCATACCCAATAATTTATAAGCCAATACTCAATAACCAAGGCATGTAGAATATTTTTATACTTTTAAAACCAATCAGAAGCAAAAATGAAATAACTACACATTTACTCATTTAGATCAAACAAAATTTAACTTTTTCTAGTTGTAATTTTAAGAGTGGGGCACCTTGTTACTTGTTGAACCCAATCATCAGAGAAATTTTTCTAGGAGAAACAGCCGTCAGCTCCCTTACCATAGAAGCTGAGAAGCTGCGGCCCCTTTAAGAGCACCTTTTGCATACAATTCAGCCTCTGGCAGAGCTTCTCCGGCTGTGCTTGACTCCAAGGCCAACTGAGACTGCCTTTTAAAACAAGTTAAGCTAAATCAAGGGGTAGATAGCCAGCGGATAAAGTTTTAACCAATTTCTCTTTTCTTTTCAACATGAAACACAGAACAACTTCCATTCATACGACACAAGGACACAGACTTAACATAAAACAGTCAGTTTTGACACATGGACAGATCGGTGCACCAAAAACATGCAATAGACAGAGAGGAAAGAGAATTAGATGTCCCTAAGGGACCCAGATATCCTACCTAAAAGACCCAAAACTAAAACTAAGCATTTGTCCCGTAGGGGCCAGAGAGGAAGTAGGACGTCTCCTATTTTCCTCCTGTCCCTAGGAGAGCTCTGAAACAGTTTACCTTCATTTTTTCTCCCCTGATAGGGGAGGATTGTTTTTCTTAAATCCATTCTCTCATGTCTAGGGTGTAAACTATCTCTCATCAGGGTCCAAAGACTAGAAGCACCTATGAGAATTATCTTTGCTTCCCTAGATTCTAGCATAACTCTAAACACATACATAAAACACATTTTACCGTTACTTGTAAACTCATATATAAAACACATTTTACCATTGCCTTGTCCTTCAGTAAGGTTTATTTACTGCTAGTTCATCTTTTTTCACAAAAACATCTCTTACTCTGGTCCATCTCTTATACTCTCGTGGGGGAACAATAGAAAAGAGCCTTTTCAAATCTTTCTTTCTTTTTTCTTTTTTTTTTTTGGTACCTCGTGTCTTGAAGGATTCCTTGACTCCTTGTAAAAAAATCTCATGTTCACTTAATGTTTGCCCCATGATTTTGTTCTATTTCACACAGCTTTTACACAAAATTTCCCTTTTTAACTTTATACCACTTTACACAGTTTTCACACAATGAAACATTCCTTTTCTAAGTTTATGTTACTTCACATAGATTTTTACATAAACTGACCGTAAGTTTGTGTTACTAATTCACAGCGTTCACACAAACTGTCCCTTTTATCCAAGCATCTCATGCCCTGAAGGAAAATTTCCTGTGAACAAAATCTCCCATGAATACTTCTGTCTCTTTGATCGTTACTCACCACTCTCCTAGAAGTCCGTTTCGTCGGTCAGGTAACTCCGTGAATGTCTCCGAAACACGATCCTCAATAGGACCACCTGGGCCAGGCTTTTCCGTGAGTGATGTCCGACAGCTGTACGATCCCGTTCCTCGAGCTCCAAGATGGTGGGCGCCAACTGTCCCAGCCCACGGGCCATTCAACGAGGGTCCAAGGAGGGAACTGTCGGATGAAGGAAAGAGACAGGAGATACAAGATACTTTGGGAGCAAGACGGTAATCCGATCAAGCTCCAAAGAACTTTATTTCTGAGCAGTATAAAAAGCACTTAAGGCAGGAGGTGACAGGGGTGGGGGAGTCTCAAAAGGTCAACGTTCCTGCCAGATGCCATATTGTTCTTACAACAGGATAACACAAGATTTCCCTAAATCTGCAGGTGGCGTCAAAGGGGATATCTCTGAAACTGCAGGCTGCGTCAGATGGGTTATCTCTAAGACTGCAGGCTGTGTCAAACGGGATATCTCAAAATCGCAGGCTGGCCATCTGATTACTGGGAGGCCCGAGGCACCGGATCCAGGAAACTGAAACTCAGGCCTACCAGTCAGGCCAAAGCCTGTTGGTCTCCGACATTAGACATTGCACCCCATCCAGACCCCCTGTCCCTAACGCCTCCTTCTTCCTAAGGCTACTTGACCACAGACTGGTGCCTCGCACATGTGTGTTCTCGTTAATATCACCCCTCAATACACTACTGTACCCCTTTCTGTCTGTGCTAACACGCGGGAGAGCATAAAGATGCCAGACAGGTCTTGCACACACCCTTCTCTGCTCCGCATGACCCCCACGGCCTGGCATCCCTCTCTGACAATGACTCTGACTCAGACCCAGCCTCATGAGCTTCCTCGCTGCTCCCAGAGGAGGCTCTGCTCTACGGCTGAAGCTGAGAGGTTGGGAGCTCTTCCCACAGACAGTGCTGGCTCTTTTTTCTCCAGGTTGTCCTGGAATGATGCCTTGGCTAAATGTAGGCCTTCCTTGTCTAAAATTCCGATCCATGACAACTCCTCCCAGCCCCCTCTATGCTTCCGTTTTCCTCCTTATCATTTACTGCAAATTAAACTTTTCTCTTTTTGAATGTCAGTCACCTATCATAAAGTCAGCTCAAAATGGCAGGAAGTCTTGCACTCTTTCCCAAGGCCTCGGGTAGGGAAGAAGCCCTGTTGTTTGCTGACCAAATTAAGAAATACCTGGATTCCCGGTTCTGGCTTTGTGTCAGTCCCACCCCAGGCATGGCTGCAGTGCTAGACCCAGGGAAGAAATGCACGTGCTAGATGTCCCTTACCCTCCCAACCAGTCCCCTGCATAGCTATGAGGAAGAGCCTGGCCCGGCCCTCCAGCCTCACCTGATGGGACTGCTGGTCCTGGTAGAGATTCTGAGATTTTCCCCTGAAACTCCTGCCAGCCTGCAAGACCCTGGACCCTTCCTGCAGCTCAGCTCCCCCTTCCCCTCTTCATCCCCAGCCTCCCACACTGCAAGCCCAGGCTACTGAACTGTTGTGTTTAAGGCCAGCAGATGGCGCCCCTTGGCCACAGTCCTTATGGCAGGAACCAGAGTGATCACTTGATCTCTTCTAAATGGATAGAGAAACTGAAGACCTAAGGAAAGAAGATTGTTCTATGTACCTTACAGAGTGAGATGCTTCAAGGCATGGATCCCAAGGCCCCTGCCTCCAGCCTTGATACTTCCCTGCGACCCTTCACCTAACAGGGCTTGGCACCTCCCACCTAAGACTTCTGACTTCCTTCCTGTGTTCCTCTCTACTCCAAATCTGGGCTTAGCATCCATCTTTGATTGGGCACTGTCCAGTGGAAAGGGACACGTAGTGGTCAGAGTCCTTCTCGGCTCTCCAGTCTGGAAACCTTTAGGAAACTCTAGCACAGATGTATCACCCAAAGTTTTCACTACTGTGCCTACTGTCCCCCACAGAGCCCTGCTGGGTGCAACTACCTCTGAGAGCTCTCTATGGCTGGCTGTATAGGCAGCCTTGGAACTGTGGCTTTGAGTATGGGCGTGTGGTGATATTGGTGTTCCAGAGGGTGGCGGCAGCCTGAGCTGATGGCTGGGTGAGTGAAAATGGACTGAGGGGTCTGGGCAGCACCGCTGACCACAGCAAGGATAATCAGACCCCTGGGGGTTGTGATTCCCTGTGACTCTGCCAGTTAGTCCTGGATAAAGCCATGATGCTGGACTACATTAATGTAAGCACAGACACAATTCACAGAGCAAGCACAATGCATATGGCTAATAAATATACAATAGCAGAGGTGGGGGAGGGGGAGGAGAGAGAGAGAGAGAGAGAGAGAGAGAGAGAGAGAGAGAGAGAGAGAGGATCAAACATGGGGCTGGAGAGGTGGCTCCGAGGTTTAGAGCAGTTATTGCTCTTGCAGAGGACCTGGGTTCAATTCCCTGCACCCACATGATGGTTCATAACTATCTGTAACTCTAGTGCCAGGGCATCTGGAGCCCTCTTCTGACCTGTGTGGTTATGTATGTAGTACACATACTGACATGCAGGCAAAACATTCATACAAAAAAAAGTAAATCAATTTTAATTTTAAAAAATAAGACCAAAGAGATTTCCCAAAAGGTAAAGGAAGAATAATTGAAAAAGAAGGACGAAGAGAGGCTGGAGAATTGGCTCAGTGGATAAGGGCACTGGTTGCTCTTCTGGGGGACCAGGGTTCAGGTCCCAGGACCCACAGTCGGCTCACACCTGCCTGTAATTCCAGTTCGAGGAGATCCAATGCCCTCTTCTGGCCCCTGTGAACACCACACATACGTGACACACACGTAAAAGTTAGAAAGGAAGAAAGTCTGCCATATTAGAACAGGAAGTAAACAGTTGATGAGCAAGAAAATGTCTGTATTACACACACACACACACACACACACACACACACGAGTGAGGAAGTATTCGGCAAGAAACCTCAGGCAGAGAGAGGCTCATCATTACCACACCAAGTGGGGAGGTCAGCATCTTGTAAAGTTTTAAAGCAACGCTAAGATGAACTGAAGATCCTATGGGGCTTGGGGGGAGGGGGAGGAGCTCAGACATCACAGTTTGCATCACCCGCTGAAGGTGGAAAGAAACAGCCGTTTCCAAAGCAGTGGGTAGCAGGCACCACGCCCAGTCAAAGCATCATGTGGAGGTGAATAGACGAGGTCAGAGGGCTTCTCTTTCTTGAGCTTCTTAGAAGATGCACTCCTGATTAACACACACCCACACACACCGCCAAAGGACCTGGACCAAGGAAAAATAGGTATGGAGCTGAGGAGACGCAGAGTCCAAGGAAGGCAAAGGGAGTTTCAAGCTGGCAGGGAACTGTGCTAAAGTCCCTAGGGTCCAGACTGAAGCAAGTATTCTGAGGAGCCCTGAGCAGGGGGAAGGATGGAGGGCAGAAATGGTTGTGTGGTGTATGTGGACCCATTTAGAAGAGATTTAAGCTTCCAAGGCTCAACTGTGACTCATCCTTCCGTAGCTCATAGTATTAACATCGTTCTGAAAAACTGTGACCACAGGATGCAAGTGGGCTAGAGATGGAAACTGTCAGGAATAGCATATCCCAGTATGCAACCCTGGGAAGGAATGTGCGCAGGGAGCCAAAGCGGTAAGAAGCAGAGAGGGGAGCACAAAGTGTGGGGTCGCCCAGGACACCCAGGGCTGGACCTGGATACAGAGCAAGGAGATCGGAAGTTTCTGTTTTCCTTAAGTCTTGAAACAATTTGATCACATGAGTGCGTGCGTGTGAGTACACATGTGAACAATGCATATGTGAGTGCCATGGTGCGTGTGCAGAGGTGACAGGTGTGTATTTGCATGCATGTGCCTGCGCATGTGTGTGAACAATGCATGTGTGAGTTGCCATGGTGCATGTGTAGAGGTGACAGGTGTGTGTGTGTATGTGCATGCATGTGTGTGAACAATGCATGTGTGGGTTGCCTTGGTGTATGTGCAGAGGTGACAGGTGTGTATGTGTATGCGTGTGCACATGCATGTGACTGTGCGTGTGCATGTGTGAACAATGCACTTGTGAGTTACCTTGGTGCATGTGTAGAGGTGACAGAACAGCTTTCATGTAGCTGCTTTCCTTCCACTCTGTTTGAGACACATTCTCTCTTTCTGCCACTGCACCGCATACTCTAGGCTAGCTGGCCCCCGTGGGCTTCCAGGTGATTCTCCGGTCTCTGCTTTCCGTCCACGGCAGGAGCACTAGAAGACAGATGTGCATCGCTGCATCTGGCTTTTTACATGGGCTCCGGGAATCCAAATTCAAGTTGTTAGTCTTAACCACTGAGCCCTCGCCTCAGACCCCACCTTATTTTTAAAAGATTTATGTTGATGCTAATTATATGTATGCCTATGTGCCGATATGTGGATGTGTGCACATGAGTGCATGCCAGAAGAAGGCAGAAGCAGATGTCAGAGCCTTAAAGCTGAGGTAATACGTGGTTGTGAGTTGCTGGATATAGGTGCGTGAAACCAAACCCGGTTCCCCTGTAAGAGCAGGACATGCTCTTAACCGTCTTCCCAGCCCCACCCCCACCTTATGCTTTTGAGACAGGGTCTCTCACTAAACCTGGCATTCAGCCATTGGCTAAACTGGCTGGCCAATGAGCTTCAAGGATCTTCCTGTCCGGCTCCCGGCGCTGGGGTTATAAACACAAGCCATCACACCCACCTTTTTATGTAGCAGAGACTCTGGATTCAGGTGCTCTGCTCACGAAGCACACACTTTACTCCCAGCCATCCCCCCGGCTCCTAGGCCCATCGGTTTGACTTTTAAAATCATATCCTTGTTTAAATCCTTTTTGAAAAAGTATTTGTTCAATTTCAACATGGAGATCAAAGATACAATGTATTTCTGTGTCACCTACAGAGACATCTCAGTGGAATTACAAAGAAAAGGAACACAAGACATCACCGCATGTGGTTTAAGACCAAAGCAGTTCACAAAGGAAAATCCTCATATGTGTACATTACAGAGATAGAGAGAACAAAGACCAAATAAGGTGGACTTCACCAGCTACAGTGCCAGTGGGACCCAGGCTCTGTGTAGCCCTGACCTATGCATTGGGTTATCTGCCCAAGGCACTGTGCATTCACAAGGGAGATTTGGGTGATTATCTTCCAGAGCTAATAATTAGCAAGGCGGACGGTGCGGCACATGCCTGTATTCCCAGGACTCAGGAGGCAGATTTAGGAAGATGTCTGTTCCAGGTCAGTCTGGGCTACATGATGAAACAATGTTTCAAAATGAAACAAACCCCAAAACAGGGCTGGTGAGATGGTTCAGTGGGTAAAAGTGTTTGCTGCCAACGTGAATAATCCCCACACCCTACACGCAGGCGAGCACCAGTTCCTGCAGGTTGTCCTCTGACCTCCACATACCCACCCAGCCCCATGTATATATACACACAGACATAGACAAACAAGTAAATTAAATGTAACATTTCTAAAATATTACCACAGTCAAGATCATGAGCAAATTCTTCTCAACTCCCTAAAGATATGACCTGTCCTTCCTGTTACCGCCTTTCCTCTCCAACATCCTTGAAATTTTTGTTAGGAGGTTTTAAGCTGCCAATTTGGGCTGGAGAGACGTCTCAGCAGTTAAGAGCACTGGCTTCTCTTCTCCAGGTCCCAGGTTCAACTCCCAGCATCTGCATGGCCACTAACAACTGTGTAACTACAGTTTCAAGATAGAAAGGAGTCCAAGGACGCCTGCCACCCTCCTCTGGCCTCTGTAGGTCCATACATGGTGCACAGACTATAGGCAAGCAAAAGGCATACACATAAAATAAACATAAATGAATCTCAAAAAATTTTTAACTTAAATTTCTAAATTGTGTTAAATATAAGACTATCCAGGTTTCCAATTTTTTGTTTTACTAATGTGTATATGTCCTATGTATCAGATATATGTATATATACATTTTCAAAAACAAAGTTTGCGTATGTAGCCCTTGCTGGTCTGGAGCTCCCTAAAATAGGCTGGCTCTAACTGGCTGTATCCTTCTGCTTTGTATCCTGAGTGCCTGGCTTAGAGCTTTGCATGTCACATCTGTCTCAATGGCTTATTTTATATGAAAATTTCATATTTGTGCGCTCTCTCTCTCATCAGTCTGGCTAAAGGCTTATCCCTATTTTTATTTATTTATTTATTTATTTATTTATTTATTTATTTATTTTGGTTTTTTTTCGAGACAGGGTTTCTCTGTGTAGCCCTGGCTGTCCTGGAACTCACTCTGGGCTGGCTTCGAACTCGGAAATCCACCTGCCTCTGCCTCCCAGGTGCTGGGATTAAAGGTGTGCGCCACCACTGCCCGACTGGCTATTTTATTATTTTTTATTTATGTGATGTTTAGAGTCTGCATTAGTGAACACCCTCAGAGTATCCTGTGCAGGCGCTCCCACAGACCAGGCCTCCTTCAGGTTAACCTTCTTGGCTTAGAGGCTAAGGGGCCAGCTGTGTCATGGGCTCCTCTAGGACAGGAGGCTCAGGACATCTCCAAAGCTCAGCAGCACAGGGGCCTGCCCTCTCTTGCAATCATCTCTCCCTGCTGAGGCCTGTTGCTCGATACTGTTCTCAGCCTGGGGCATTCACCCGGAACCGGCCATCCTGGTTCAGGAGCACGAGCCTCTGCTCTTCATTAGCCCTCCAGGTGAGTCAGCTACCCAAGCCTGAGAACCCAGCTAGCATACTGGCTTAGCAGCTTTAATGGAGACCAGAATAACATCAACTTTATAAACACAGGTGTGCTTCTCCCGTGGGAAAGTGAGGGGTAGGAGAGTGGTCCCTGTGGCTAGCGTGCTATGCTCTATGAGCTGGGATGAACAACCTTCCCAGTTAATCAGGACAGAGGGGTTCCCAGATCATTTGACTTTCAGTGCTAAACCAGGAGATCCAGGCAAACCTGTAAGAGTCAATCATTCTTCTGGGGAGGCTGTGTTGGGCTGCACTATGGAGCCCAGTACTGTCCTAGATCCACCCGGGAGAAAGCAGTAGGCAAGGACACTGCAGCTACCTATGTTCACAGCCCCTGCAGGGCTGGAAGAAGCCTCACATCCATGCTACTATGGTCAAGAGACAGGCTAGGAAAGCAGATCTGTGAGCGGCCTGCTAACACTGCGGAGAGATCCATCACTGAGAGCAATGGATCCTGGGAACTTTTGAGAGGTTCTGAGTGCAAGGGCTGAGGCGCCAGAAGTGAGCACATGGTCCCTGCAGAGTAGGAGGAGCTGCCTTCCCTCCTAGTAGCCTCAGCCCAGAGCTACCCTGGGCCTTCCATGGATCCCCCAAAGTCCTGCCTGCAATGTGCCTCTCCAGCGAGCCCACCAAAGGTCTTCCCGCTGTAAAGCAATGCCACAGCTATGCCGGTTGTGCTCCTGTCTATGGCCTTTCCAGCACTCCCACGTTCCATCTTTGTGAGAGGATGTGGAAATCCCAGGGCATAAGGGCACTGACAAGGTCTGCTTGTAGGAGGTAGAGCTGGGTTTGGACACACCTACACCCACACCTAGCCCCACCCAATCCAAGGCCAGACATGGGCTCAAGAGGAAATGTTTTTTAGGACCAGGAGTAGGAGAGGAGATGAGACACCTTTCTTTCCAGCCCCTCAATTCAGAACAGGTCCCCAAGACTAGCTTAAGGTCTCCAGCCTGGAATGGCCAAAAGCCACCTCAGTAAATGGGCAGGAGACAGACTGCAGGGGCTGGATTCCCAAGCCCACTCTGGCTCTGGGAAGTGAAGCCCCAACTCCAGGGAGGGTATCTGGCTCAGCAGCTTGACTCAGGACAACCAGAAGCAGTCATAGAGGAGGCCTCCTCCCCAACCTGGAAAAACCTGGCAGAAAATGAAGGCAGGACCTAGGGCTGGAGCAGCCCCTCCCCAGTGGCTTCACTTTTTTCTCCTCTGGTGATTAGGATGCTGCGATGAGGCCTCACAAACAGACCTCCATGAAAAGCTTCGAGGACACAGGGGTGCTTTGGAATATGTTTATTTTTTTAATCAACCTACAATATACACATTTAAACCAAGTTACATGATTCAGAACTACAGACCAGGATATCCAATATGTCAAGTCCTGATGGTGAGTGGCCCAGGCTGGTGCATCTCCCACAGCAAGGACATGGTATAAAAAGAAACTCTCACAGAGGGCAGGCAGCACAGCACCTGGGATGCCCTCTGGTACCTAGGGCTACCTGCTCTCAATCTGAGGTGTCCAGTGGCACTTTCTGGCCAACAGGCAAGATGCTGATCCAAAGTAGATGCTAACAGGGTGGGGAGTGGGGACACACCAGCTGACACCATCCCTTCCCACCTCCTCAGGCTGTCTCCTGCAAAGGAAGGGTGTCTCCAATGTGCAGTTGGGACACAGGGACTCATCCTGCGGGAAATGCTCTGACCAGCCTCAAATCCAGCCTAGGTTGCCCAGTGGCTCCCAGAGTTAGGCCAAAGAAGCTGGCACAGGAGGAGGCCCTCTTTCCCAGTATTGCTAGGTTGTCAGCTAAAGGGTCCAGGCAGTCTGTCCCTTTCCACACAACCCCATCTGACAGGCCCTGACCACCGAGAGGTGGAAATGTCAAGTCATCACACTTTGCTCAGAGCCACTTAAGGTTTCACTCAGACCTCTCCCATGGGTGCACCCAACCCACAGCAGAGCCTGAGGCCCCAAAAGGTCACCCTGGCCCGACTCCCCATCAGGACTGGGCCTGTCCCCACCACTCTTCACATTTCTTCTCCAGCCCGTGTCTGGCCCTGGAAGTCATCCATTCATACAGCACACACTCACGGGATCCCTATCCCAGCTTGGAAAAGGGAAGGCTCCTGTAGTAGAATTCTCAGCTCCGCAACAAAATCACTGGGGACTTGGCAGCCTTGGCCCCAGTCACGGCTCCCGCCCCAAAGAATGCCCCTTGACTCGGAGGCCTGCGGCGGGCTCCTGCCAGAGATTCAGTGGCTATGGACAAGGGTGGATCGATCAGGAGAGAAGGAAGGTGACGCTAGCGCCTCTTGCCAGCGCACGTGTCAGCAGTGTGGGCGAAAAGTGCAGGCTGCCGCGCTGCGTCCAGGACCGTCGCTCTGCACTCCAGCCAGGCTGCGGGACCGCACCGGTCTCCGCGATAGGGGTGCCTACCCCCACCCCTCCCAAGCCGACCTTGGCCGTCGGGGCCGCCCCGTCGCTGCTGTCGCCACCGCCGCCGCCGTGCGCGCCGGGTCTAGTGGTCCTAAACATTTCACAATTGCGCTACAGAACTGTTGAACTGTTAAGAACCACTGGACCAGGCGCACCTGCATACAGAAGCTCGCCGCGGCCCGGAGCTCCGGGGCCACAGCTCAGCGCCCTCCTGCGACCCGGCCGGCCGGCCCGCGTGGCCCGGCTGCACTCCGTGCGGCGGCGGCCGGCGTGCCCGCGCCTTTTATGCGGCGCCTCGCTCGCTTGGCGCCGGAACAAGCCAGCCGCGCTGGCCGGACCGGTTTTTCCAGGCCCGCGGGTCGCGCGGCGGGTCGGTCCGAGGCCCCGGGAGCTGCTCCGCGTGCCCGCGCGGGGGTGGCCCTGAGTCACCGGCCGCACCCGGCGCCCAGCTCGGCGCACCTGGCCGGGGTCGGCGCGGTAGCCGCGCCCGCTGGAAGCCCGAGCGCCGGCTTTGCAAAGCTCCCCAAGGGGCCACGCCGGCGGGGCACGCACCGAGCCCCACGGCCGGCGCGGGGGCGGGATCGGACACGCCCGCACCGCGGACTCGCTTCAAAGAGAACTCCGTGGGAGGGGAAGGAGGGAACAAAGAGAAAGTGAAACTGGGTGGGGGGGCTGCGGCGAGTTTCTGCTTCCCAGACTTGGGCCTCTCGGGCGGTCGGAGGGGGCGGGGCGAGCCCAGTCCTGGGCCCCTGTGCCAGCTACTAGGGACCTTGCCCCCAGTCCAAAGGGCCCCGTGTGCTCCGCACCTGCAGGCGCCCTGCCCTCTTAGTCACTGAGCCCATAAGGGCTCCATTCCAGTTCAGCCTACTCTAAGGACAGCGTTAAAGGAGAAGGAGAGCGATTGGAGTCACTCTCGGAATCCTTCCCGCAAAACTTGAGCCCCTGAGGACCAGCAGAAGGCTGTCATAATGCGTTCAAGTCCAGGCCGGCCAGCCCAAGGAACACGAGTGTCTGCTGTGCCAGGCGCCACAGACTGGGCCGAGGCAGGAGGAAGCCACTGGGCTGTGAGGAAGCCTCTAGACTTCACTGATGGCGCTGTCAAGTTTAACGTTTGCATTCAGCTTGTAGGGTGAAATAGTAAAGGTTTTTGCGTGTCGTTTTGCAGTTGGGTCTGCGACCTCAGAGAGAAGCCATACCTTCTCAGAGGTTCCACAGCCCTTGGCAGTGTGTAAGTCTGATTGAATGCAGAGTCAGAGGAGCTGGCTGGGAGGACTAGGGAATGTCCACAAAGAGGCATGCCAGAGTCTTACTCACCAGGCACACACTACTTAGACTGGAAGTCATCTCCAGTCTCAGTGAGAAACCCTGAACAGCAAGACAGGGAGAAAACCAACCAAGCAACAAACCCCTTCACACTCAGTCTAGCCGAGTGGGTTCCCTTCCCACAGCAAACGTGGGCACTGTGCCTCAGAGGGGACTTTTGAGAGGCAGGTGATAACTACAGGCCCTTACGGCTCTCTTGCAGCAGGAAATACTACAACCGGAAGGGTAACCTTGCAAGAGATCACTTGCGCGTGAGATGGGTGGGGGTGGCCTGGAGGGCTCAACTGGGGAGTCTGATTATAGAATAGAAAAGGCTGGGAAAACAGAGGGCGTGACGAAAGGGAGATGTTCCCTAGAGATAGCCCTGGCGCTCCTCTGAGGAGCTGAAGCCTCCCTAGAGGGAAATTACCAGTGTGCAAAACAGCATCGAGCCTTGCCTGCTGGGGGCAGGGCTGGGCCCTCCTTCCACTGTGAAGAGGGCCATAGGGTTCCCCAGCTTATCCAAACAGGAGTCTGGTCTGAGGGCTGTCTGAATCACCTCAGCTCTGCAAGTACCATCAGGGGACCCTAGTGTCCCTGCAGCAGCCGGTAGATAGGAGGTGGCCCAGTGCCCTTCTTGGGAGCCTGAAAGGAGCATGTGAGTGTCCCAAGTGTGGCTTCATGGATCGTGCCATCTGTCTAAGCAACTCATCTGTGACCCTCAGAGGAACTTACTAATGCAGCACCTGCCTTCCTCCCAAGCCTTCTGGACAGTGCCTGCGAGGCCAGGCCAGCATCTGTCTGGTGTGAGGCTGCATCCCATCATCCTTGAGGACCCTGAGAACTGGCCTGGCTGCCAACCGTTGTAGGAGTCCCTCTTCTCTGCCCAACTGCTGACGCCCCCTGACCCTTGTTGCTCGTATCTGCAGAACCTGTATGGCGATCTGGGGAAAAGCCTGTCAGGCTTCCACAACTGGCAGGCGGGCAGGGGGGATGTTTCAGCAGAATGGGGAAGGGAGCCACCTCGGCTTGCACAATCTACTAAGTGTGGTGGATCCCTGCACTGGCTCTGCCAGTCCCTCGGGAGGAGAGTGAGAACCTGCGATGTAGACATCAGGCTGAGCTCACCTCCCACTTTCCTCAGACAGCCTCACCACCCTGCTCTGGACCCTGGAAGTCTCAGCCCACGGGTGAAATCAGGGCATGTGGACACTCATGCCCCGTGGTACCTCTCCACCCACTCATCAGGGATTCACCAAGGTGTGGGGCAAAGGCTTCTGGGCCCCGCTGTGCTCAGGTGGTGTTACCAGGTTGTGCAAGGTGTGAGCATACCTGTCTGGGTGAGGAGCTGGGAGGGCTGCCAGGGCAGTGTCTGCTGGGGCCTGGGAACCAGGCTGAGGAGCCTAAAGTGTGGTAGGGGAGCCTCAGCCTGGCTCACCCAAATGGCAAGGCCCAGCTCTTGGGGTCACATCCTTAGGGTGTAAATTCTCATGGGGCCTGGGTGCTTTCAAGGCCTGTCTAGGGGCCCAAAGGTCACATGAACATCCTCATGTAGGCACAAGGGAGAGAGAGGGAGGCTCCTTGCTTCCAGCAAGAAAGGACGAAGGCTGTATGTGGCAGAATAGGTGGCAGTGTCTCACACCTGAGGAACTAAGACCTGGAGATGGTCACGCCCTTCTTAGATGTGTGGACCCGGGGCTGAGCAGATGCCTGCCTTAAGTCCCATTATGCCTTAGTCAGCTGCCCGCCTGTGTCAGGATGCCCACTTGCTTACCCTGGCAGGATTCCTTGCCTTCCCCACAAGCAGCCCAGGCCGCAGAGGGTAGCAGGTTGAGAGCTGGAAGATGCACACCCCCCCTCCCCATGCCTGGGGACTATCTGACGAACACCAGGGTTTCCTGCCACTCCTCCAGCCCCTGGCTGCCTCAAAAAGGTGACTGAGCCCCAGAAGAATCAGGATGTGTAGATGAGGCCCAAAGCCTCCAGCCAGGATGGGGGTGGGGCAGCTTGTTCAGGCCCTCCCCTTGTCACCCTATCCTGCCAGGCCAGGCCAACCTCGGGATGATTGCTTAAGTGGACTATTGTCTGCTGTGGAGATGGCTCTCTGCCCCACAGCCTAAGGCCTACTCCCCACATGGATTCACAGCCACAGCCCACAGACCCATCCAGGCCAAGGAGCAGCTGTCCTGACAACTTTATTGACATTCTGCTCAACAAAAGACCTCCAGATTGTCATGCCAACAGGCTGGGGAGCAGTTTAGCAGAAGACACCCCGATTTAGGGAGGATAAGTCCGATGCTCTGCGTCAGCTCCTGGGACACGTGGCTGGAGGAGATAACAAGGCCAGAACAGAGCTGGTTTCTGAAACTCTTCAAGGTCTCACCAAATACAATGACACTAACAGTAGCCAAGAGGCTAGTGTGCGCCTGAGGTCCCTTGGGCAGTAAGGAACAGCTCCTGCTGCAGCAGGATGGCAGGTTGGGGGCCAAGGAAACAACGTCTGCTGAGGATGTACAGGGGATGCATCCAGAGGTAGAGTTCCTCCTACTCCACCCCAGGTGCCCTGTGTATGGAGCCCAGGCAGTCCCAGGAGTTTGGGAATAGCCCACCCAGTCTCAGAACTCCAGAGCAATGGGGATAGATGTCAGCTGGGAGCTGACTTAGGCCTTTCCAGTCACTTAGCTCAAGACTGGGTAGGGTGAAGGTCTGAGATGGGATTCTACACGAAGCCCCAGCAGCCTCTATCTCCAGAAGACCGTGTTTACTCTAGGGGTCCCCAAAAAAGGCTCTGGATGATATGTCTCTCATATCCACTTCCTCCAGCTGTCTCCAGAATTGGCTCTGGGATACCAGGTGCCAGGATCCAGTTGCAAACCAACGAGAGTTCACTGAGGACCTAGTAGGTCTGGGGCTGGGCACTGACCCTGTCCTTAAAGCTCTGTAGCAGGGCCATCACATCTGCATTGCCAGCTGCTTCAGCCTGCAGGGGAGAGAGACCTGTGGGGACTGCCTTGACTGCAGCACCTAGAAGCCCCAAAGCCCCACGAACCCCCTGCAGATACCCCATGGACCCCCTGTGGACACCCCACCCTCACCCTGGGGATTGGTAGGACATAGCCTCATGGAGTGAGGTAATCCTAAGGAAAGTTATTTCCCTGTGAGAAATGGGCAGCTCCTGGTCCAGAATTTGGGAGGGTAGCTGAGGATCTCCAGGAGGCCTGGAGGAGAGGGTACAGGGGGCTGGCACTCACTACTTGCAGGGGACTGTGTCCATCATAGTCCTGCTGTCCTAGGTCAGCCCCAGCCTGCCACCATGCCCGCAGGCCTTCGCTGTCCGCCCTTGATGCCAGCCTGGGAGTGGGGGAGCGGCATGGAGAGAAGCTGTCAGAACCTGCTGGGTCCCTTGCCTGCCTACCTTCTGTATGTGCCTCTCCCAGTGCCCCGGGTACTCTTACAAAGACAGCCCTAAACAGCTGATCCAGCAGCACCCAGCCCTGGGGCAGGAGTCTGAGCTTCGGGCGGCCTGGAGTCTGGTTTCACCTATGGGGTGTGACTGTGACTCAGGTAAAGGGCACGAGCACACATGTGAGCGCGCGCGCGCACACACACACACACACACACACACACACCTGTGAGTATGCACACACACACACACCCCCTGACAGTTTCATATTTCACAACACAGACTTTGTGACATGCCTGGCCTGTCTCAAGACAAAAGGAAGCAATGACAGCCAGTGGCTACAGAAGGGAGCCGGGGAGTTGAAGGGTTCAGTTAACCCTGGACCCTGTAGGCTGCAGGAGCATTCTGGTTAGGAAAGAAGTATGGGGGTCACTTTCCCTGTAGAGGAAGGTTGGAGTGGACAGCCTTGAACAATGTCTTCATCCTTCCATGATCTGTATTTCTACTCTGAGAGCCAGCCCACCCTGGGTAAACTGAGGCTAGATAGAAGAGACCCAAGTGGTCCCAGACTCCTTCCTGCTCAGGAAGCCATAGTTCCCAGGTGGCGCTGTGTAATTTCTGGGGTGAATCATGCTGGAAGCACCTCCAGCCAGTTCACTGACACTGGCTCCAGCTAGCAGATCAGGTTAGCCCAGCCTCTCTGTAGAGTCCTTGGAGATGGCCGACTTTAGGCCCCATTGCCTCTGTAAGCCACTCTTACCCCTCTATCTTGGGAGGAAGTCAGCAAACAGCACTTTTCCCTTCAGGATACTGCAGACCAGTGTGGTGGTGTAAGGATGAGGCCGGTAGACTGAGGACGCCCCAACAGTCAGTCTGAAGTCTCATGACAATCTCCAGTACCCAGGATGAACACCATGTGACATCACCCAACCCCCGCTGTCGCAGCCCAGATCTGCTCTTCTCTTTCCCTGTCTTTGCTTCCCTCCCCCCATGCCTACCAAGCCCACAGCACATGCACACCCCTGCTGGACTGTTCTGTGGGGTACTCCTGTAACAGGTGTGAGGCCACCTGGGTGTACGCTCCCCTCCTCAGCCCCACCCGGGGGACCTGACCCTCCCAGCAGCTCCGCTCAGACCGTCACCTGCACAGCTCTGTCCCAACGTCCTCCAGGTCCTGGGGAGATAAGCAAGCCCCAGCGGCCCGCAGCAGCCCAATGACGCTCTGATGCCTGCCATGAGAAAGTGCTGATTGTCAGTGTGGCCTGGACCCTGCCAGCCTCATTCAGTTCTCAGAGGTGGGAGGAAGTGCCCACCCAGACACCCACAGCCTAGTCCCAGACAAGGACTGTCCCCTGACTCTCTGCCCAGGCTAGGGTGCCATCTCAACAGCCTCCATTTATCCAAGGCACCTTCACAGGATGTCACAAGTCACAAGGCACTAGTCTACAGGCCAAACAGTTCTTTATGCAAACTGACACCCCAGGAGGCCTCCCTCCTCAGTCGGGAGTAGCATCCCAGACACATTCAGCCAGTCAGTTCCAATGTGTCACACACCTGAAGTGACCTCTGTCTGCTTAGACCCAGAATAGGCTCTGGGGAAACCAAGTCAGCTGTGCCCCAACTCCTCCCTTGGATACAGGCTGGGAAACATGAACAGTGGGGTCTAGGGGACAGGAGCTATTTCCTGAGGCAATCTAGCTAAGCCACACCTGGAGGGGGAGCTGCCTGCTGGGGCAGGGGTGTCAGCAGGGCCAAGGTAGAGCCTCCCAGACCTGTTCTGAAAAGAAGGCCCCTGCCTCAACATTCCCAACCCCGAGGTGGGAGTGTTACCAGAGAGGGACCAGGACTGGCCACTACCATCTGCTATCCCTGGGCAACTCAAGCCCCCCACTCCCTAACACCCCAGGTCTGCGGGCTGTGTGCTGCTGTGAAGCCCAGGAGAAGCAGCTCTGGTAGCGATGCCTCTGCCGGGCTGGTCTGTGTCACCGCCACGCTACGCCAAGGTGCTTCCACAGGTACTGGCAGGAGTCACAGGAGGAAGCACCCAACTCTGTCAACATGCCCTCTGCACCCAATGCTGCTCTAGGTTTCAGGATGGGGACACCAGTTGGACCCCACCGTGTGGCCTTAGCCTTCCTGCATGAGACCGGAGAAGCTGGCAAGCTTGAGGTCACCCACGGGGTCTCCTTTCCCTCACAAGATGTTGGGCAATACCCAAACACCCATGCTCTCTTAGCATTTCCAGGGCAGAGCCTGCCAGGCAGGACTGGAGAGGATTAAAGTGGGTACCATTCCACATGGGTGAGGGCTAGTTGGGGACCCTTCGCCTAGGTCATTTATGCCTGCCATAACCCCTCTGCTAGCTCTTTTTCTGCCAGATCTCAGGACACACAGATGACCGGGGGTCACCAGGAGCTCTTCACACTTTGTCAGTGGTGTTCTCCTTTCCCAGACACTGCCAGCATCTTCTGAGGCCACCTCCTCCATGAAGCCCCCCCAGATCGCCCCACCGAAATTGGCCTCCGTCACTGACCCTGTCTGTGTTCCACCCGATCTTCAGACACGTGTCCTCCGGGCAGCTGCCCACATGCCCACTGCAGCACCCGGGCCCCTGGTACCTGCCCCTCACAGCCAGCAGTAGTGGGCTCTGGCCATCCTCATTGCGGGCATCCACATCCACACCCCTCTGCAGCAGCATGGTGACCACTGCTGCATGTCCTCTCCGTGCGGCCACATGCAGTGGGGTTTGACCACTGTAGTCCTTCAGGTTTAGGTCTCTGCCCTAGGATGACACAACGGCACACGGCCTCAAAACAGGGCAGGTCAGGTGAGCCACCTAGAGGACTGGGGAGGATGAGAGTGGGGTTCATAGGACCACCCCCAACTTCCAGCAAGGCCTTGGGGTAGTATGCAGGCCCATTGCCCGGTGTGGCTTGGGAGAGTCAGTGAGACCCTGGGGAGGGTGTTCTGCCTGTGTGAGCAGCGTCCCACTGGCTAGCTTGGTCCCTCAGTGGGGAACTTACCAGCTCCACAAAGGCCTGCAGAGTGTCCAGGTCACCGGCATGAGCTGCAGCCAAGGCCAGGCTGGGCAGCAGAACGTCTTTCATGGCATCGGCCTCCTGATGAAAGCAAGGACGACATGGGCCACTGTCATGCTTTGAGGCACTGAGTACTCACAGAAGAATCACAGAGCCGGCAGTCCCCTGTCTATATGAACCCATCTCCCCACACAGTGGGGTAGGAGGTCTCACCACAGGGGGAAAGCACCAAAACTGCCCCACTGGAGGGCTCCGGCAGGAACCTCTGTGTCCACCCGCAAGCCCACCTGCCCCCATGCCCTGGAAGCAAAGACCAGGTACCACCTGTTTCCTTCTCTCTGCTATCTATGCCACTGACCCCCAAAATCTGTTTCATTTTCTGCCTCCACTGCAGACAGGATGATAGTCACGGGTCATTCCTTGAGAGCATGGGGAACGGTATAGGACTCCCCCCACCCCTCCCCACACACACCGGAAGGACCTCGGTGCACAGGTATAGTAACATTCTTGGAAGGGCTACCGTCCCACTGCCCAGTTGCCCAGGGGCTCTCCAAGGCTCCAGAAAGCCTTCAAAGTGCCACTTTGTCCAGCGTCCATGCTGGCCTAATCACAGTTTCAGGCCAGCAGGGCCCTAGAGGGACTAGGAACCTCATCACACAGTCACCCTAATGACAGGCCACGCCCTCAGCCAGCATGGAGTGATTAGCCACCTGGCTCGTAAGGGGCCACGTGCTGGGCTCCTGGGTCCTCAGCTTCCTCACCCCTGCTAGGGTCTTCGTACTCAAGTACTGAGGGCAGAGGGAGGGAAGCTCAGAGATTAGACCACAGTCCAAGGTGCAGGTATGTGGCCTGGAACCTCCAGCTCAGAGACTTGAAGAGACCCCAGACTCTTCAGCACCCAGGACAGACAGCATTCCCACCTTGCTTAAGCTCATCCCTGTCTAAGGTTCAAGCCACCAGGACATGCCCTGACCACAGCAACCCCTGCTGGCTGCCCCGTCTTTTATTTCTCCACACAACAGACAGGTCCCTTTCTTCTCTGCCTTGAGTCCCTCCAAATCCTCACCATCCACCCCAGAGCTTCTTCCTGGTCCTCCTCCTAGGCCATGTCCAGTGAGGACATGGTAGGTTCCGCCATCCCCCAAGTGTTCTGACCCCGCCACCCCCACACAACGCAGCTAGTACCTGGCTGCCATTCGTACTGAGAAGCCATGCTACCTTGCAGCCAAGCACGCCATCTTGCAGCAAAGCATCTGTTGTAGGCAGTGTCATCTCCCCACGAAGATCCTTGGCCAGCAGCTAGAACAGATGGATACAGAGGCTGCTGGGCTTAGCCAGCACTGGACAAGGGAGTCCAGACTAGTTGGGACAACCTGGATCCCAGGCAGGGAGTTGGGCCTGCTGCAGGTCTCACTCTGTGACACCTTGCAAGGGCTTAGTGTGACCCACAATCCCCACAAAAGGCTAACACTGCCCTCCATCCCTACAATCTCTGGGTTTCCTAAGACCTCAGCCAGGGCTTGGCAGCCTATGGGCCTGGAGTGTTATGTGTGGGAAGGGGGAAGCAGGCTGGATGTCAGGAGCAGTGGGGGAGGGGTACTGAACTGGTACTCAGCTCAGAGAAGGATAGGGTGTGGTCTGGATGAAGTGGGTCAGCACTGGTCCTGTCTTCCCTTCCACTTCCAAAACACAGACACAGATGCTCCTTCTGGCCCTCTCAGGAGCCAGCAGGCATTTGTGTGCTCACAGGAGTGCTCCAAGTCCGAAGGGTACACCCACCTTCTTCCTGTCATTCAGGCTCAGCCCTGGCTGGCCCAGCACATAGGACAGTTTGGCCAGGGCAGCCTCTGATGTCATGTCGAAGCCTGAGACTATGCCAGCTCCTGCCATGGTCTGTGGGAGGAACAAACAGGCCAGAAAAGTAGGCTGGCTCAGGGACCTCCCCAGCAAAAAACCCAGATACCGTCCCCTTTTCCCAGGCCCACTTTCTACCCCTACCATGCCAGATGCATAGTCCGAAGTCACAGCCCCCTGAAGGCAATGAGTACAATTGACAATGATCACGCCTTGCTCAGCCGCCACCCGAAGCTCCTGTAGTAGGTCTGGCTTGGTGGGCCCATTCCCAGAGCCAAAGGTCTCCATGACCACACCCTTCAGTGGGGGCTGGAGGAAGGTCCGAACCTGGGCAGGGAGCACAGATTGGAGAGCCCGGCAAGAGCAACAGAGCTTATCCTGAACTTCCCAACTGACTGGCTTCCCTCTCGGGGTAACCTTGCTCTCTCTGACTGTGGGGCAAGCTGAATCTCAATATTCCCCCTACCCCTCCAGCGTTAGCCTGGAGAAGCAGGGCTCCTGACACTTGGAGACCCTCAGAACGGGCCCTGCCCAGGCTCCTCCAGGCAGGACAACTACATTCAAGGACATAGGACAATTTTGTGTCCAACTGGCATCTGATGTAATAGGTAAGGGAGGCACCACAGACACTACAAGAACAGCCAGTTCAGAGAGGCTGAAGACAGGAAGAGAAAGAGGACCAACAAGCCAAGAAAAGGCAGAGAGAGATGGAGCGGTAGAAGGGGGAGGGGGCAGGAGGAGTACAAACAGGCCAGCCTGAGCTACATTCTAAGGCCTGGCCAATAAGAAATCAGGAACAGTAGAAAGCAGAGTCCGGGGACACTCCCAGGCAGCCCGAGTGGCATCCTAAGGGTAACATCCGGTGTTCACACCCATCCTCACATGTCCACAAGCCCACAGTCGGCTTAGGTGCTCAGCCTTGCACCTTCAAGCAGTCAAGACTTTATCCAGGGAAGAGCGGAACCCAACTAAGAAGGGGTAAGCCGTTGTTCTGTGCAGACCTTGGCCTGAGAAAGGCCAGGGGTGGAGGGAAGTGAGACCATAGTACCAGGGAGCCCTGGGAGGCCTAAGGGCATGGGAGCTATGGAGAGCACTGTAGGGCAGAAGGGTCTAAGGTTTCCCTACCAGGGAGGCAGGAATCCCAGGGTAGAGGCGCAGTAGGCCCACGTCAGGTTCCATGCTGCTGTGGACCACCAGATGGCTCTTCCCGCTGGCCTTCAGTACCAGTTGGCGGTTGACTGAGGACAGAGAATGGTCTCCAGGTGTGAAAGCTGCAGGCCTCAGACAGCTGAGGCCCCGCCCTCCTCCAGGAATCAAATCCTCTCAGCCCTGGTCTCCCTCAGGCCCGTGCCACAGTGCCATAGCAATCCCGTGGCCTGGGGGTAATGTTAGGGGAAAGATCAACAGCCAGGCGGTGGTGATACAGGTGGTGACAAGTGAGATGGCGCTGAGGGTTGGGGATCTCTCGGCTAATAGGGGAGGGGAAGGAAGACTCCCAGACAAGCCTGACTAAGCTGAAGATAAGTGTGTGGAGTAGGGACAGCACACCAGGCAAAGGGACTGGCATGTGCAAATGCCGGGGGGGGGGGGGTAGCAGTCTGCTGGCCCCAGAGGAAGTCTAGTGGCGCTCTCTGATCAGACAGTCTGGCTTGTTGCCCTCTTGCTGAGTACTGGGGACCTTCTCTGCCCACTGGCCACCAAGTCAGTTAGTTGATCTTCTCAAGCCGTGCCTTTAAAGAAAGCAAGCCTCCATCTACGTTTCCTACCAATTCCGGGGTTCTAGTAGAGCCCATCAACCCTCCCGTCCCCAGGCCAAAGGAGGTTAACAGAGGGGTAGGAATTTGGAGTTAGTATCCCTTGAACAGAGCCATGCCAGGGGACCTTCCAGAGGAGTAACTGTCCACAGGGTCAAAGGCCACTGTGAGTTCATACCCAGGCACCAGCCACATGGGCAGGGACAGGCATGGTAAATTATCACGTGAACTTCATGAATCCTAGGAACCCAGAAACCTGCAGCCAAACAGAGGTGGGATGTTGGTGGCTTCCCTGTAAGCTTGCCACCAGGGGATCCTCTAGTCTAGCCTCAGAAAACTGAGTCCTGGAGAGGGGAATGGCACCCTTGAGGTGCCACGCACAGAGGCCGGATACCTCCTCCAAGCCTGCCTACCCTTGAGGTCCTCCTGACCTTATGCCATGTGAGGGGGTCATGAACTCGGGAGGTCTGGCTGCTCTGCCTGCAGAACAGCCACATGTGATAATCAACCCAACAATATTCTGGACACACACTGAAGGGTGAGGCGTGGGGGTGGAGCAAGAGAGGGAGCAGGGCCCTGAAGCAGCGAACTGCATACCCTACTGGCTCCAGCATCCATCAGCTGATACAATGGCAGTGTGAGGGGTCCTTTAATTTAAGGACCTGCATCTCAGCTGGGCAGACAGATAAGGCTGGGTGGCGGAGTTGCTGCCATCAGAAGAGTTATGGCTGGCGGGAGGGGGGGTGCACAGAGACAAAGGACCACCCCATGGCCAGCCACCCTGATAAGCCAGGACGTCTCTCCTTAGGATCTTTAAGTCCTCCCCACAGGGACTCTGGGGACATAAAGGGGAAGGCAGCAGTGACTAGGCCAGGCTGTCACCTTGACCCTATATCAGCCCCTGCTGTGTTCCAGGCTGAGAGATCAATCTAACCTGGTAGTCTAGTCTGCTCTTAGCCTTAGGGTCTGAGGTGGCTCTGCAGGTTCTGGGAGGCAGGTGGCTCCTAAGTACTGAGCGAGTGGGCATTGAGTTCCACATGTCTGTGTGTCAAAGTTATGGCATAAGACCCCAAGCTAGTAGACAACAAGACCAAGGGGTGCCTTTGCAGCGGGGTGGCTCCCTCCCTCAGTCCTCTGCTCTGGTGGCCTGGGAGGCTTCCCTGCAGAGGCAGAGGAAGGGAACTAGGAGTGAGGAAGAAAAGGGGGAGATGGCAGAGGTACACAGGAATGAGCAGAGCCAGCAAGACCTAGCTGCCTCCAGGCACTGTATCCGGGCGCCAGCACAGAACAGACTGAGCAGCTATGGCCTATAGCCTTCTGTCTATCACCAAGGATGGTCCCCTGGTTCCCTTACCTCCCAGAGGGTAAATGAAGAGTTGGTGGCAGCCCTCGGGAGGCCCACATCACGTGGTACCAGGGTTCTGTCCTATGGATAGCTGGCAGGAGGCAGGCACATGTAAACAGGAGCCTCATATCCCTCCCTCCCCAGGCCCTAGCAGCCACACCCTGAGCAGAACCTAAGATTTCTCCACAGGAGATGTCAGAACTGGCTGGGCAGCCTGCCGATAGCAAGAAGGCGAGGTGCAGGTTCCCACACACCCACACAGCAGGATGGTGGATCAGGATCTTGGGCTGGGACTGGGAGTGAGCCTCAGCTCTGGGCTAGGGGAACTATACTGGGCTGGGTTGGGCTTGCAGGCCAGGTGTCCCAGTATGGCGGAAGCTTTTAGAATCAGAGCGAAGGCCTCTCTGCCCACAGGAGAGTCTCCAACCCTGAACTCAGATAAGGAATGACTCCAGCTTAGAAAGCTGAGCTCCAGAGCAGTGTCCACATTCACAGCCCCCCCTCTCTGGGCCACTAGTGCCACCACCCAGCATGGGCTAGACCACCATCTAATGCAGGTTCTTCTAAGGAGGATTTGACAGGTCAGGCCCGGATAACAAGTGGACCTCTGCCACCCCAGAGACCCTGGCGTGCAGGGTTGAGGATTTTCCCTGCCTAGAGGGTAGGGGGAAGGGAAGGCTTTTAGGAAGTAGCTCTGCCCTCTTTGGAGGTTCTCCTGAACCTGGAACAGCTTCTGATGCCTAGGAAGAAGACCAAGAAACCTGCAGGTCCCAGCAATGCTGTGTCCCACCCACAGGACTTGCTGTGCCCAGGCAGACACATAGTGTGGGTGAGGGTTGCCTCCACCCTCCTCGAGAGATGGGACGCTGCCAATATCCTGTCAGACAAGAAGAGTTGCTTTGGCTCTTCTTCACTGGCAGCCTGACCTGAGCATACACACGGAAACTCAGTCCTACTAGGTGCAAAATCCCTAATGGAATTCCCAAGACAACAGGGCAGGGACCAGAGCCTGGGCCTGCATCTCGGTCATAGGCAAGTCTTGGGCTATGTTCAAGAACCTGGGACCAGTGGGCAGTGGGGCACTTGCCCCAGGATCAGAGGGCTGTTCAAGTCTCCTCTATACCTGGTTAGGACAGGCCAGGGAAGGACCAGGAGACAACTGTCTCCTGAGTTGACAGAGACAGAGGCCCTTAAGAGGGTATACATCCAAGATGGGAAGCTGGGGGCTATTAGAGTCAAGGTCTGACTGGCGTCAGAGGCCGCTCTGCACTTAGGGTAAGGTGTGTCTAATCCCTTATAGAAGCTCCAAGACCAGGACCCTCTGGGACTCGTAAGAGCCATGTTAGACTACAAAAAGCTAGGTTCTGAGAAGAACCAATGTGTATAGCAGAGCCACAGGCTAACGTGGAGAGGAACTTCTTAGCTGAGGGTCATGTGAGCCACACTCCCAAGCTCTGAGCCTATGTTCACCATGGAGGTCTCCCACCTCCACACAGAGCCCAGGACCCCCGTTCTCCCCTCTGTCAACCAACAGGCAGTACTCTCAGATCCCCTTACTTGTCACATCCGCACCCACAGTGGCTAGTGGGGACAGGTTAGGGGAGCAGAAGGCTGCAAACCTCCGAGCGTCCACCTTGGTTGTCCGATTGCCCCGAAAGAGCTGATTCTGGAAGAACAGGCAGACCTGTGGAGGGGAAGACAGCAAGCAGCTCAGAGTCCTGACATTTTCCAGTTCTCCCCAGCCCACCAGCATCCACATACTAAACCTTAAAGGTAACCAGCAGGCAGGGTCCCTCCCAGGTCACCTTGCTGCCAACACCACCAAGTGAAGACCCAGGTCCCCTGGGTCCCAGGGAGCCTGGCACTGATGGCACGCTGGTGGCAGGAGGCGCTGGCTGGCTGTTTGGCCAGCACTTCTCCACTGGTGCTTGTGCTACTGGGACAAGGAGCCAGGGACTTCAGAGATTCCTCTAGGGTGAACGAGGTTAGGGGACCACCCTTGACCTGCCAGCTCCTTTTTCATAACCTGGCTGCTGGCAGGGGTGTCAGCATGGAAGGGGCGGGGCTTCCCTTCCTCCGCTTTGTCAACTCCAGGTTTTTCACAGTTGTTATTTGGGAGGGTAGGGACAGATGTTCCAAGCTCTGGCCTGTGGGTCCCATGAGTGCCATAACCACAATCCTGGCATCCGCTCCCCCACCCTCCACCCAGGCCACACATGCAGCTAGGCCAGATACCTCAGGGATGACATACTGGCCAGCCATGAGCAGAGCCCCCAGCAGGTTCTCACGGCCATCACTCCACAGCGCGTGGATAGGTACCTGGAGAGAGGGCAGAGAGACGGCTGAGGCCTGAGAAGTCAGGACATACCCAGCTCCCCACTGTAGGCAAACCTCTCAGGCCCAGTCAGGCAGAGGAGTTGAGGAAGGCTTGGGCTGGGGAGTAGGGTCTGGAGATACTTAGCCCACTCCCAAGGCTGCCAACCACTGACATTCCTTCTGACTATGTCTGCACTGGGCTCCTTGACCATCTGGTTGCCACAAAAGTAAAATAACCAGGAGACACCCCGTCCGGTTTTGGCCCCCAGCCCACAAAGCTGCAAAGTCCAGTTCCCTCACTACTCCAAGAGCTATGGGGCAGGTAGGGAGCCCAGGGTGGAAAGTCCTTCCTGAGGCCTGCAGAGCAGCCTGGCTTGTCCCTCCACTGCCCAGGTACACCACAGACAGTGCCTGAAGTGGCTGAGCAGTGCCCTAGAAGACACAAGTGGGTGGGACTGTTGTGGAATATGGAGAGGCCAAGGTCTTCAGAAGCATCTGGCTGGAGAGCAGCGGACAGTGCAGCGTCTTAGGAGGGAGCCTCCTCCTTGGGTGCATGAGCTTGGGAGGACCTATGGTCACTGAACCCATTTCCCCCGGGGAATAATAAGGACTAGGGATGATTTGTCGTGGATCTTCCCAGAGTAGGGTTGCTGTACTATGTGGTTCTCTGGAAAATTGGAGAGTCTGAGCCAGAGCAACCAAACCAGCACTCCCAATAGTACTTGGCACTCTGAAAAGAGGTTTTCCCCAGGTTATGCTCAAAGGGAGGGACCCAGATGCTGGCTTCCTATACACAGGCCTTGGCCTCTGCCCCATGGGGGATTCTGAAGGGCTTGGATAGGGTTGGTTCTAGTGGTCACCCATAGGTACAGAAACCCCTTTACTCAAATAGAGTTGTTCGCCACAGCATTCCATTGGCTTTGGTTTGGGTGAAGGTGTACTAGGTTAAGGCCAGAGGAGGGGGTGTCAGATGTAAGGGATACCAGGGATAGCACCAGAGAGGAGGAACAAGAGGAGCTGGGGGAGTCGCCTGCGGAGCCTCTCTATGTGCATCTACCATGCTGAGTCTTGGGTGGCGGCATTGAGCAGCACACATGAAGCCCAGTAGAAAGAAGAGGGGAAAAGCCCTGCATGGTAAGCTGAAAGGGGCTAGGCTCTGGCTACTCTTGAGACCTTAGATAAGACCTCCAGGAGCCCGTGGGTCCCTCGCTTCAGAAATTGGTAGGAGTTCATCCAGGCAGTTCAGCAAGAGTGCACTGGCCAGGCAGGGCCACCACCTAAAGTGTCTACACACTCTAACTGGCAGCACACAGCAGGGATGGTGCCAGGAACAGCTGCTGAGCAGGAAGCCCAGGGCTCGCCACGGCCTGGCTCTGCAGCCTCTGGGGGTCTCTGACTCTGAGGACGTGTTACCTGGGCACCCGTGAGGACGACCGGTTTCTGCAGGTTTTCCAGCATGAAGGAGAGGGCGGAGGCAGCAAAGGCCATGGTGTCCGTGCCATGGATGACCACAAAGCCCTGGTACTGTGTGTAGTGTCTCTGTTGGAAGGAATGAGCTCAGGACAGGCTGGGTCTCTCCACCACAGGCCTTTTCCTGGGAACATGGCGGCTGGCAGGTGTGTCTCCTCAGAGGCCATTAGAAAGAGGAAAAAGCCTGGGATGCTGGTGCAGGGCTTGGTGTGGCCCTCTCCCCCCACTGCAGGTCCTCTCTGGAGTCTCTGCCTGGAGTCCCACTCTGTAGCTTGTTTCAAAGAATGAGGAGATGTAGGTCCCAGAGACTCTAGGTCCCCAAATTTTTAGCTGGTGCCTCCCAGGGACAAACTGACCATGGTGGACACTCTCTAACTATCACTTCCTGGTGGCATGCTGGCTAAAGTTGCGGCTGCCAAGACAACAGTTCTGAGAGCTAAGAGGCTCTAGGCTGTGCTCTTTTTTTTTTTTTTTAAAGATTTATTTATTTATTAATTATATGTAAGTACACTGTAGCTGTCTTCAGACACCCCAGCAGAGGGCATCAGATCTCATTATGGATGGTTGTGAGCCACCATGTGGTTGCTGGGATTTGAACTCAGGACCTTCGGAAGAGCAGTCAGTGCTCTTACCCGCTGAGCCATCTCTCCAGCCCCCTAGGCTGTGCTCTTGACCCATTGAAAGACCAGAGGAGCTAGGCAGTCTCATGGGGCGCTGTGCCCTCTGCTGGCCGTATGAGGTACAGCTGCTTCGATTCCCAGCTATGAAGAGCACCAGGCAGTTGGGTCAGTGCTCAGAAAACTGTCATGAGATTGGGGTGTAGCTTACCCTGCTTCATGACAGAGTAGCACCAACTGGACCTAGCTTGGAAACTCTGTCAGTCACAAGTGAGGAAGACTGCCTTGGGAAATGTGGAGCCCAGATTACCCTATTCAGGACAGCTGGGGCTTCTTACGGGAGGCAAGCAAGCATAGCTATGGCTGCACCTGAGAGCTAGGTCTGGCATCGTGGGAGAAGAGAAAAGCTGGAGGGAGGGTTAGCCCCAGGGTAAAGCAGCTGTTCTCCATGCAACAACTACCTACCAGTACCAGACACTGTGATGAAGGGCTTAGTGCTAAATCCACTGAGAGGTAACTCTAAGGTTGAAACTGGAGTGGGATGGGGTGGGGTCCACAAAGCTACTCAGCCCCCACGTATGCCACCACAGTACTAACTGGAACAGGTCAACTGTATGAGCAACCAGCCTCTCTACTCATATGACAGAACGGGCATCAGACTGTACAGTGCGTGGCCCAGGACCCAGCCCTTTCCCGATGCATGTTAACAGCCATGCAGGTTACTGCCACGTCTCGGGTGGACACAAACTCGATCACAAGCCTATAGTTACTTGCCCAATGTTCTGCAGGAGGCCTGCCCTGCCCTCCAGTCCCGCCCACATTTAGCACCTCCCACACCATAACCACCATACGATCCACCTGATGCCCATACCCACCTTCCAGCCCAACCCAGCTTTCTGGCCCCACCCATACCCCATAGCCACGCCCATGGCCCGACCAATCCCACACTCTGCCCTACCCACACTCCCACCCTCTACCTCTATGATTTGGGCAATCTGAACCCATTCAGTGATGGTCATGTCACTGGAGTCGAAGAGTGGCTGGCACTCCAGCACCGTGTAGATGATCCTCTGGTCAGGACTGGCCGGGCTGCAGGAGGCAGAACCTGTCTCCCATTCTGCCTTTCTCCTGATCCAAAGCCCCACCTCCACTGCGTTCTCCAACTACGGTGTGGGGCGGGGCTGTGGCATCCTGGGAGGGGCTGGGGTGTGGGCGGGGCTGTGGCACCCTGGAAGGAGGGATGTGGAAGGGGCTGTGCCTAGCAGGGGCTCAGATGAGGAAGGGGGCTGTGTGATTAGTGTAGATGGACACCATCTCACTAGCCTCACATCATGAGTACAAGCCGAGCCTCCCTTCCACCTGAAGTTGCAGGGACAGACTGCATCTCCAAGAGGTAGACAGACTAACCTTAAGCAGTGTCCCTACACTGGCTCAGAGAGAGGTCAAGACCAGCTCATGTGGAGCAGAAATCCACCTCACTGGGCTAAGCTATGAAGGGTGTAAGGTAGCTAGGACGATGAGGATACACAAGATAGCCATGCTGAAGAGGGAGAGGCCACCTGGGTTGGCCCAGCCTCTTCTGATAGGCTTGGTACCTAGACAGGAGAGTCCTTATCATGCTGCTGAGAGCTTCCTTTACTCCTGCCCTTTGTAGCTCAAGAGCTTAAGGGGAGGACAGGAGGCAGGTGGACAGTAAGCTGAGCCCCAGGCACACCGTGGTGCGCATGTCCTCCTCTGGTAGAAGGCAAAGGCCAAAGGCCATGAACTCAAGGTGTCAGAGATGCCTCGAGCAAATGGCTCACATGGAGGTCCCAGGACACCAGAGCTGGGTCCTCCAGCCTTGGCAGGACCTGCCCTCCCTTTCGACCCTAGGACGGCGGGACATCATCCCTGCCTTGGAGCACTCACGGCAGCACCAGCGTGTCCTCGGGCAGGCTGTGGGCCCGGGCATATTCTTCATTGTGGAACATATGAAGTGTCCTCAGGATGGCAGCCAGGCCTCTTCCAGGTACCAGCACTGCGGGCAGAATCCAAGTGAAGTGTGGGCTCCAGATCAGGCCCATAGCAATCACCCTTCCCTCCTCCTGGGTGTCAGGCTTTGGACTAGGGCAGGCGCCAGGCTGCAGCTGGACTACACAGACTCTCCCAGATGTCACAGACTGGAAGGGCTGGGCCACAGCTGCCCCTAAGACCCCAGCTAACCTAGGTAGCAGTTTTATCTAGAAGCACTGGCATCCTCCTCTGGAGCTGGCTCCTCAGAGAGTCCTAATCTTAAACCCAGAGGATCCCAGAAGCTCCCAGCACCAGTGTCTGCCCAGTCCTGCCTCTGCTTGTATCAAATGTGTCTGTACACCCCACCAAGAGGGGTCCGTGGAGCCGGGTCTTCTCCAGGCTTTGACCCAATGGCTGCTATGTCCACTCACAGTCCTACCCCCACCTATCCATGTGCACCCCACCCCCATTTCTCATCTACTGGGTACTTGAAGGTCCAGCTTGAAGCAGTTCCTCTAGGAAGTCATCTCTGGTGCCAAGGTCATAGGGCCCTTCTATAAGTCCCCAGAGAGTATGGACTGTGTACAACTTTTCCAAGGTCCAGTTCAGGTGTCCTGACCCTGTCCTCAAAGGTCAAACACACAAGAGCCCCGACCCAGCCTGCAGCATTAGTATCTGAGGAACCTGGATCTAAAGGAATGTCGTGAGCCTTGTTCCCAAGACACCCCAGTGGGTCCTACTGTCTGGAGAGGCTCCCAGGAAACAAAACTGAACTCCCAGCCATTGCTCTACGCTGCCTCTGCTAGTTCTGTGACCTTGGGCAGACTGGGTAACCTCCTCAGACACAGTCACTGTACCAATCCCTGTGTGAGAACCTCCCCACATGCCTGGTCCCTGAGCACAGCAGTAAAGGCACACGAGACCTCAGGAGGAGGCGGTGGCGCGTCAGTCGTGGGTGTCACCTGGTCACAGCACAACCTCTGCATCATTATTACCAAGACTGGTCCTTCCTTCAACAGCCTGGTCATTCCTCAGCACTGGATAGGCAAGCAGTGCCTGCTACCGGGGCATCTGCAGCCACGCCCTGACGACGGGAATCAGTCTCACATGCTGCAGACTGAGGGACCTTTATCCACTGGACTTGTTCTCAACTATTATCCCGTGCCCCCCCTTCAATACCTGCCCCCCTGCCTCTCCGCTGGTCCCAGCTGCAGAGTCCCTCTTTGCCATGAGGCCCTGTGCTTATTGTGGGGACATGGACACCTCTGGGGACCATTGGGAGGAGCCCCATTTCTGGCTTAGCAGGCTTTCCTTCCCAGCTCCACACCACGCCTGAACCAAGCTGTCAGTAACTCACCCCAGAAGGTGCAGCTGGTGCTGAGGGGCACCAAGGAGAAGGATGGCTCAGCCCTCAGCATTATCCCCCTAAGCTGCCTGCAGACCTGCAGGCCCCAGAGGCGTACCAGCCTCAACGAAGTTTGATGCCTGCCTCACCCTGATGCCAATAGCCATGGAAGCATCCAGCCTACCTCCTGAGCAGGGGCCTACCTTCCCCAAGGATGTTCTTGGCTACATCCTATTTCTTGGGCTGGCTGTAAGGACACTTGAGCACTCCAGTCAGCTGCAGGTCCCTTGCTGGCCCCTCCTCCCATAGTAACATCTTTCCCATCTCCCCTGCTCAGCTACCCTGCAACTCTGCTGCTGCTTGCCAGCCCTTCACTGTCACAGGCTAGCTCTCATTCCTGAGAACATGGTCACAAGTAAAACACAGATCAGATGTGCTTCTATACCCCGCCTCCCAGGTCAGGAGCCTGCAGAATCTGGAGCTGACAAAGCTGTTCTCCCCACCACTGCCATACCCCCAGCTTCACTAGACACTTCAACATACCCCTGGCCTGTCATGGAATCCCTAAAACTTCTCAGGTGCAGTCTGTAGTCACTGTCACTTATGGGACTGTTTCATGGATTGGGCTCAGAAAGCAGAGGAACCCTGTGTGTTTAGTCAGCCCCATGGGCCTCCAGAAACACCTTAGGTGTGACCAGGACATCAGCCTGCCTCCACATTCAGGGGCTACCTAAGCTACCCAACATCCTTGTCTAAGAACCTGAGGCATTTGCCTTTTGTGACAAAGTTTTTGGAGGTATGATGTGTCAAGTACCCGGGAGGGGGAGAAGATGCTGGGTTTTCACCTGTATGTCCTGGTAAGAAAAGTCAGGCAGGGGAATCACACATTGGAGGCCATTTAGCAATGCAGCACACAGAAGAGAGCTGCTGTCTCATTACAGACAGGAGGAATGTGGCCTTAAACCAGGACCCTGGCAGCCACCAGAAGGAGGCAGGAAGACTGCTCAGCTGTTAAGGCCTTGAGACTTTAAACTTTGCCTCCAGAAAGAGCCCTGAGGCTTTCAACGCTGAATGGCTGGCAATCTCAGTACACTGAGACCTCACTCTTTGTATGAGTTCCCTTGACAGCAGATGGCACTGGAGTATCTCTAGATAGTCCAAGTGGCAGTTCACCTCTAGGGAAGGGGAGGTGACGGTGCACTTAGGGGAGGGACCTGTGGACATGTTTGCATCAGGCAAGGGTCTTTTGTCAACAGCTGGACTATTAACTCTGACCATGGGCAATGGCTCCTGGGGTAATCATGGGCTGGACTGAGGGGGTACAGACCCTGGGAGCCCCATCTTGAAGAGGGACACCTGACAAGCATTAAAACCAGCCAAGAGAAATCTAAACTCTCCTATGCTTTGCTTTTCTTTCTGAAAAGAAACTACAAACTTGCTATCACAAGACAAGATCCTAGAAAAAGAAGTGTCACAGAAACAGCCAAGGAAGACAGGATCTGAGCTGCTAGGTAACCATTTTTCTGGGTTCCATTTAAATTCGAATGTGCTGTGACTTCTTTCAGTGTTCTAATGCTGGCCTTCATTCCTGATTCTGATTTTATAAGCTACATCTTTTTCCCATGGAGGGCACCCCCAAAACATATAAATAACCCTGGAATTGCTGAAATCCACTGTACCTGGGAGCTCCTGCAGGCCCACATAACAGTCACACTGGGCACCATCCCACCTGACTAGACTCTAGGGCTGGCGCCAACTGTGACCACTGGGCAGGGGGCATCCTTGGCTACTCTGTGCAGAAGCTTAGCTCCCCTGTAGTGGTGGTGAGGAATGGCTCCCAAGGGCAGCAGGCAAGAGGTACCCTAGTTAACACAGGATGCCATGGGTGTCCAGGTGTCACTGAGGCAAGCCTGGCACCAGGCTTGGGGTCACTGGGGTCACTGGACACATGTTGTTTTTTTGACTTGTGACATTTCCACAGAACCCCGAAAGGGGTGGTGAAGAGGTGAGGCACGCCGTCACATCTGCCCTTTCCTGTCTTGGCAGGGCTGGTCACACAGTGTTGGGCACTGTTTACCAGCAGGTACACGAGCTGTTCCAACAGTGACAATCTAAACAGCCTCTCCGTAGTGGAAGCCGCCACTCCCACTCACAATGGGTCAGGACCCACATAAAGCGGGGCCAAGCTGGTTAATCATTCATGCCAGTGGGGCCATCTGGGGCAGGAACTGCAGCCCTCAGTTCAGCAAACCCAGCAGGGCACACAGGGCTGCAGCCTGCCTGGTCCCAGGCTTAGACATTACCCAATTTGCCTTGATTTGGGTTCTGCCTCAGTTCCAGAAACCCTTTCCCTTTCTAGAAAGTTAATGTGCCTGCCCATTCACAGCTGTCCATCTGAAGAACCAGTGGCTCCAGCCACACATGAGGCAGGCCCCAGGCTCGAAGACCTAGTACTGGCCGCTCATTCATGTGTGCAGATCCCCCTCGGGTCATCAAAGGCCAGATCTCTTTTCTAGTTCTCCCTTGTCGCCTGAGGACTAAGCCCAAGGCTCCCTAAAGTTACTCTAAAGAGGGAAAAGCTGCAGGTTCTGGGGTGCCATGAAGGCTGTGGGGTTCTATGAAGACAGTGGGGGGTCCCACAAAGGCTTAAGAGTCCCATGAAGGCTATGGGGGTCCCATCAAGGCCTGGGATGGGTTTCTGGAAACAGCTAGTCTGGGGAGCAGAGCCCTCAGCCTAGAACCATACTGTCCTGGCTGCTGCCTGCCCTCCACCAGGGATTCTT
The DNA here is from genome assembly GCA_028551405.1 of Uromys caudimaculatus. NCBI lineage: Eukaryota > Metazoa > Chordata > Mammalia > Rodentia > Muridae > Uromys > Uromys caudimaculatus. The sequence goes on along the minus strand of CM052705.1, from coordinate 112,457,941 downwards.
AGAGACTGGAGACTGCTGACACTCTAAGCTCCTTGGGTGGAGTGTCTGCTACCCTGAGGAAGGGGCTTCTGAATCAGGGCAGATGCCTGGCGGCCTCTGCCTCTTCCCAGGGCTTGCATATCCCAGAGCATGAAGCAGGCCCCTAAGGGTCCTAGAAGCTCTTCACCCATCTGAAAACCCACACCCTACTGATTTCGGGCTTCAAAGTATTCCACTTCCCTGACCCATCATGCTCTTGGTCTCTTAAGTGAACCATGGCACACACGGGAACATCCAAGGGGCATGGGACACAGTGTCACCACAGGTGGGACTGTGCTGAGTCCACTGGTCCCTTAGCTTGGGCTGCACCAGTTAGATTCAACAGGTCTGAAGTCACCCATGTGTCAAGCCGAGAGGGGAAGTGTCAAGAGATGGGACAAGGTCCTGGTGCATCCAACCAGTCCCTGTTCTAGGCAGTTACGAAGCCTCCTCTCTAAGCCGAGTGCTGGGCTCCTCTCTCCTTCCCTCACACTGCAGGTCCTGGTCTGGCCACACTTCCTCCTCAGCCCAGCAGCTACTTCTTCTAGGAGCCTGTGTTCTCCCAGGAGCCCTCTGAGAGTGGCCCCAACACAACCCAACAGCATACACTGTGCCCACTGGCAGTAACTGACTCTCTGTGTTCAGCTCCTTAATGGGTGCCCTTGCTCTGTCCATCACTCCAGTGAAGGCTAAGCAAATTGGCCATGGCCTCATCTGCTAGTGAGGTGTCCTCAAGGGCATTCACCAGGGTGTCTCAACCAGAGGAAGCAGAATGTGTCAGAGGATGGTCTTCCAAGACCCTGACCCAAGGTGCCCAAGCTCCTTGAGCACCCAGCTTGGCCCTTAGCTTAGGAAAACTAAAGATTCTCTGCAGGGAGAGAGCAGGCAAGCAGCTCTGCCTGAGGCTGTGCTAGTCGCCGCAAGGAAGCTAGCTCACCCTAAGGGCTGGAGAGTGTGGAATGCTCCAGCATCCTTCCCAGCGCCTCAGGCACAGAACAGAGCAGTCTTCCGAGGTCCCTCCTCTCTCTGTACGTCTCACGGCTTCAGGGATACTTCAGGTCAGGACGAGTTACCGAGTTACCGTGCCCCTCATCCCTTCTAGGACCTGGGCTTCAGACTCCCAGACACCAGAGGTCCCTACCAGAGTGGAAGGGTCCTGTCTCTCCTTGCAAGAGACAGCCCCAGCGTTCCCAGTGGCCCAGCCCTGAGGCTGTTCTGCTTAGGGCGTGGGGACACAAACTCACCTCCACCTTCGCTCCGCATGCCGATGGTACCGCCAGTGTAGATGGCCAGCAGCCGCCGCTCAGGTTCAGTAGCACGCGCCATGGCTGGGACAGCGGACTACTCCTCAGTGGCGACAAAGCCAAAGAAAAAGCAAGACCGAGAAGCGGGAGGGGACTGCAGGGTGGGGCTTACTGGAGGTCTAGAGCTCCTCTGGTTGGTGGGAACTGAAGATCCAAGATAGGCTGAACCTGGGGTGAAGGAGGAGTCGCCTTCAAAGTAGAGAGCGGGACGCTTAAGTAGAGAGTGGACTCCTGTAAAGGGGACAGGAAGGATGTCTGCTGGGCTGAGACCATAGGGGGTGGGGCCTCAAAAAGGGGCGGGTTTTCTGGGTTTGCCTTACCTAACTTAGAGGCCAGGGACGTCCAGAATGCCCAGTCAGGGCCACTCTCCAGTCCCAGTCTAGACCCTCTCCACAAATTCCTTGAGTTTCTGATGCTGGGACTCACTTGTGATCTAGAGGCACCAGAAGGGCAGGCAACTGCAGGAGCAGGCTCCCAAACACTGGGAGACCCTGATGCAGAAATAGCACACCTACTGTGTGCTCCTGAACTTGGAGCAGACCCAACCTTTCAGAGGGAACAGAGTACAATCCCCAGGAATGTCCCCCTCTCCCGACTGCCTTAGGCAAAGGTGGGGCTATCTCAGATGGGATGGTGGGCTATGTTCCCCTGCCTTGATTACTTGCTGGGAGCTCAGAGGCCCAGAGGCTGAGAGTTCAAGATCTCAGGGACACAGGTTCAGATTCTTCTGGAACTTCTTAGGAGGACATGATGTTTTGCTGTGTCTTTGGTCTCTCTGTGTTTTGGACACCCACATCCAAACCATGATAGCACCCCTGGAGACCCAGTTATCTCCTTCAATACTGATCTGTCACTCAGGACCCTGTTAGCATACTGACTTACAAACCCAGGATACCATGTCTGGCTAGGAGCAGGCCATCTCTGCTGATATCCCAGCTCAGAAGATAAAGCCATGAAAGAACCAGGGCGAGTCAGCTGTGACAAGTGTCACAGCTCCACGGTTCTGCTCAATGCTCTGTGCACATTAGCTGCCAAACCATCCTCTCACTCAGGCACATGTCTTTACGTTCCTGTTCTGGAAACACAGCTCTAGTTATTCTTGAGTTTGCCCTCCAGAGACAGGATAGCAAGGGATAAAATGCTATGGTGGGGCCAGTGGCACCTGTAAACAGGACACAAAGAAGATGATAATGCTTCCACGGGGTACCAAGGTCTCCATGAAGAGCTGCCACGGTGGCAGAGTCAGGGCAGATCAGGACAGACATGCTAGGCAGTGTGAGCAGGTCTCTAAGGCTAGAACAATACTGGCTGGTTTTGCCAACTTGACACAAGCTAGAGTTAATTTGGGAAGAGGGAACCTCAACTGAGAAAAGGCTCCCTTGTTTTGGGCCCACCTCACTCCCTTCCCTACCCACTTTGGTTTTCCACTCACTTCTCCAGAGCACAGACCTCAAACTGCAACCCTTGACCCAGCAGTGCTCCCTGGAGCTTGTGGAAATGGCAGGAACCCAGGCCTTACTCTGGGCTTCCCCACCCCCCCCACCCCCGAGACAGGGTTTCTCTGTGTAGCCCTGGCTGTCCTGGAACTCACTCTGTAGACCAGACTGGCCTCGAACTCAGAAATCCGCCTGCCTCTGCCTCCAAAGTACTGGGATTAAAGGCGTGCGCCACCACTGCCCTGCTCACCCTGGGCTTCTTGACTCAGGGACTGCTGGTACCCAGCAACCCACACCATGGCACACCCTCCAGAGGCCACTGACACAAACCAAGATTAAAAGCCACTATTCTAGCCCAGGGTCCAGCAGACAATGGCCCATAGGGAAAAGCTGTCACCCCTGCTTTGAACAGAAGACAGCTTTCCTAGGATGGCCAGGCTCACTGTGAGGGGCAAGTCAGGTCCCAGGAACACAGCTGGCCTTCCATCAGTGAAGCAGGTGCAGAAGACCTGTCCTCAACTGGATTCTTGTCCCACCCTTTTCCAAGAATGCAGTGGATAGATGTGAGATTATTGTCAGTTGGGATAAACCCTAAGGGGATCAAACAGATTACTATACTCGGCTAAAATGAAACCGGTTTGAGCTCCTGGTAGCTGTGGAATGCTAGCAACCCCGAGAAGTATTGTATGTAGCTCAATGTTCTCTAAGGCCCTGGGATGCCAACCAGGAGTCGTCCATTGCAGAGCTCTGGAAAATGTCACACCCAAAGCTCTCGGCAGGCTTCTGGGCGCCAGCCTTGTGGAACACATTTGCAGGGCTGGGATCCTTACAGTTCTCCCAGACTTCAGGAGCAGCAGGTCACTGGGTGGTCTCCGTGTGTGGAGGCTGAACCTGCCACTGGAGTGAATTCCTGTCCACAGCTGAAGCATAGAGCCACAGCAGATTCCAAGGCAGGAAAAAGTCCTCTATCTACAGTCACTGGTCAAGTCTTGGAAACTGGCTCCAGGCAGAAACCTCAGGCACCAGGGTCCTCTCTCCAGTGAGTCCTGAAGGCACTTCAATTGTCACCTCTTCTCCGTGGAATTCTAATGCATCCTGCATACTCAAAGTCTAACTTCCAGGGTGCTAGTTGGACCAAGCTGGGTCCTGACTTACTAAATGTCCACCAAAAGTTGCTACAAGTTCACAATCAGGTCTCTGCTGGTGCTTAACTGTAAAAATGTTTTGTTCAGGAGGCGCTACTGGCCCCCGCCACTGCCCCACTTTGTCCAGCCAGCAGTTCTGTGTTTGCTTTGAGGCTGCTTCTGCACTGACAGTAATTGGCAGTCTACTTCAGAGCTGCAGCTGTCAGAGACTCCCAGAATGCTTTGTACTCAGACCCCAACCTACTTCAGCTGTAGCAGATGCAGGGCAGGCCACTGTCCACAGGGTGTCACTCCACCTTAAGGCTAGGGGACCTCAAAGCTGTCACAGAGGAAGGAAGACTCCATGAAGTATAGAACCACAGCTGTGAATGTAAAGAAGCCCTGGGAACAGCCTTCACTAAGCGCATAGCAGGTTCTCCAAGCTGGGGCGGTCTCTCTTGCCTTCCATTGTGATAGCCTCTATGGTGCCAATGCTGTAAGTCCCATAGGAATGCTGCTCCATGAATCCCCGAGATGGTGCTGAAGCAGACACTGTCCTATTGGGCAGGCAAGAAATAAAGGCACACAGACCACAAGGAACCATGGATACTACACAGGCAGGGACGCATAGCCCAATTCCCTGTGGCTGACGGGAATGGGCAGAGCCACAATTACAAAAGAAGATGGAGCCACCTGTGCAGATGTAAGACTCTGGGGAGCCTTAGCTTACCAGAGACCCCTCCCCCCAAGTGAACACATGGAGTTGGGGATGCAAGAGGAATTTACTGATTCAGCATGCTATGGTCGGGGCTGGAGAGATGGCTGAGAGGTTAAGAGCACTGACTGCTCTTCCAGAGGTCCTGAGTTCAATTCCCAGCAACCACATGGTGGCTCACAACCATCTTTAATGGGATCTGATGCCCTCTTCTGGTGTGCCTGAAGACAATGACTTTGTACTCACATACATAAAATAAATAAATAAACCTTTAAAAAAAAGCATGCTATGGTCGTTCTGCATACCAAGACAGGAGAACAACCCCAAGTAGCCCGTTCAGGGACCTTATATATGGATTTTAGAGCAGCAGCCATTAGGCACAATGTGACTGGCAGAACAGTGTGACTTTTGAACTGACTGGTCTTTAGGGAATGAGGTAGCAGGGGCTTAATCAGCCCCTCCCTTCCAGCCTATGTGATCTCTAACCTGTTTCTTCTAGGAGGGGAGGGGTGCCCATGTGCTGAGGGAGGGGGGCCCCTAGTGGAATATCTCAAAGTTCCTGAGCTGACTTCTCACAGACATGGGGTGTAGGGGGTGTGGGAGAAGGCCTTCAAGATCTCAACCTGGGTACTCTGAAATGTCACATAATGGCAGTATACAGACACTGATCCAGGTGGTCAGTGGTGGGTTCCAGCTTCCTCTGAAGGTCAGTGTCTTCTGTGAGGCATTGTCTCTTCCAACAGTCTCAGAGAACACAGCAGCTGGGGCCTTTGCACCCCCCCCCAACCCCTGCTGCATCCCTGCATCACCCCATCTCCAAATTCCAGTAGCAGCCGCAGAACCCAACAGTCTGGGAGCCACAGGGGTGTCACAGCACCCACAAGCCACTCTGCAAAGCAGAGAAGCCTCTGGTGGCAGTGTACAAAGGACATTCTCCCGGAAAAGCTTACAAACCCAAGAGAAAAGGCTGAAGCTACAAAATTTCCAGAAGGAAACAAAGAAGGGCTTGTTTGTGGCCTTTCTTCCAGTGAGTCAATGCCAGGCACCAGCTACAAGAATTCAGACCTAAGAAAACAAACCATGAAAACTGCTTCTACTCAGTAAAAACGCCATGACGCCTGGGTTATGTAGTAAGGTGTAGGCTTGGGCTACACAGAGACCCTAGCCCAAACTGTAAAAAGAAAGAAAGAAAGAAAGAAAGAAAGAAAGAAAGAAAGAAAGAAAGAAAGAAAGAAAGAGAAAAGAAAAAAACAAGACAACAACAAAGGACACATTAAAAGTAATTAGGCCGAAAGAAGGGCGGTGGCTGGAGCTGGAGAGAAGGCTGGGAGGTCAAGAGCTCTTGCTGCTCCCACAGAGGACCTGGGATCAGTTCCCAGCACCCACAGCAGGTGTCTCTCAACCATCTGTAGCCTCAGCTCCAAGGAATCTGGTGCCCACTTCTGGCCTCCATGAGCACTGGAGACATATGGTGCCCATGCATACACTCGGCGCACACACACACACACACACACACACACACACACACACACACACGATAAAGAAACAAATCTTTTTTTTTAAAACAGTGAATTAACCCTATGCAAAGCCTAATTTAAAGCACATTAAAGATCTATAGGCAAGATTTAAGCTGAAGAGGCTCTTAGGAGAACGCAGAAGAACACAAAAGGGCAAGGGACTTGGAACTTCTGTTGAACCTGGGTGCGAGGCTGAAAGCATGAGCAAAAACCAGCCAGAGGAGAAAGGTGGCTTACAGGTACAGGGGGGTGTCCAGAGGCTCTGACCACTAAGGAATGGCCACCCAGGCACCAAAATGTGAGATAACCAACCTAAAAACAGCAAGTGTCATCAAGTTCACAAAGAAAGGCACCAGAAACCACGTGATTATGGAAGGAGCCAACTAACCTCTTACGTGTGCGCAGTGGCAGGCAAAACCCCAAGCAGCTAATGCTTCACACCCAAACCGCTCCTACCTGGGGATGAGTACTCTAAAACAATAAAACAGAAAGAACAGAAACAAAGTAAAGGAAACGAAGCCTGAGGTGGGGATCTGGGACAGCCTGCCCTGCGGGTGGAACCGCAGCAGAGTTCTGGGAAGCCGCCTGGGTGGGTCCACAGCTGGACCCATGACCACACCGCACCACACAAAAGCTGGAGGGAAAAGCACCACATATCTGGCCCCAGCACAGGCTCAGGAGAAATGTGGCCTGGATGAGGGGAAGGAAGGGGATCCTGTCATGTGACACGTAGACGAACTCCTGGGACAGAATTAAGAGAAATAAGGCAGTTACAGAGACATATGGGTCTCTGCTCCTTCAGACACCCGAATGTGCTGGAGACTGAACCTGCAATGAACAGTGCGGGCATGTGTGGTCTCTGGGAGGTGTCATGAGTGTCTCACCCTCACATGTGGACTAATGCCATCCCTCAAGGACTTCACTGAGGGAATTTGGTTCCTTTGCTCTTTGCCACATAAAGATACTGTATTCAAGCTGGGCAGTGGTGGCACACGCCTTTAATCCCAGCACTTGGGAGGCAGAGGCAGGTGGATTTCTGAGTTCGAGGCCAGCCTGGTCTACAGAGTGAGTTCTAAGACAGCCAGGGCTACACAGAGAAACCCTGCCTCGAAAAAAAATACTGTATTCAAGGCACCATCTTGGATGCACAGACATGGTCCTCACAAGACACCAAGCCTTGAACTTCCTAGTCTCAGAGAAGTAAAGATTTTCTTCTTTATAAATTATCTAGGCTCGGGTGTTCTGTTACAGCAACACAAAATGGGCTAATGTGCTAACATAGTTAAACACATAGAGAGAGAACATGGAGTGTTGGTTGCCAGGCTAGGAGAAGGAGGGTGAGGAGATTGTTAGGTGGGCTCAGAGTTTCAGATATGAAAGATGAAATAGTCTAGGGGATAGAGAGATAGCTCAGTGGATAAATGTTTGATGTGCAACCATGAGGACAGATCTCAACAACTATGTAAAAGCCAGGCATGGCAGCCAGAGCCTCAGTCGGAGAAAGATGGATCCTAGGGCCTCACGGGCTAGCAAGGCTAGCCACAACAGTGAGTCTCATATTCAGTGTCTTAAAAAATAATACAAACATAGCAGAGGAAGATGCCTGCTGCCAGCCCCCAGCCTCCAGACATGCATGGACAAAGACCACACTCACATACACACATGAGCACATATGCATCCCACGTATGTGTACACTTGCTGAACACGACTGAACCACACACTTAAGAATTACGTTCAGGCGGGGAGGACAGCTTGCCCAGTAAAGTACTTGTTATCGCAAGAACCTGAGTGCAGTCCCCAGTCAGTGCAAAATGAAAGCCAAGGATGGTGGTGAGTGTGTACTTCTAATCCCAGTGCCCAGACGGAAAGACAGGCCTGCTGGGCAGCCAACCTAGAGAACTAGGTAAGTTTAAACCAGAAAGACCTTGTCTCAAGAAAGGAGGTGGGCAGCACCTGGAGAATGACATGTAAGATTGTTCTCTGACCTCCACAATCCCACACGTGCACACAAGTGCACCTTCACACACATACATGTGCCTGCATACATGCAAACACACATGCATGCATGTGTACCTTCACACACATACATGTACCTATATACACCCAAGCAAACACAAACAGTTACTGTGGTGATTTTTCTGTTGTGTAGTTTTCCCTCACAATTAAAAAAAAAAACAAAAAAACAGATTAAATCAGGCAAGGCAAAAATGCCCACCAGCCATGTATCTTATGAGGAACTAAGCTGTGAACAAATAACCTCCACAACTCAATAAAAACATAAATATGAGTGTATGCTGGCACACACCTGCAATCCCAGCACTCAAGCTGGAGCAGAATGACCCCAGTTCTAGGATAGCCTGGGCTGCAGAGAGAGATTCTATCTCAGACAAACATTTGGACATAGGATCTAACACACACTGTGGAAAAGAAGGGACGGGTAAGTGTAAATAAAGCAGGAAGTAGCTGGGCATGGTGGTGCACAGATGTTATCCCAGCACTCAGAAGATTGAGGCAGGAAGATGATTGGAGGGCAGCCGGCTCTACAAAGCCAATTCCAGGCGAACCTCAGCTGCTCTTCAAGACCCTGTCTCAAGGAAAGACAAGATGAAACAGCAGGAAGGGACGTGGGCGCTGACAGAGGACAACACCCACAGGCAACACACTCACACCCACAGAGAGCCTTGGCCACCCCACACTCTCTTTGGACAGACTGTGACTGAGACCCTAGGGGAGGATTGGCTGGTGGGAACCAGGTACCACAGAATCTCCTGGGAAGCCTTTGGCAGGTAAGCAAGCTTTGCACCAGTGAGCACAGCCACCCTCCTGCAGGGCCCTCCCTAGCCCTCTGCTGGCATGTTGGGATAGAACAGTAAGCTCCAGCTCTGTCACATTGTGGGCAGCAGAAGAATGACCCTGAGCTGACAGGGCTCTGTAACACTTAGGGAGGTGGTGGCTTTTGATGACCTTAAACTACCTTTGCTCCATGATCCAGTAACCCCACAACTTCTGGGCACTTATCCAGGAGAAATGAAAATGTGATCAGAGACTTGTCCTTAGCATCTGTACTCGTGATAGAGAAAAAGCAGGAGGAGGCCAAGTGACTGTCTGGGGGAGATGGATGGAGACACAGGCATACTTGTGCAATGGGCTGAGAAGAACAAACACTGACTTGCACAACGACACAAGAAACCTATAAAACACTCTGTTGAGCGAAAGCAGCACAGCCCCAGGGTACACTCAGCAGGGTCTGCCTCACGTGGACCTCCGCACACTTACTCAGCAGAGTGACCACAGGGGGCCACTCAAATTCTGAGATATAGGATCACCTGTGGGAACAGGGACACCCTGTTGCCATGTGCAGGAGGCAGAGGCTGGCACCGGCCCAGTTCACTTTGCCACAGAGCAGACTTGCAGGCTCCCTGAGTGTGATGGGCACCTTAGAGGGAGGGAGGGAGAGAGGGAGGGAGGGAGGGAGGGACGGACGGACGGAGAGAAAGAGCACTGTGGTGGTGAATTGAGAATAGTCATTTAGGAAAGGCAAGTGAGTTTCCTGGAGGTAGCCATTTTGCAAGGTTGCAGTGGATGCACTCTGGAAGGGCACAGCCCCAGAGACTTCATCCCAGGATTGTTTCCTGTGCTGATATGCCTTTCCTGTCACTATAGCCTAATGATTCCTGGGCATTAGCCCACCCTATGGAGAAAATTCCCTGCAGATCAACATGAAGATGAACTTTCATGACTTAATGCTGTTTAGATGAATTAATGACTTTATAGATTTCCTGGCTTGATTCAAATAATTTTAAGAAGAAAATTTAAGGAGATGGTTTTAGTAGTTTTGACAGAAAGAGGAAATAAAGTTAGAATCAAGAATAGAAGCCCTGTACTGGCTGGTTTTATGTGTCAACTTGACACAAGCTGGAGTTATCACAGAAAGGAGCTTCAGTTGAAAAAATGCCTCCATGAGATCCAGCTTTAAGGCATTTTCTCAGTTAGTGATCAAGGGGGGAGGACCCCTTGTGGGTGGTGCCATCCCTGGGCTGGTAGTCATGGATTCTATAAGAAAGCAAGCTGAGCAAGCCAGGGGGAGCAAGCCAGTAAGGAGCATCCCTTCATGGCCTCTGCATCAGCTCCTGCTTCCTGACCTGCTTGAGTTCCAGTCTTGACTTCCTTTAGTGATGAATAGCAATGTGGAAGTGTAAGCTGAATAAACCCTTTCCTCCCCAACTTGCTTCTTGGTCATGATGATTTGTGCAGGAATAGAAACCCTAAGACAAATTGGTATCAGCATAGTGGGGTATTCCTGTGAAAACCTGACCATGTTTTGGGGAGGACTGTGGAAGGACTTTGGAACTTTGGGCTAGAAGATCCATTAGATGTTA
>CM052705.1:112435819-112447348 GCA_028551405.1 Uromys caudimaculatus | reverse complement strand
CTGGAGCTGAGAAATTAGTGGTGATTAAGAAGAGACCAGCATCATTGAGGTGAAATCTTCTGGGAAGTGTTTTTTGAGAGCACAGAGGCTGTGTTCCAGAGATAGCCAAGGTTGTACCTTGTGCTGTGGCTGGACTTGGTAATGTGTAAGAGTCACCCAGGTGGTACTGGTTATGAAGGCATGAAGGAGTCATGAAGAGCAGCTGAGGCCTGGGCACTGTGAGAGGCCGTGGACGGCCAATGGTAAAGGTACAGCCTCAGTTGCAATTGATGGCCCAGGACTGAAGGGGTCATGCAAAGGAGGTGAGGCTTGGCACCATGAAGAGAGCTTATGAGAGGCTATTGGTGAAGCCTAGTTACAGCAGAAGACAGCAATGTTTCAGAGATGCTAGTACCATGAGATGACCACCAAGAACAGCAGCAGCTGTGGAGTACAGGCAGCTGGAGCCTAGAAGACAAGGTGTGTGCTACAAATGGCAGAGCTGGAGAAGTGACCCAAGCCCTTGGAGGAACCCAGAAAATCGTGAGTGGATCCCAGACATTGGACAGTTGGAGTTTGATTTTGATTTTGATTGTGACTGTGCCTTGATATTTTTCCCTCTTGAAGGAAGAAGGTATTTTAGTGGAGCCCACAGTTAAGAGACTTTTTAAAAAAATATTTATTTATATGAGTACACTGTAGCTATCTTCAGACACATTAGAAAAGGGCATCAGATTCCATTACAGATGGTTGTGAGCCACCATGTGGTTGCTGAGAGTTGAACTCAGGACCTCTGGAAGAGCAGTCAGTGCTCTTAACCACTAAGCCATCTCTCCAGTCACAACTTGAGAGACTTTTAATTGTAAAAAGACTTTGAATTTTAAGAGATCAGGTGTTTTAAAGGGATTGAAATTTTAATATGTAAGAATTTGCAAAGACTGTGGAACTTTTAAAGTTATTTAGATCTTGGGGATGAATAAGGAAGTAAGGGTTGAGGCTTAATAGTGATGTGTTTGTGTGTCAAGTTGACAAGGGGTCAATTGTACTGGCTGGTTTTATGTGTCAACTTGACACAAGCTGGAGTTATCACAGAAAGGAGCTTCAGTTGAAAAAATGCCTCCATGAGATCCAGCTTTAAGGCATTTTCTCAATTAGTGATCAAAGAGAGTGGGCCCCTTGTGGGTGGTGCCATCCCTGGGCTGGTTGTCTTGGGTTCTATAAGAAAGCAAGCTGAGCAAGCCAGGAGAAGCAAGCCAGTAAGAAACATCCCTTCATGGCCTCTGCATCAGCTCCTGCTTCCTGACCTGCTTGAGTTCCAGTCCTGACTTCCTTTGGTGATGAACAGCAATGTGGAAGTGTAAGCCAAATAAACCCTTTCCTCCCAACTTGCATCTTGGTCATGATGTTTGTGCAGAAACAGAAACCCTGAATAAGACATGCCTCCTCCTCATAGAATAGTAAGCAAAGGCTGCATTATAAGGAATACAATGAGCTTTCATAAATTACACTAAGAAGAGAAACAGGCTTGGGACAGATTTGTAATCAAGGAGAAATGTTAATTTTAGGTCAGGTCCAAGGATGAAGCCATGGGCGTGTACTATGATAAAGCAAGGCCATGTGAAACTGTGGCTTCGAACTTATAATGAGCTTAAGAATGAAACACAGCTTTGAGCTTCCTATTAATATCTTTCTATAACTCCCCTTTTGTATAACATTTTATCTATAAGGTAATTTTATAAAAAACGTTTGTCTGAAAAGGTATAAATTGACAGAAGAAAGAAATAAAGTGTGGCATTTGGGGCTCAGCCCTGTCCACCAAATGTGTGTGTGTGTGTGTGTGTGTGTGTGTGTGTATTTGTTTATATGTATACACATACACATGTGTGTAGGTGTATGTGTATGCATGTAAGTATGCATGAACACTTGTGAATTGTTGAGACAGGTGGTTGGGTGGGGCCAAAGTGTGTGCGTGTGTGTGTGTGTGTGTGTGTGTGTGTGTGTGTGTGTGTCTTGTGTCTGTGTCTGTGAGTGATTGAATTCTCCCTTTTTTCCTCTTCTTTTCTCTTTGGCTCACAAAGAGCTAACAAACTCCAAGCCCCTTGAACCAGAGAGAAACTAAGCCTTTTTTCTAATTTCCCTGCTGCTATCAGAGAGAGTAAAATTACCAGAAGCCAGTGGCTTTTAGCCACAGAATAGCAAAGAGTTAAGGACAGAACTGCCAAAAAGTAAACAGCTTTTGGCCATGCAATCTCTGATGGAACTGCCAAAGGTAAAACAGCTTTGGCCGGATCTCACTCCCCTTCGCTGTCTTCCTCAGGAAACTGGGTGCTGGGAAAAACCCCAGCAGTGAATACTGTCAACTGGGCAGGATCTAGAGTCAACTAGGAGACAGACCTTTGGGCATGTCTGTGAAGGTGTTTCTAGCTAGGGTTAGTCAAGGGAGGAGGCTCTACCCTAAATGTGGATGGCACCATCCCATGTGCTCCCAGACTGAAGAAAACAGACAGCAAGCCGAGCACCAGCTTTCGTCTCCTCTGCGTCCTGACTGTGGATACAGTGTGACCTCAAGCTCTTTTACTGGGTGCTTTGTCACAGTGATGAGAAAAGTAATTCAAGTATCGATGCTGAAACGGTATTGATTTCAATTCCGTTGGAACTGAACTATTGATTGATCATGCTGGCTATTTCATATTATATCAGCCCTTGTGGTTGAATTGTTAACCTGACACAACCTGGGAAGACAGACTCAGTGAGGGATTGTAATTGTCCACATTGGGATGTGTTTGTAAGGGGTCATCTAAATTAACTGGTGTGGGAAGACCCAGTCCACTGTGGGCAGCTCCATTCCCTAGGCTGGGGTCCGGAACTGTCTAGGGGTAGAGAATCCAAGTTGAGCAGAGCAAGCAAGCAGGTGAGTGTGCCTGTGCTCATTTCTCTCTGCTCCTCACTGTGGACACAATGTGACTAGCTGTTTGAAGTTCCTGCCTTGACGTCCCCACAATCATGGCCTGTGACCTGGGATTACAAACTAAAATAAACCCCTTTCTCCTGCAAGTTGCTTTTTGTCTGTATGTTTATCATAGCAACAAAAATGAAACTAGGACACTAAGCAAGCAACAATGCCAAACAAAAGTAGCCAGAGCACCGACTTCTATATCAACATGCTTCCAGGGCTGGAGAGATGGGTCTGCAGCTAAGAGCACTGACTGCTTCTCCAAAGGACCCAAGTTCAATTCCTAGCACCCGCATGGCACCTCACAACAGTTTGCCAAGCCCATTTCCAGAGATTCAAAGCCATCTTCTGGCCTTTGAGGGCACCAAGCATTCACTGATGCACATATATACATGCAGACAAAATACCCATAAAACAAATATACATAAAACAAACAAAAAGTCTGCTTCCATGGGTTGGTTGCAGGTCTGCCCCCTGCACTCACAGGAAGGAATTCACTGACAAATGGTATCTCAGGTACTGGCTCCCTGCAGTGCTGGAAGGCAAACAGTAGGTGGCAGTGGTGGTCCAACTGACCAAGCCAGGTGCTATGGAAGCCTTCCCTAGACTCTTTCTTGAAACTGACTCGTTGGAAAATACTATTTCAGGGGAGAACATGGTGTAAGCACTGGCATGCTGCTTCCTAATTGCAGGTCTTCAAGAGCACAGGATAATTGAGACTCCTCAGAAGCCTTTGAATGCTACAGTGTTCTGAGGTCAACATGGCACTTTCTTTTAGATAACAAATAGCACACTGAAAGGCAGGCGCTGGCTGTCTCCAGCATCTTCCTCCCTGTGGAGTGACTGCCTGGCCTCTGCAGTGAGGCTCCAGATGGGCACAGGTCCTGCCCGGCTTTTGTAGCCTATTCTGTGGAAAGAGAAGACGCCCAACATGCTGGCTGGCATGGACTCTGATGCCTGCCTGTGCTGCCTGTGCTCCTCAGAGGCAGAGAGACATGAGCACAGGAAACAGTGGCTTCATGCCACCTTGTCACAAGCATAGTGTAGTGTACATCTGCGGTTGCTTTTGCTCACGCCCCCCATTGCTCTCTGTCTTCCCGCCCTGCTCCCGAGAGACCTCTGCCTCCCCCTCTGCTTTTATGTCTCCCACATGTGTCCATGTTTTAAAAACTCCAGATTCTGGATATTGGGGAAAACACGTGGTATTTGTTTTTCTGAGTCAGCTTCATTTTCTTAGCAGGTTGATCTCCCAGTCCATCCATTTTTCACGGAAAAAAAAATGCAATTTTACTCTTTACAATTAAGGAAACCCATATTGAATGTGCACACCAAATGTTCCTTATCGGTTTATATGCTGACAGGCATCGAGGCTGAGTTAGTATCATGGCCACTGTGAACAGTGTCACAGCGAACGTTGTACAGGTATCTCTATAGCATGCTAACTTGAAATTCCTTGGGTGAGATGGAATATCAAGAGAGGTTGGTTTTGTTTGTTTGTTTGTTTGTTTGTTTGTTTGTTTTTTGAGATAGAGTCTCTCTAGGTAGACCAGGCTGGCCTTGAATACACAGAGAGCCACCTGCCTTTGCCTCTAGAGCACAGGGATTACAAGTGTGAACTACTGTGTCTGGCCAGAGTCTCAATGTCCATGTATATACACACACACACACACACACACACACACACACACACACACACACACACCTTTATACTGTGTACATATATATGTATATAAAATATCACTTCATTCTTTTTCAAATCTTTGGCCTCTTTTTTCTTTAATTGTTGCTGCAGATATGTCTGTCTGTCTGCATGTCTTTCTGTCTTCCTAAATGTACAAATACAACCTACTCAGTTACATGTTTTCAGGGCTGACCATGTGGTCTTGGATAACCAACTGTGTTCTTCCCTAAACAAGAACAACACAAGCAGATGGGCAAACATGGTGGGGGGGAGAGGGGAGATACACAAGGCCTCAACTTAGAAGGACTACAGCCAGGTGGTGTGGTGATGCCTGGAGGAGGCAGAGGCAGGCGGGTCTCTGGGAGTTGGAGGCCAGCCTGGTCTACAGAGCAAGTTGCAAGACAGCCAGGGCTAAAACAGAAACCCTGTCTCAAAAACAAAAACAAAAAACAAAACAAAACAAAAAGTGAAGAAGGAGCAGGCGCAGGAGGAGGAGGGAGAGGAGGAGGAAGAGGAGGAGGAGGAGGAGGAGGAGGACTACAGATAACTAGGGATTGCTGAGATTGGAGTAGTCTTTTCCCAGGGATGAGCATGTGTGGACCGTTTATTTATTGGCCACTAGTGCTTCTCTTCACGAGATCTGTTCATTTCCCACCGACTGGCTGACTCGTTCTGTCTGGGCTTATGGTTTCAGTTCTCTGTGGCCGGGATTAGACTGTCAGACATTCAGCTGACAAAGCTTTTCTCCCAACCTGTCTCTTTGTTCTTGTTTCCCTTGCCGTGTGAAGGATATTCACTTTTATACAATCTTGATGTTCAGTCCTCGCTATGATTTCCTGAGACGCTGGGTCCCTGTCCTACAACGTGGTCCGTGCCTCCCTCTTTAAGCGTTTCCCCCCATCCCATTTCAGAGTTTCGGGTCTTAAGGTCATTAAGGTCTTGCGTCCATTTTGAACTGATTTTTATAGAGAGCAAGAGAGAGGGATCTAATTTCATTGTTCCATACGTGGATACTCAGTGTATTAGTCAGGGTTCTCTAGATTCACAGAACTTATAGGTAGTCTCTATATAGTAAGGGAATTTGTGGACGACTTACAGTCTGTAGGCAAACTCCCCAACAATGGTCAGCAGTAGCTGTGAATGAAAACCCGAGGATCTAGCAGTCGCTTAGTCCCACAAGGCTCGCAGGCAAAGAAGATTGAATCTTCCTCCTTCCAATGTCCTTATGTAGATCTCCAGCAGCAGGTGTGGCCCAGATTAGAGATGTGTGTACCACCACACCTGAAACTTGTGTCTTCCAGACTCAAGATCTAGATCACAGGTGAGCCTTCTAATTCTGGATTGCAATTAACTCCAGATACAGTCAAGCTGACAATCAGAAATAGCCACTGCACTCAGCTTCCTCAGCTCCATATGTTGAAAAAGCTGTCTTTGCTCAAATGCCAGTTTGGGGCACCTGTGCTCAGCTCTGTGCTATCTTTTGAGATGAGGTGAGGTGAGGTTCCCAGCACAGCTCTTCTGTCCGGACTGCTTTGGTCATCCTGAGTCTTTTGCATGTGTCTTTGCTTTATTTCTGTGGAGAAAGGCACTGGAGCCTTATAGGGTTGCACTGAATCTGGAGATTGCTTTTGGTAACGTGGCTGGTTTGGGCATCTGTAAGGTATTTAAGCACAGAACTGTACCATCTACACAGAGGCACATTTGACTTCTCTCCTATTTGTGGCCCCTGATCTCTCATCTCCCCCCCACCCCTCGCTCACTTTATTTCCCTGGTTGTGAGTTAAAACTTATATTGAATGAGAGTGTGAAAGACCTCCGAGCTGGGGAGAACCTTGCTCAAGTCTCGGGATGGCGCAACCCCCCAAGAACTCACGAAAGACCGTCCTTGCTGCAATCACACGAGGTTTATTGGGGGACCAGTGCACTGGGGTGGAGCTCATAACCCACGCAGGGGCAGAGGAGTTTGACCCCGAGCAGCTTAAGTCAGGGGTATTTAAAGGAAAAAACCACAAAGCAAGGGGTGGGGAACGGAAAGAATTTGTGTTATGGGGAAGTACAGAATGTTCTAAGTTAGTCACAAGGCAGTTGCACAAACATTTTTGTGGTTAGCTAGTTCCTGAAACATTGTGCCTCTGGTCCTGGGGCCAGGCCAAGGTCACCCGTTTCTTAGGGGAAAGAATGCAGCTGGGTGGGGTTTTGCCCAGGCATGTAGTTTCTAGTCTTGGCTCTAAGTTTGCTAGGGGTCTAAACTTCCTCATAAGGGGGTCAGGTCTTTCAAGTGGGGGAGAGTGGGCATCTTGGTCTCATCCCTGACTTTAGGAAATGCTTTCAGCACCCTGTGTAACACGGTGATGGCTCTAGGTCTGCATATATAGGCTTTATTGTGCGGACACATCATCCTTTATTTCTAGTTTCCTCGGCGTCCTTATTGGGAGGGATGCTAGACTTGGTTAAAGAATTCTTCTGCATCTTTTGAAATGATCATGTGATCATTTCTGTCCCTAGCTTGTTCACGCATTGAATTACATTTATTGATGTATTTTGAACTACTCTTGCATCCCCAGAATGAAAAAAAAAAAACATTAATCATGATATATTTTTAAAATATGCTATTAAATTTGGCTTCAAAGTATTTTTGAGTTTCTTTTTCTATTTTTAAAAAATATTTTAATGTGTATGAGTATATTGCCCTTAGGTATGTCTGTGAATCACCTGTGTGCTTCAGTCTGAATGGCCAGAAGAGGGTGTCAGATTCCCAGAAACTGAAGTTACAGACAGTTACATACACGCAGGTGCTGTGAATTGAACCCAGTGTCTCTGGAAGAGTAGCCAGAGCTCTTAACCTCTGAGCCATCTCTCCAGCCCCTTATTGGGAATGTCTGTGGTTTTTTTTTGTTTGTTTGTTTTTGTTTTTTAAGATTTACTTATTTATTTATTATGTATATAATGGGTCAGAAGGCGGCACCAGATCCCATTACAGATGGTTGTGAGCCACCATGTGGTTGCTGGGAATTGAACTCAGGACCTTTGGCAGAACAGCTAGTGTTCTTAACCTCTGAGCCTGCCTGTGTATTTTTTATCATGGAAATTGGTCTATAGTTTCCTTCTTTGTTGTACCTTGTCTGGTCTGGGGATCAGGATGGCACTGGCTCTATTCAGTGGGCTGGTAGTGCTTTTGTATTTACCGGTCAGGTTTGTGGGGTGTAGGTGATGATTCTTCTTTTAAAGTCTGATAGAATTCAGCAGTGGATCTGTCTGGTCCCCGGCCTTTCCTGCTTCAGGAGACTTTTTTTATTACTGCATTAATGTCACTGTTCATTTTAGATCTGCTGAAGTTGTTTATATTCTCTTGATTACATTTTGGCAAGTCATACATACATACCTAAGACTTCATCTATTTCTTTTAGATTCCCCAGATTTTAAATATATACATTTAAAGAACACTCCTTAAAGATCCTGTGAATTTCACAAGCATGTCTTCGTGCCCTCTTTTCGAATTGCCTGGGTCTTCTCCGCCTCCTGATTAGTTTAGCTAATGCCTGGTCATCTTGTTTGCATTTTCAAAGACCCAACTCTGCTTTCTTGACCCTTTGTTCTCGGAGTCTCTCTGTCTTGTCAGCCTCTGCTGCCCCTTCATCTCCCCACAGATTTGTGGAACTGTTGGGCTGCATGCTGGGAGCCTTCCTCAGGGACCTCTGGCCCAGCCTAATGCAAGGGTTCCGGCAAGGGGGAGAGTGTGAGCAGGGACGGAATCTCCTCCGCAGTGGTCCCTGTGGTTGCCGCCTGGGTTGTGCGGAGACACTGCACCCACTGCCCTGTGCTGAGCCAGCCCGGGCTGAGCTCACGAGAGGCCTACTAGCCGGTGGAGTGAGGGAAGCTTCTGGCGGCGGTGTTCAGGAGAGCAGATCTCGTCCCAGCCCAAGTATTACAGCTCTTAGGACAGAAGCTCTCAGACACTGGAGTAGTTCTCGCACCTTTATTCCTTCTGGATGGCGGGCACTCCTACACAGGTTGGGACGGTCTAATATACTTTTTGGGAGGGGTCAGGGGTTTGACAACAGATACTTCCCATTGGTTTGGTCTGAGGGCTTCGTGGCACCTTATTTGCATGTGGGAGGGCTTCGCGTTGCTCCTACATGACAAATCTCACATGACAGGCCTCTCTGTGGGGGTTGTAAAGGCTGTAGCTGTTTTTACAGGAGTCTTCCAGAGCATTGGCCAAAAGCATATTGCGGTCCCTCGGGTGCCAGATTGCCTGCCACAGACCACTGCCCCACGTGGAACAGCTTGCTCGTGTTTTTCTAAGCCCTTGAGGTGCATAATTGAGTTTTGATTTATTTTGGACAAGGTCCTGAAAGACCTGACCCCTTAAGAGGAAAGTTAGACCCCTAGCACACTTGGAACCAGAAACAGAAATAGGACTGAAATTGCCTGCTTGATCAAACCCCACCCAGCTGCATTCTTCCCCCTAAGAAACCAGTGACCTTGGCCTGGCCCCAGGGCCAGAGGCATAATGTTCCAGGAACTAGCTAACCATAAAAATGTTTGTGCAACTGCCTTGTGACTAACTTAGAACATTTTGTACTTCCCCATAATGCAAATTCTTTCCGTTCCCCACCCCTTGCTTTGTGGTTTTTTTCCTTTAAATACCCCTGACTTCAGCTGCTCGGGGTCGGACTCCTCTGCCCCTGCATGGGTTATGAGCTCCACCCCAGTGCACTGGTCCCCTGATTAAACCTCATGTGATTGCAGCAAGGACGGTCTTTCGTGAGTTCTTGGGGGGTTGTGCCATCCCGAGACTTGAGCGAGGGTCTCCCCAGCTCGGAGGTCTTTCATTTGGGGGCTCGTCCAGGATTTGCTACCACCCTGGTCTGTGAAAACCTACTTGGAGGTGAGATTCTGTTTGTGTTCTTGTTCGTCTGTGCAGGCTGAAGTCTGAATCTGTATTTTCGGTATGCGAGCGCAGTCTGGTTTGCAGTCGCTCTCGGCCCCGTGAGGGGCCGATGATCTCCCAGTCTCAGGTAGAGGCTGGGGGCGTGATCAGCCGACGGGCTAGGGGGATCACCGACTGTTGCCCTGGGAGACGTCCCAGGAGGTCTGGAGGGACCCCAGGGATGCCTGGGAGATTCCCGTTGGGGTGCCGGAGAGGACGCGGTCCTCCCAGCCATCTGGTTTTCTGTATTGGTTTTGTTTGTCTCAGTGGAAACGGGCCCTTGTCAGTCTTTGTCTGTGTATTTTCAGTATCTGTTTTGTCTTGTTTGCGACTTTGACGATGGGATAGACGATATCTACTCCCCTCCCTAAGTTTGACTTTACGCTCGAGCAGGTATTGTTTGTCTCCCTCTTTGTCTGTTTTCTGTCCTCCTTCTCTTTTGTGGTGCCTACTTATGGTTTTGCTTGCAAGCCTCCGGGCACTTTGGTGCCATCTGTCTGGGCACTTCGGTGCCACTGTCTAGTGGTGTTCAGGGTGGGTAGACATCCCTGAATGCCATGGCCACGGAGGGACCGAGGGACACCTTGGACCCTCAGTTTGCCTGAGTATCTGGCTTCTGCCAATGCGGCAGGGCCACCTGGTTTCTGAGTCTGTGGAAGGGACAAACTCTTTGGTTACACCCGCTGCCTGTGGCAGGGGTGTTAGGATCTGAGTTGCCTGTAACCCAGCGCAGCTGCAGCTGGCTGGGAAAGTGTTCTATGTCCACGGAAGGGACGAATCTGTTCTGCGTCCTTGACAGGGACGAGCTATGTATTGGTTGTTGGTTGTATGCGCTGGCTGCCAGTGGCAGGGGTGAGCTGGGGTGAACTGTTGTCTTCTGTTCTGTTTTGTGTTCTGTGCTCTTAAGACTGAAACTGACTGATGACTGACGGGTTTTTTGTTTGTTTGTTTTGGACATCGGACAGATTCATTCAGTTAAACATGGAAAAAGTTAGAAAAAAAAAAAGCTGGGGACAGGTTGTTCAGCAGGAGGAGGAGTCATGGGGGCTCAAGCATGACTCTGTGGTCCCTTGCTGTGAACAAAGACAAGATGATTGCCTAGAGGCAAAATGCCAGACAGTAAAAGCTGCAGGCTTCTTACAAGCAAGTAATCATAGGACAGAATTTTAAAGATTGGCATAATAAAGACCTGCAAGATATCTCATGATTTGAACGTGGGCTCCATGGGAATTTTGAGTTAATATGCTGGCATGACAAATTAGAAAATGCCTAGAAATAGGTCCATACAGTATATGTGTAGTTAATTTGTTTTAAATTGTTTTAATTATCAAAATGGGTATGATCCTAAGTTTTGTGATTCTTTTATTATTCTTCTGGGAGAGAGGTCAAGCTAAAAGTTTTCCGAGTTAATGGTTAAAGGACATGCTGATTTGAGAGAAAAGCTTTGTTTTTGTGGGTTTAAAAAAGGGGTGATTAGAGTCTACACATCTCCCAGAGTTACATGAATCAGATTTGATAGAGGGAGACCCCCTAAAGAACTAGATTCAAGAGAATCAAAAAGGTAAACATTCTTTGTGCCATCCTTCACACAGCACAAATAAATACTTATTATTGGTTATTACTAAAATTGACTCATAAAAAGAGACTGCCTTTACAAACTGATTCTAAATTACAGAATGTTAATAGTTGTGCTCAATTTATATCTGAGAGAAAAGAGCCTTTTAATTGGACAAA
Organism: Uromys caudimaculatus; assembly: GCA_028551405.1. NCBI lineage: Eukaryota > Metazoa > Chordata > Mammalia > Rodentia > Muridae > Uromys > Uromys caudimaculatus. Next base: position 112,436,068 of record CM052705.1, on the reverse strand, counting down.
AAGGAGCTGTCTATAGGTAGGTGAGGGCAGGCGAAAGATAAGGCCTATGATTTGGAGTTTTAGAGTGGTGACAGACGGACAAGTAGAGGTCCCCCCCCCCATAGATAAAGGCCTTTGTTTCCCCAAGACCTATCTCACAGGTGCTGGCCATCAGGAAAAAAAGAAGCCTGGGAGGAGAGATCCAGATCTGAGAAGAAATCGATCCTCCAAGGACCTTCAACAGTGGACCTGTTACTCCAAGACTCTCTA
>CM052705.1:112419804-112435319 GCA_028551405.1 Uromys caudimaculatus | reverse complement strand
ATATGCTGGCAAGTGAGTGCTTATGCAGCCAAGAATAAACAGGGCAAAAGACCTAGGGGGAACAGCCTAGAGTATATTGAGAGGTCGATTTTACAGAAGTTAAGCCAGGAAAATGTGGTTACTTACAAATACCTTCAGGTGTTCATAGCTGCTTTCTCTAGATGGGCTGAAACATTCCCCACCAAGCAGGAAGCAGCTGTCATGGTTTCCAAGAAGAAATTTCCCTGAGGTTTAGAGTGCCCAAGGCAAGTGGATAAGATAATGGTTCTGCTTTTGTCAGGTAAGCCAGGGTGTGGCAAAAGTATTGGGGACAGATTGGAAACTTCATTGTGAGTACGGTCCTCAAAGCTCAGGGCAGGTAGAGAGACCTTAACTAAATTGACCTTGGAGGCTGGCTCGGACTGGGTGGTGCCCCTCCCCTTGGCCCTCTTCCGAGTTCAGAACACCCCCTACCATTTTAACCTGACCCCTTTTGAGATCCTGTGTGATACCCCAACTCCCTGGGTGTACACTGAGCTCTCCCAAGAGGTATCCCACAGCATGAGATTTGATCCAAACTGTCTGTCTTAAGTGCTCCAGGGGTGCCAGAGACTCATCACTGCTTCCAGACTGTTGACAGGAAAGAGACATCGGACACAGTCACTGGAACCCAGACAAAAGAGACCCTTCCTGGCACTGCTAGTTACTCCCACAGTCCTCAAGGTAGCCGGTATTGAGGCCTGGGTGTACACTCCTCGTGTGAAACCTGCAGATGCCCTGCTCTCCAGAGACCCCCCCCCCCCCCGCTAGACGGTACAGAAGATGGACAATCTGCTCATGCTCAGGATCTCTTGACCTTTATCATGACTGTTTGTAGTACCTTTAGACAGCACTCACTGTCTCCCTTCTGAGTGATTGGGGTGGCTGGGGCAGTCACCAAGACCTCAGCTTTGGTCTTACAAAGAAAAAACCATCAGTCATCTTAAGGAATCACTGACTTCGTTATCGGAAGTAATACTATAGAATTGGAGGAGATTAGACTTAACTTTTCCTCCAGCAAGGAGGGCTATGTGCTACCTTAGCTGAAGATTGTTGCTTTTGTATAGACCATTCTGGGGTTGTTAAAGATTTAATTGCCAAGGTCAGAGTAAGTAGGGTTAGCCAAGTGGAAGAGAGAGAGAGGAAACAAGAGTCAGGGCTGGTTCAAGTCTTGGTTTAACATCTTAGTTAACAGCTCTCATATTTACCCTGTTAAGACCTTAATTGTTCTCCTATTGTTGACTTTTGGCCCCTATATTTTAAACCGCTTGCCAGGATATAACAAATGGTGGATATGCAGTACTAGATTATTATGGTCCAGCTTGTTCCCTGAGTCTATTATCATCCTGAAGAAGTGGTTGTTGATGAATATGATTTCCGACCCACCCGATTCAAAAGAGAACCTATATCTTTGACCCTAGCAGTCATGCTTGGGCTAGGGGTAGCGGCTGGTATAGGAACAGAGACTGCAGCCCTGGTCAATGGACCACTGCAGTTAGAGAGAGGATTGAACAAGCTTCACTGAGGCCATGAACGAGGACCTTCAAACTTTAGAAAAGTCTGTCAGTAGCCTGGAAGAATCCTTAACCTCCCTATCAGAAGTAGCTCTACAAAACAGGAGAGGGTTAGATTTGCTATTCCTAAAAGAAGGAGGATTATGTGCAGCCTTAAAGGAAGAATGTTGCTTTTATGTTGATCACTCAGGAGCAATGACTCCATGAGCAAGCTTAGAGAAAAGCTAGAAAGACACAAGAGAGAACGGGAGGCTGGGCAGGGGTGGTTCGAAGAATGGTTCAGCAAGTCGCCTTGGATGGCAACTCCGTTTTCTGCCTTAGCGGGACCCCTGCTGATTTTATTCCTTTTGCTCACTATTGGACCCTGTTTAGTTAATAGATTAATAGCTTTTGACAGGGAACGAGTCAGTGCTGTACAGATTCTAATGTTAAGACAGCAATACCAGGCTCTGTCTTCAACGATACAGAAATATAGTTCTAAGATTAGAACTAGGTATTAGAAGAAGTGGGAAATGAAAGACCTGACCCCCTTATGAGGAAAGTTAGACCCCTAGCACACTTGGAGCCAGAAACAGAAATAGGACTGAAATTGCCTGCTTGATCAAGCCCCACCCAGTTGCATTCTTCCCCCTAAGAAACCGGTGACCTTGGCCTGGCCCCAGGGCCAGAGGCACAATGTTTCAGGAACTAGCTAATCATAAAAATGTTTGTGCAACTGCCTTGTGACTAACTTAGAACATTCTGTACTTCCTCATAACACAAATTCTTTCCGTTCCTCACCCCTTGCTTTGTGTTTTTTCCCTTGCTTTGTGGTTTTTTCCTTTAAATACCCCTGATTTCAGCTGCTTGGGGTCGGACTCCTCTGCCCCTGCGTGGGTTATGAGCTCCACCCCAGTGCACTGGTCCCCCGATTAAACCTCATGTGATTGCTGCAAGGACGGTCTTTTGTGAGTTCTTGGGGGTTCGCGCCATCCCGAGACTTGAGCGAGGGTCTCCCCAGCTCGGAGGTCTTTCAGTCCCATGTAGCCCTGTCTGCTTTCAAGCTTCCGAGTGCCTGAGGAGGACCTTGAGCTTCTCTGATCCTCCTGCCGCTGCGTTCATAGGGAGAGCACAGGTGAGCACCACCATCTCCAGTTTCCATGGTGCTGGGGGTCAAATTCAAATTTTCCTCTTTTCTTTCTTCTCTTTCTTTGTCTCTTCCTTCTTTTTTCCTTTCTTTCATTTCAAGACAGGGTTTCTCTGTGTAGCTCTGGGTGTCCTGGAGCTAGCTCTGTAGAGCAGGCTGGCCTAGAACTCAGATATCTGCCTCTGAGTGCTGGGATCTAAGATGTGCACCATTTTCTGGGCTCTTGAACTCAGGGGCTTTTCATGCTAGGCAAGTGCTTCTACCAACTGAGCGATGTCCCCAGCCAAGTCCTGATTTTTTTTTTTTTTTTTTGGTTTTTCGAGACAGGGTTTCTCTGTGTAGCCCTGGCTGTCCTGGAACTCAGCTGGCCTCGACTCAGAAATCCACCTGCCTCTGCCTCCCAAGTGCTGGGATTAGAGGTGTGCGCCACCACTGCCCGGTCCTGGTTTTTAACTTAAATGTTCATATCTCCTCTCTCTGAATTAATTGTGTTTGCTGCATCCAGAAGGCTGGCCTCAGATTTGGGCTCCACCAGTAGATTACTGACTTGTGCCTCCAGGCCTGGCTCTCGGTTTTCTTGAGAGGGAACTGGTCTGAGTCAAGACTGACTTTGAGTTTCAGCATCTGAATAAGCAGCCTGGGAGAAACGAAGGCTCAAGCTGCTCTTGTCCGCTGCTCTTGTCCTCTCTCTGCTCTCCATCCGGGTCGACCTTGGATCCTGACTACCATGGTCCTCACTTGTTTACTGGATATGCATTCTTTTCTTTGTTTTCTGTACACACCTTATCAGATAGGAAATGTGTCTGACTGCTTATAACAAAGGTCAAACCCCAAAAGCCTGCAGGGCCACGCCCTAGAGAGTTACTGGCAAGGCAGGGCCTGAGGGTGCGTCTGGAAATTTAGATTTCTGAAGACTTTCACAATTCTCCAACTGCTGAAGGCAGCTCACGCCCATACAGACTTTAAGATTATTTTACCCAATTCTAAAAAAAAAAAAACCAACCAACCAACAACAACAAAAAAACTAACCCCCCTTGGGATTCTAATTAGGTTAGGACCTCATTACATTTGCACGCTAATTGGGAAACCCCCACGGTTCACTTTTCCTGTCCAGATTTGATTCATTGCTTTCAGTTAGATGTTCTCCCTCCATATACATACGGGTGCTTATGCTACGGGACAAACGTGGTGGACCGTGCTGAACTGAGAGTCTGGAAGCAGGGTTCTGGTGCTGTTAGCATTTTGCTTCCAAACAATTGAAAGAGGGAGGCTACATTTTTGTTAGGTGTGTGCACAATTTTAATGGACCATGATGAAAACGTGGTTTCTAAATTCTTCTCATTAAAAACATGTCTCTTAATAGTCAATCACCATGACTTTATGTAATTCTCTCACAAATGTAAGAAAAAATATTGCAAGCCACACCAACCTGGAACTTGTGATCCTCTTGCCCCTGATTTGCAAAAAGCCAGGATACAGGCCTGGCCATCCTCAATATTTTTACAACCTTCTCCTGGCGTTTCAAAGGCCTCCTCCTGTGCACCCGGTGTCATCATGTGCTCTGTGCCTTCCGCACTTTCCCTCCCTTTGGCCCACAGCCCAGTCTCCACACACATTTTCAGAATGCCTTCAGCCTGTCCCACCCCTACCTACTTTTCCCACCTGACCATAGACCTTCCTTCAAAGCCCCCCCAAACCCACTGAATCAGAGAGCAGGTCAAGGCCGAGTTGAAAGCTCTGTGTGCACAGTCCTTCAGCTGTGCTCCGAGGGTCTTGTCTCCTGGCTGAGCTGTGAGCTTTCCCAGGCAGAAGGTTCTTGTTATCAGCAGCCTGGTACCGTGAGTCCTCCCTTTTGGGGAAAGCTGGGTTTGTCTTGTTCCTCTTGTTCCTAAATGTATTTGCATTTGAGGTGATTTATTTCTGTACTTGCTAGTCACTGTGAACTGCTGTCATTGCAACGCCACAACCCATTTTTACATTAACAGGTTGTTGTTGTGTCTGAACACAGCACTTTGACATCTCCATAGGAACCAGCCCCAGGATGCTGTTGCTGGGGCAACTCTGGGGGTCCAGGTTGAGGAAGAGGCCGGCCTTGTCTCCATGGTAGTTGTGCTGTTCCTGCTCCTTGTGTGGAGCCAACATCCCAGTCCTTCCCGGACACAGACCTGCCGCCTCCTCTGCCCTGACAGACACCCACAGATTCCAGTAATTCCTTCCTCTGAATTAGGTGTCAGGCTCTTCTGCACACTCTGCCCAGCCCAACATGGACACCCCTGACTCAGAGAGGCCAGCACCAGCCAGCCGAGGGCAACACCATTCAACAGAGCTCCCCCCAGCAATAAAAATGACTGTGAGTCAGCGTGTTGCTTAATTCTGGCAGCTCATGAGCATCCTGTAGCTCAGGAGAGGCTTAAGTCTATCCAGAGGCTAGAAGCAACACTGCTGGAAGATGGAAGAAAGAGGAGGGTTCACCCAGGAGCAAAAGGACAAGTCCAAGCAGAAGCCACAGAGTGCGGATGTCAGAAGAAGCAACAGGGATGGGAGCAGGCTGTGAGGGAGAGAGGCATCAGGACAGCCACGGTCCACCACACAGACTGCACTGTCCACCCTACAGACCGCATGGTCCACCACACAGACTGTACTGTCCACCCTGCAGACCGCATGGTCCACCACACAGACTGCACTGTCCACCCTGCAGACCGCATGGTCCACCACACAGACTGCACCGTCCACCCTGCAGACCGCATGGTCCACCACACAGACTGCACCGTCCACCCTGCAGACCGCATGGTCCACCACACAGACTGTACTGTCCACCCTGCAGACCGCATGGTCCACCTCACAGACTGTACTGTCCACCCTGCAGACTGCATGGTCCACCACACAAACCGTACTGTCCACCCTGCAGACCGCATGGTCCACCTCACAGACTGTACTGTCCACCCTGCAGACCGCATGGTCCACCACACAGACCGTACTGTCCACCCTGCAGACCGCATGGTCCACCACGCAGACCGTACTGTCCACCCTACAGACCGCATGGTCCACCATGCAGACTGCACTGTCCACCCTACAGACTGCACTGACCTTGTTCTTGCAGCAGCAGAAATCCCTGTGCTGACCTGGTGAGCAACTGCAGACAGAACTGAGGCTGCAGGGAAAACAGTGAGCAAGCCATGCCTGGGAAACCTCTTCTAAGATACCCAGACTCCAACACCTCTTCCCTGCCATTTTGACCATGTGCTTGTGAGTTAAAGTGTATCAGTCAGCATTATATCAAGGGATGAGTTTTTACTGAACAAGTGTTTTCTGAAACAAAGCCATGTAGTTCTTTTACGCTTCGAATCTGAAATGCCTCCCAAGGGGTTATGTGTTAAGGGTGTGGTCGCTGCTCTGTGGATCCCAAGACGCCATCAATAACAAGTCTACGGATGGATAGAAGGTTGACAGTATTGGGCGGCAGTGGGAACTTCAGAGGCTGAGGTCTGGCTGGAAGAAGTGGGTCTAAAAGCATGCCTTAAGAGGGTCTAGCTTGGAACATCTCCTCCCTGCCTCTCTCCCTCCCTCCCTGCCTCCTCAGTGCTGTCACATGACCTGACAAAGGCTCATGCTGTCTGGATGCCCTTTCGTCTGGATTCTCAGATTTGCTGGCACCGTGCAGCTGTTAGGTGTGTTCTCTTAGAGTCCTTTCTATGCCTAAGTTTACTGCTAGAGTCTGCACTTGGATCTTTACTTTTAACTATTTGTGTCTTCTGCTTTTCTTAGACTAGCTGAAGTCAGGGTGTCTGCCTCATCTCTATACAAGTATTAGTACAAAATGGATCAACACTTTAGTATAGAAGCTTAAACTATAAAAACATCAGAATCAAAAACAGGAGTGGGGCTGGCCACTCAGCCAAGTGATGGCCATGCAAGTGTAAGGACCCAGATTTGATCCCCAGAACCAACAGATAAAAGCTGTTTTATTCCTCTTCCTACTTTTCTGTTGTTTTAAAGAACAAAAATCCCTAACATTCAATCTTTACCAAATGGAGACTCAGGAGCCAGATGCTGGGTTGAAAGCCTGCTAGCTCAGAGGCAGAGAAAGCACCCAGCTGACCTTCCCACTCCACTGGTCCCAGAAAGAAAAAGCTCCTTCTCCACGCTGTCTTAAGTACCTCCCAACCAATGTCCCTCCTTCCTGTTTGCTTACATCACTCCTTGTCAGCTGGTTGCTTGCTCAGCCTCTAGAACCAAGGTTGACTTTATTTAGCTCACTAGGGCTGAGCCACACCACAATAAGGTTTTTCCAGTTCACAATCTTATCAAATATTGTTTAGTCACTTTTATTTTTACAAATTATAAGGTTTTATTTTGTTTTTAATTATGTGTATGTGTGTGGGTATACACGCATGAGTGCACATGCCAGCACGGCGCTAGTCTCCAGGTGGCCGTGAGCCGCTGTCCGCAGTGTGCACGGACCTGTAAGCATGTGTGCTCTCGGCCACTCACTGAGCCGTGTCCTCGGCTCCAACCTCTCAGGTTTTCCTCTTGCTCTTTTCCACTCCTCTTTCTTATGTTATTCTCTTTTAATTTACTCTCCTTTCTCTGTGTGTAGCTTTCATTTTTTAAGTGTGTGTGTGTGTGTGTGTGTGTATTTGCTCCCACTCACATATACAGATAAATGTTCTGGAACGTGAAGAAGGTTTCAGATGCCCTGAAGCTGGAGATGCAGGTAGTTGGGTCACCCAGCATGGGTACTAATAATGAACCTGGGTCCTCTGGAGAGCAGTAAGCACTCCTAACTGCTGAGCCATTCTTGTGCCTTCCTCTGGATCCTTTTAAAAATCCCATTCTTTTATTATTGTTAGGTTTATCCTTATTATTTCTTAACTTATTCTATACTGATTTTGCTATTTTATTTTCTATAGTCATTGGTAATGTGGCAATTCTCTGACTCTCTGTCTGTCTCGGTCTCTGTCTGTCTCTCTGTCTGTCTCTCTGTCTGTCTCTGTCTCTGTCTCTCTCTCTGTCTGTCTCTGTCTCTCTTTCTCTTTGTCTGTCTGTCTCTGTCTCTTTTAGACAGGGTTTCTCTGTGTAGCTTTGGCTGTCCTGGAACTCCCTCTGTAACCAGTCTGGCCTTGAACTCAGAGATCTGCCTGCCCCTGCCTCCCAAGTGTGGGTTCTTCCTGCCCTAGCAAATCGTGTGCAAAGGGAGCAGAGATGACAAGTGGGTGTTCGGAGGCCCTGTGAGTATGTATGGTGAAGAACTCACGCTGGGACCAGCTGCAGGGAGTCAGATCATCTCCACTTTGCGTGATTCAAGGCTTATAAAGTTTTGAGGGCTGGTGGGAAGGAACATCCAGGATGGGCAAAGGCCATCGGCTGAGGGCTTAGGGCACCAAAACGCCTCATTAGCCCGGGGAAGCCTATCAGGAGTCTTGGGCGCTAGCTGAACAGGTTCTTACCTGGAGAAAGAAATCTCACTAAGGCTGTGTGACATTCCTCAGGTAGAGAGGCAAGTGTGGGGGCTTAGAATTCCCCACACAAAGTCAGAGAAGGAGAAGATCTGCTCAGAGGCTATTCAGTCATGGTGGACTTGGACCTTAAGTGGCAGAGTTTCCCCGAGTTCTGGGATTATCGTGTTCTCCAGTCTGTTTGGTGGCGCTGCTATAATGGCAGCTGAGAGTCTGCCATTCCTCAGAGAGGAAAATCAACCTTCCTCTCTTTGAATGGTAGACTGAGCCTCCAGATGAGGCTGGTTGCTGATTAGATTTTCATCTAGAACTGACTCATGGACTAAGAAGGAAACCCAGGAATATGATGAAGCCAACTTCCCTCCACATTCACACCTCTTCAGACTTCGTCAGCATGCAAAGATGGTCAAAGGGCCAAACGTCTGGCTTTAAATCATCAGTGATCAAAGAGGATTAAATTGAATAAAGCAAAGGGAGTCAGTTCAGGGCCTGGATGAGGGGCTTAGCAGGAAACGGATTCTGAAGAAATGAGAACGGTAGACATGGGGACATTGATAAGTCACGTGAGAAGCTGGTGCGCTGCGTGGTCTGCAGGAAGCATCCCAGGTGGCAAGGGGAGGGAACTGTCACTCAAACCACAAGGGGGGACCATCCTGACCACAGTGTCCAAGACCTCTGGATATATTAGGAGTCTGAACCTAGGAACCTGTGGTAGAAGCAAAGGAACCAAGATACAGACTGACCGCACAGAAAGCTATTCAATAAATTGATAGAGGAAACAGCCAAATCTGGTGAAAGAAAAGGACATCCAGGTACAGGGGGCTCCTGAACGGACATGACTAGAAAAAAGCCACCCACATACCGGCGGCAAAAACCACGTTTCTCTCATGTACGCAGCCTGGTGTTCTTAAGCCATGAAAGTTGGAGAGGGACTGTTTCAGAAGGGGACAAGTGCCAGTGGAGGGGACAAGAGAAAAGGTGGGGGGAATCTGAGCAATCTCCCACCTTACACACACATAAAAATGTCAAAAAAAAAATAAGGCTGTTTTGTAAATTTAACATATGTTAATGAAAAATTTTAAAGGAAAGAAAATAACAGCTATGCAACATGGACAAAAAGAAGCAAAATGGTACTTGTTTGCATACAATATTAAGTATTATGTTGAACATCCCAAAGAATCTTCCCCAAGAAATTGGGTGTTGGAACAAGCAAGCAGTTCTAGTGGTCTGCAAACAAGGCTGGCACAAGCCAGTTGCTTTCCTACACTCTGAACCATGGCCTCTTCCCTCCCTCCCTCCTCCCCTCCCTGTCTTCTTCCTTCCTTCCTTCCTCTTTTAGACAAAGTCTCACTGTGTATCCCTGGCTAGCCTGGAACTTGCTTGTAGACCGGGCTGGCCTTAAACACACAGAGACCTGCCTGCAAGTGCTGGGATTAAAGGTGTGCACCACTACTCCTGGCTTGAACAATTGTAATTTAAAATACAATAAAACAGTACATCACCCACAATAAATATTTAGGTATAAATCTACCCAAATGTGTATACAATCTCTATAAGGAAACCTGAGTGTCTAACGACAGCCAAAACACTGAAGGAATGAGGAGACACTTGGTGCTCCCAGACAGGGAGTCTATCGACCTAGAGAGTCCACTCCCAGAAAGTTATTTTGTGGGTATCAGAGAAACAATTCCAAGGCTTTTTGTTCTGTTTTTATATTTATTTATTTATTTGTATTTGTATTTGCATATGTTTATGTTGTGGAGCCCAGAATAGGGCATCAGATCTGGAACTGGAGTGACAGGTGGTTCTGAGCTGCCAGGTGGGTGCTGGGAATCTCAGATCCTCTCCATGAGCTAGCTCTCTCTCTCTCTCTCTCTCTCTCTCTCTCTCTCTCTCTCTCTCTCTCTCTCTCTCTCTCTCTCACACACACACACACACACACACACACACACACACACACACACACACTCACACACCACTGAAGTGGAAATTTCTGATTTCTTTGGAAACTCAGTTGTGTCATGTGACTTTTTTTTCTGGAAGCTGTCTTGGGAGAGGATGTTTGACTGAGGCGGAATGCATACGCTGTTTTCTGGAGCAGACGCTTGAGAGGGCACATGATGTTTAGGATATATACATTTAGCCCCACAGACAGTGAGAGGCGGCTCTTGTATTGCTATGCTGTGCATTGTTTCACTGGTCTTCACTTTGTAGAGAGAAACACACAAAAGAACTTCTGGCATTCCTGCTGATTCTTGCCTCTTCCACTGACTCGAACTGATTCACGCCAATTGGGTGGATCAAGCTGCTGCTACTGACTCGTGTTTCGTGTTTGCTGTTGGACTGGACTGCTGATATCCTGACAACAAAAACTGGAATCACCCCCAAAGAACTACTTCTAAACTGGTCTATAACCCCCCTTTTCTTTTTTTTTTTTTTTCTTTTTTTTTTTTTTTTTTTTTGGTTTTTCGAGACAGGGTTTCTCTGTGTAGCCCTGGCTGTCCTGGAACTCACTCTGTAGACCAGGCTGGCCTCGAACTCAGAAATCCGCCTGCCTCTGCCTCCCAAGTGCGGGGATTAAAGGCGTGCGCCACCACTGCCCGGCGAACCCAACTTTCTTATAAACCTTCTTTTCCCCCTACCTCTGGTCAAGGGACTAGAAGGGAAGTTGAAACATTTAAGAACCCTAAAGTAGGTTTAGAGAAAAATCTAAGCCTATGCCACAGAAACACACACACACACACACACACACACACACACACACACACACACACACCACATACACATGTACTGAGAATATCCTGTGTATTGTATGGATGCAGCATCTGTCAATAAACAAAGCCTATGGCCTATGGCTTAGGCAGGAACTAGAAGGTGAGATGTCCAGGAGGTAGGAAAGATTCTGGCACAGAGGCAGAAGTGGGAGATCTGCCCAGGAAGATGTGAGAGATGGGCGCATGGTACCTGAGCACAGATAACCAGCCATGTAGCAGAATGTAGGCTAGAGTAAGTGGGATAATAAGTTATATCTACTCAGAGAAGAGCCTAGCTATATGGCCAAAGTGTCTGTAAATATATTTTGAGTCTGAGTCTTATTTCTGAGAGCATGGGGCTAGGAGGAAGAACCAGGCCTAACTTCTACACACACACACACACACACACAACACACACACACACACACACACACACACACACACACACACACACACACACACACACACACATACTCACTCCCAACACACACACAAAGAACTTGCACCCAACATATCTAACAAACTCAAAATCATATATAAGCCAACTCTGTTCTAAAAATAGGGGAAGACTTGAAATTGACAAAAGAAACCCACATAAAAAGATGTACATCACCAGTGTCCCACCAGTGTCCCCAGAGAAACGCTAGCTGAAATTACAGTGCTGCATTGACACTTAGGATTTTTATGAAGGACTCAGCCTCCAAGACTTCCTGCAGCAGCTGTTGGGGCGTCTGGAGCAAGGAGGCCCTCATATGCTGCATGCAGAAATAAGGCGCTGCGCTCTGGAAAGAATCTAAGACTAGTCAGTAAAGAGTAAAATGCACACCTTCCTCATGAGGCAGCAGTCACGTCCTATGGTGTTCACCCAAGAGGGATCAAATACATCTCTACAGAGATTAGTAATTATGTGTAACTACCAACTAACCTGAGAGCAACTCAGCTCTCCGTGGAGAGTGAGGGTGCATGGTCTCAGTAGAGTACCCAGCTGTGCCCACAGTGATTACACACAGCTAGAGTGGATTTTGAAATCTTGCTGGATGCAGACACCCAGACAGAGTCCAGGACTAGGGACATCCAGACAAGACTTGCTTTGTATCAGATTTCTTTACTAGTGCGACGCTAATAGTTTGGGCTGTTGCAGCTAGAAAGGACTGCTACCAGACAGAGTGGATCGCACCCAAGGGTGCTGCAGGCTCCATGGGAAGCAGACGGGGAGCTAGCCTGAGAGGAACACCAATCCAGCACAGTGCAGGCCTGGGGGCAGGCTCAGACCATGATTGAGATAACCGCTACCTGATGCTGGAGCAGGGATAGCACTCCTGAGACCACTTCTGAGAGAACCCCAGGCACCCAGAGATCCTGGGTGCCACTAAGAGGAGCAAGTAAGTGGTGGAGAAATGGGAGAGACAGAGAAACAGAAGGATGTGGAGACCGGAGGGTAGTGAGGAACAGCCTGCTGCGAGTAGCCGGTGATGGCACCTGGGACCATGGTGAGGCCCTGGCCACGTCTGGATCCATGGCCCCGTCACAGCAGGGGTCTGTTACCACCAATAGTGATGTCCCTGGTCTGGAGCTGGCCTTACCATTCGTTGTCCTGCTGTGGTGTGGACTAGAGAGATACTCTCCTCCCCCTCACCCCAGGAGACCTGGCCCTAGGGGACATGAGAGCAGGCTCTGTCCTTCCCCAGCTGCAACACTCAGGACAGTCCTGTACCTTGCCTGGAGCATAGGTGAGCTGACCCTGGTGCCAGAGGCTTGGGCAGGCTGGCCCCAAGGCTGTGGGTGTGGGAGAGCTGGCTCTGCTGCCACTTGTCTGCTGAGAGGTGACATGGGCAAGGGACATGCTCCTCTATCACCCCTTGCCACCCACAGCAGGCAGGAGAGCTGGCCCCGAGGTCACCAGAGCAGGAGAGCTGTCCCTGAGGTCATCAGAGCAGGAGAGCTGGTCCTGAGGTCACAGGAGAGCTGTCCCCGAGGTCATCAGAGCAGGAGAGCTGGCCCTGAGGTCATCAGAGCAGGAGAGCTGGCCCTGAGGTCACAGGAGAGCTAGCCCCGAGGTCACCAGAGCAGGAGAGCTGGCCCTGTACCTTACCTGGGCAGCACAGTAGAGCTGATCTGGGGTGTAGGGGTTATGGGTAACCTGACCCTGAGGATTGTGTGTGTGCAAGAGCTGGCCCTGCCTCTTGTCTGCTCTGTGGCAGCCACAATGAGATTTCTTTTCTCTCTGTTGGGAGAAGGTTGCAAAGGTGCTGGGCAGGTATGAGGGAACAGGGAGGTGAGTGGGATTAGGGTGCGTGTTGTGAAATTCACGAGGTACCTCTAAAAAGTTTAAAAAGAAAAAAAGAAAAGAAAAGCTCCGTCTGTGTCCATCTGTCAGTGAGGATACAGAAGATGCCGGCCGGCCGGCTCCTCTCTGGAGGCAATGGCAACTGTGATGAATGCTGTCAACTCCAGGGAGCCTGGGCTCACCTGAGAGATGGGTTTCTGTGCATTCTATAGGGGATTACGTAGATGCTGGTGACTGATAAGGGAAGATCCGTCTTAATTGTGGGTGAGCTGTCTGTGGGCAGGGGATCCCAGGGCATGTAAGTGGAGCAACAGAGCTGAGCCGGTGTGCATCCTCCACCTCTTTGCTTCCTGATAGTGAGTAGCTGCTTCGAGCTTCCATGGCTTTGACTTTCCAGCCGTGGTGGACCATCCCTTGAACTGTGAGATAAACCAAACCTTTCCCCACTAAGGTGCTTTGGACAAAGTATTTTTTTCATAGCAACAGAAAAGGGGACGAAGACACTAACACATCACTACAGGCTCTGGGGTCTTCACAACAGAAACCAGTTCTTGTGGTTCCCCCTGAGGAGTCACTGAGCCAGGCCTGTGACAAGCTCCAGTGGCTCACAGAACCTATGCCCACCTCCATCCTCATGGGTGTGTCACAAGGACATAGTCACCGACTAAACAACAAATGAGGATGACCCTGAGGTCTTAACTTAATCATGTCAACACGAACCCCCTAGACATCACATCTACATAGGACAGCAGGGCTGCAGGGCACTGTGGTGCATAGTGGACACTGTTTAGCTCATGACACCAGTGTCACTGAGGGCTCCTCTGACTTCTTGTGCTTGCCTACTCAGCCATCCTGCCTTCCCTGGTCACTTCTGCTGGCCACCAGTGTTTCCCTTGGGCATTTGTGTGATGCTACCACACTCTGCCCCATAAAGCAGCTTCATATTCAGTAGGTCACTGGAGTAGTACGTTGTCTTGCTAGATCCTCTTAGTTTCCACTGTCAACAAAAACCCTCCTGAACCTCACCACTCATAGCTTGGCTGCATCCCTCTACTCCCAGGCCATCTGCACTTGACCCAGATGAGGACTCTGCCAATGTCCCCTCAGAAGGGCTCTCCTGTGCCTCCCTCCATGCAGGGCCAGGTTCCTGTCTGGAGTTTGTTCTTTTGACTGAGGTCTGTGCTTGCAGAATTTCCTCCCTCTGGATAGCTCCCAGCAGTCACAGTAGGGCTGCTCAGTGACAGGCTGTGTGACCTGGGTTAGAGTACTATCTACTTCCCTCTTTCCCTAGTCTACTTTGATGACCTCCCCCCCCTTGCCTAATTCATCTGCGATGGGGCTCCTCACAGCACAGTGAGCTTCCACAGGACACAGAGACAGAGTGCACTATTCTTTCCCCTGATTTCCAGGGTCCCCAACTGTACTGGCTAGTTTTGTGTGTCAACTTGACACAAGCTGAAGTTATCACAGAGAGAGGAGTTTCAGTTGAGAAAATGCCTCCATGAGATCCAGAGGTAAGGCATTTTCTCAATTAGTGATCAAAGGGGGAGGGCCCCTTGTGAGTGGTGCCATCTGTGGGCTGGTAGTCTTGGGCTCTATAAGAAAGCCAGCTGAGCAAGTCAGGAGAAGCAAGCAAGCCAATAAGTGACATCCCCCCACGGCCTCTGCATCAGCTCCTGCTCCTTGACCTGCTTGAGTTCCAGTCCTGACTTCATTTTGTGATGAACAGCAGCATAGAAGTGTAAGCTGAATAAACCCTTTCCTCCCCACCTTACTTCTTGGTCATGATGTCTGTGCAGGAATAGACTAGACAAATTGGTACCAGCATAGTGGGGTATTCCTGTGACAACCTGACCATGTTTTGGGGAGGACTGTGGAAGGACTTTGGAACTTTGGGCTGCTCTGTGGGATGTTGTGTGGGAGCTTGGAAGATAATGTTGAGAATAGTGCAGAAGATGGAGGCCTGGCTTGTGAAATTTCAGAGGGAAGATTAAAGACTCTTATCAGGGCCGTTGCTAGTTTGACTGTGAAGATTCTGTGGTTTTGGTTAGCTAGGGCTGAAGGATCAGCTGTGAATTACAGGATACCAGAACTACTAAAGCAAAACCATTGCATTACTGGGACTATTGATGCTGGTTGACTGGAGCTGGGAAACTGGCAGTGATTGAGAGGAGACCAGCATCATTGGGGTGAAATCTTCTGAGAATTGTTTTCTGAGAGCACAGAGGCTGTGTTCCAGAGATAGCCAGGGTTGTACCTTGTGCCGTGGCTGGACTTGGTAATGTGTAAGAGTCACCCAGGAGGTACTGGTTTTGAAGGCATGAAGGAGTCATGAAGAGCAGCTGAGGCCTGGGCACTGTG
>CM052705.1:112360395-112419704 GCA_028551405.1 Uromys caudimaculatus | reverse complement strand
AAAGAAGGTATTTTGTGGAGCCCACAGTTAAGAGACTTTGAATTTTTAAAGACTTTGAATTTTAAGAGATTGGATGTTTAAAAGGGACTGAAATGTTAATATGTAAGAATTTGTAAAGACTGTGGGACTTGTAAAGTTATTTAGATCTTGGGCTTGAATAAGGAAGTAAGGGTCGAGGCTTATTGGTGATGTCTTTGTGTGTCAAGTTGACAAGGGGTCAATCGTACTGGCTAGTTTTGTGTGTCAACTTGACACAAGCTGAAGTTATCACAGAGAGAGGAGTTTCAGTTGAGAAAATGCCTCCATGAGATCCAGAGGTAAGGCATTTTCTCAATTAGTGATCAAGGGGGAAAGGGCCCTTGTGGGTGGTGCCATCCCTGGGCTGGTAGTCTTGGGTTCTATAAGAAAGCAGGCTGAGCAAGCCAGGAGAAGCAAGCAAGCCAGTAAGTGACATCCCTCCATGGCCTCTGCATCAGCTCCTGCTCCTTGACCTGCTTGAGTTCCAGTCCTGACTTCATTTTGTGATGAATAGCAGCATGGAAGTGTAAGAATAAACCCTTTCCTCCCCAATTTGCATCTTGGCCATGATGTTTGTGCAGGAATAGAAACCCTGACTAAGACACCAACTCTGCCTGAAGCACAGCAAGTGTCCAATAGGTGCTTGTTGAAGGAATGTGTAGACGGAAGCAGAGACCTCCCTTGAAGAACCTGGGTCGGAGATGGAGAGCCCCAACAAGCTTTCACCTTAGGCCACTTTCCAGGTTCCTTTATAACATGTAAATATACTACTAAGATCACAATTATTAAAGTCATATACTATACAATCAAACTGCGTTACTTGATTTTTACAGAAAGAAAACTGGTATTTACCAAGTCAATGTCATCGGGCAGGATGTCATTTTTAGCCTAAAAGATTGATATGCCAGCCGGGCAGTGGTGGCGCACTCCTTTAATCCCAGCACTTGGGAGGCAGAGGCAGGCAGATTTCTGAGTTCGAGGCCAGCCTGGTCTACAGAGTGAGTTCCAGGACAGCCAGGGCTATACAGAGAAACTCTGTCTCGAACCCCCCCCCCCAAAAAAAAAAAAGATTGATGTGCCGCAGGTGGGTGGGAAGGGTGCAGGATGTGGAGGACTGGAACAGCATCGGATCCTCCCAGTGACCCGAAGGGAAACTGCGCAGTTACTTAGGATGGGGACAGCTGGAGAAAAACTTCAAGATGGCAGCAGGGACCGTGCTGCTGTTTTATTTGCTCCTATTGATACTACAAGATCGCTACCCATTTCCTAAGTAGGGCTAGGAAGCAGCTGTTCATGTCTACTGTGTCCCATGCTGCTGACCTGGTGGCCAGTGTGCACACCACTCAACAAAACGTGACAGGCAGCCTGCACTGGCCCTGGGGCCCTTGGCAGCTCCATCTCTGTGGTCTCTCCCCTTCAAAGCTAAACAGGGCTGAGCAGGGCAGCAAAGGATTGTGCGTTGCTAGCTCAGGACTGCCACCTGCTGCTGACGGCTGGGAAGCACAATCCTAGGGTCCCTGCTAGACAGAGGACTAAGGCAGACAAGAGTAATCAGTACTGGGAGATGGTGTAGACAGAGGACTAAGGCAGATAAGAGTAATCAGTACTGGGAGATGGTGTGCATCTGGTGACACAGCAAACAGGGCCCTTACTGTTGCAGGCACCTGCCTGAGCTCTGAGTTATGGACAGTCCCCCAGGTACAGCAGTTCTGACTCAGCACGTGCCCAAACACGAAGGCATGGTCACCTTTTCTCACAAGCTACTTCTGCCAACTCTGAGGCTTCTGTTCCTTCACCTCATATACCCCCCTCAGGGTGAGCACCAGCAGACACACAGGAGCACCCCTTGACCTGATGCTAAGTGGTTGGTCTCTGGCAAATCCAAAGACCCTATCGTGCTGGTATCAAGCCCAGCCTCCCTGATCCGCTCGCTCTACGGCCTTCTACCTACTGTATGTTTCTTTTCTACTTTCAGGTATTTGACCCAAACTCCAAGTTTACATATGAAGATATGTAATATTTGTCTGGCTCGTTTTGCTTAATATAATGATCTAGTTCCGTTCCTGCAGAGACATGATTTTAGTCTTGTGACTGTGCACACATCTTGCTTTCTCATTCACAGGGAGGTGATCCCTCATCTGGACTATTATGAATGTTACAGTAACCAAGGGCGAACAGCTCTCTGTGGTGTGGAATGGTGGAATGTGACTCCTTCAGGGATGCACCCAGGAGGCATAGCTGGGTCATCACCCAACAATTTGATATTTAGCGTTTTAAGGAACGGCTTACCTCTTCACGGTGGCCTTACTACCTTACATTCCTAACTATCCAAGGGTTCCTTTCCCTCCATAACCTCCATCATTAAAAAACCGAACAAAAACAAAACAGCAAACCCCAGCTAATCTGAATAGCGATGGAATCTCTCAATGTAGTTGTTTGGTCTTATGGGGTTTTATGTTTTGTTTTGTTTTTTGTTGGAGATAGGATTTCTTTCTGCACCTAGGTTAACCTTGCAGTTCTCCTGCCCCAGCCTCTCAGGTGCTAAGGTTCCAGGAGTGAGCCACCATGCTGGTAAAGGTCTCACTGTGTAGCCCTGGAAGACCTTGTCTTAAACTTGTCCTCCCTCAGCCTTCCACATGCTGGAATTACACCTTTCCTGTCCCTGTAGTTAGTGTTCCTTAGGAACTGGTGAAGCCGGTTCCCCTCCACCAAAAGGAGCCATTTCTTTATCACTGGTAGAGGGACAAATAGCTCTCAGCGGTGCCGATTAGCACACCAAAGCACGTGGTGGCTACCAGGACCCGTTTTATAAGCACCTGTTCTACCTCTCAGAGTCCACGTTAGCATCCTAGGCTTCTCACCGCCTCCCCCATCCTAATCGGTTCCAACCTCCTGGCCCTCCCCCAGCTACGCCTTCTTAAAGCCTTGCTATTTCAGCAACGTTCAGCTCAGCTCACTTCCATTGGGAGGCTGATGGCAAAAGACACACATTTTATATAGCAACAGGTTCTTTGTATTCTGAGGAGTGTGTCTGTTCAGTGCTTAGACCACATATTAGGTTAATTTTTCTCATTAAGTTCCTTACATATTCTATGTCTTTATTCCGTCGGAGAAATGGCTGGTTAGTATCACCTTTGCTGTCTGGCAGGTACCCTTTTACAGTTGGAGCAACTAGTCATAAAGAGTCAATTCCTGCTCTTCCTTCCTCAAGTGTTGGGATCCTATTTGATCTGTCAGCAACACACTTGTCGTCTTTCCACTGGTCCTCTCAAAATCCCACGTCTTCCTTTAATGTCTTTAACCCACTTGAGTAGGTTTTTGTATAGGGTGAGAGATGCATTTCCGATCTTTTTGTGTGTGGCTATTCCGCCACATTTATTGAAAAAAAACAAAACAAAAAGGTATCTGTTCTCCACTGAGGGCTTTGTTTTGTTTCATGTTTGTTTACTGTGTCAGAGCTTGAGTGACTGATGAGGAGTGAGTCTCCAGTCCTCTGTTTTATCCCGTTGGTCTAAGTGTCTGTTCTTATGTCAATACCATGCTGTTTTGTTAACTACGACTCTGTAGTTCATTTTGTGATGATGAACCTCCAGCCCTGCTTCTTTCTTGCTGGGGTTTTTTTTGTTTTGTTTTGTTTTTGAGTCTTCTTTGCTTCTGAGTGAATTTTATGTTTTTCTTATTTCTGTAAATAATGCTTTGGTATTTTGATGGAGATTGCATCCAATTTGATAATTTTTGGTAACGTTAACAGTTTTTATTTTCTTCACCCATGAACACAAGCAATCTTCCCATCTTCTTACGCCTCAAGTTTCATTCTTCAACATTTGATGATTTTTGTTATAAAGATGAGGTTTAACCCTAGGATTTTATTTTTTTGGTGTTTTCTGTTTGTGTTCAAGTGTCTCACTGTACAAACCAGGCTGTTCTTGAACTCAGGACCCCTGAATGCTGGAATTAGAAGTCTCAGGGTTTTTTGGTTGTTTTTTGTTTTGTTTTGTTTGTCTTTAGGCCATCATGAGTTGTTTTTTTTCTCCCTTTTTTTTCTTGGCAGGTTGATAACTGATCAGAAAAGCTATTGTATGTTGTATGCTGCTACTTTGCTCAACTTATTAGTTGTGTCTTGGTGGAGTCTTTCAAACAGAAGCATCTACACACAGTGGTAGTTTGATTTCCTTTCCTGCTTCTATTCTTCTCTTGAATTTTACAAAAAAATCTGAGGAGTGCTGATATTAGTTCTTTAAACGTCTCGTGAAATTCACCAGTGAATTCCAGAATTACTGGTTTGTTGCATGCTCACAGCATGGTCCTGAAAATGTGCTGGGGGGACTGGAGGTGAAGAGACTCTTTACCAGGCAAGCTGTGCTTGTTCTGATGGTGGGTACCTACTCTGAACATAAGAGGCAGGGTCACAGTCTCAGCGGGCGGTCTCCAGAGGAGGAAGATATGGATGCTAGCTAACGGGCACTCATACTGGGCCCAGGGAAGACTTTGCCACTTCCTGAGCCTCACCATTCCCTGGGGTCTGAGGCATCTGGGTCCTCGACATGGCTGTGCCCATGTTAACAACACACATGCATACAACTTCATCCATCCACTCCCCACACTGCTTCAGACTCATGACTTGTTAGCAATCTGCTTAAGTTTCTATTAATATCCTTTCAGTAGATCATATGTGTCTAGAAATTTGTATTTCTTCTAGATTTTTTAGTTTTATGAATTTTTCAAATGTTCCATAATGATCATCTGGGTTTCAGTGGTACCTGCTGTGATATCCTGTCTCTCATTACTTATCAAGTCATCTCTCTTTTTAAAAAGATTTATGTGTATGAATGTTTTGTTTTGTTTTGTTTTTTTCTTTTTGGGTTTTTTTGTTTGT
This sequence comes from Uromys caudimaculatus, assembly GCA_028551405.1. NCBI lineage: Eukaryota > Metazoa > Chordata > Mammalia > Rodentia > Muridae > Uromys > Uromys caudimaculatus. The sequence goes on along the minus strand of CM052705.1, from coordinate 112,414,810 downwards.
TTGTTTTTGTTTTTTGAGACAGGGTTTCTCTGTGTAGCCCTGGCTGTCCTGGAACTCACTCTGTAGACCAGGCTGGCCTCGAGCTCAGAAATCCACCTGCCTCTGCCTTCCAAGTGCTGGGATTAAAGGCGTGCGCCACCACTGCCCGGCTGTGTATGAGTGTTTTGCCTGCATGTATGTATATGCTTGCATGCCTGGTGCTCACAGAGGCCAGAAGAGAGCATCAGATTACCTGGAACTGCGGTTAAAGACAGTTGTGTGCTACCATGAGCTTGCTGGAAGCCAAACCAAGGTCCTTTGCAAGAACGACTGATGCTAACTACTTGAGCAATCTCTCCAGTTCCAGGATTTTTGGTGTGTGTGTGTGTGTGTGTGTGTGTGTGTGTGTGTGTGTGTGTGTTGTACAGCATGCCATGGAACTCATGTGGAGGTTAAAGGACAACTTGCGGGAGTTTTCTCTTTGTGGGTCCTGGGGATTGAACCCCATCATCAGAGCTGGCAGCCAGAGCCTTTCCAGGCTGAGCCCTCTCTCCAGCCCTGCAGGGCTTACTTTTAAATGTAGGCGTGTATAACTAACTCCTTAGGGCTCATTCTGCTGTATCCCATGGGCTATGACAAATTATGTTATCATTTTCATTTGATTCTAGTAATTTTTCAATCCAATCCCCAATTTCTTCAATGACCAATTATTTTTCAAAAGTATGCTATTCAGTCTTCATGAGTTTGTTCTGTAGGTTTGTTCTCTTGCTGATTTCTAGTTTAATCCCATTATATCTGATAAGATACAAGAGACATTTCTTAGATTATTAAATTTGTGTCTGTGGGGGGAATGTGCATGTGTGTGTGTGTGTGTGTGTGTGTGTGTGTGTGTGTGTGTGTGTGTTTGTCCATGGAGACCACAGGGAGACATCACATGCCCTGGTTGTGAGCTGTCTAACAAGGGTGCTAGAAAATCAACCCTGGTCCTCTGCAAAAGCAGTCTATGCTCCTAACCACCAAGTCATCTTTCCAGCCCATTGACAGCAAGAAACTTCCAATTTGTTGTTGTTGTTAAATGCTAGCTTTATGATCTAAAATAGACTATTTTGGGGGGAATATCCATGATCTGATTAAAAGAATACAAAAGAGTTCTGTAGCCTTTAGATGTCTGTAGATGTCTACAGTATAGAGCTGACCTCTGCAATCTGATCGCGGATTACATAGCTAAGGTGCGAGCAGGGTAAGGAAGCCACCTGCCGTTGTCTGGGGGCCTTTGCATCATTAACTTGGATTCTCAGAGGTTTGGTCAGTTGTGCATTCTTTTGCCTGCTATGCATTCTTGGTGGATGTTTTTATTATTATGTGGCTTGTTCTTTCTGTCTCCTCTATGTCTATGGGACTTGGGGGCTGTGGCTGTTTTCTAACCTCCTTTATGTCTGTGGGATGCGGATGCTTTTTGCCATTTTCTTGGAATATCACTTTCTAGCCTTTTACTTTGTGTTTGGCAGTGAGGTTTGTTTTACAATCTTAATCTTGTGTGCATGGCATGTGAGTGAAGTCCCATATATATTGTGGCGCATGTGGAAGTCAGAGGACACCTTCAAGGACTCAGTTTTCTCCCTCCTCCATGGGTTCCAGGCTCAACCTTAGGCCGTCAGGGCTTTTGAGGCAAGAGCTGCCACCCTCCCACCTCCTCCCCCACAGCCCCTTCTCCCCTTCCCCTCCCCCCCACCCTGGAGCCATCTCATCCACTGACAGTGAGTCCTTGCAAACAGCATTCTATTGGTTCGGTGGAGAATTAAGACTCACTTTGGGGCTATGATGCATTCCCTGTCATTTTGCTACCTATGTGACCTTCAGTCACATTTCTCTCTCCTGTATTCACCTCAGAATGATTTACTGGGTTAATGGTTTCCTAATCCACATTTGCTTGCTTACTCTTCTAAGTGATATTCTTTCTTATGTTCTCATGATTATATTTCTCTTGCTCTCTTCTAGGTAGAATTCCTTTAATATCTTTTGGAATGCTGGCTTAGAGATCCCGACTCCACTTTATCTTGGAAGGTCTTTATTTACCCTCTGATTTGGAAGGATAGTCTTATTGGATACAGCTGCCTATTTGGGCAGTAATTTGGGGGCTTCCCTGGTCTTTGCAGTTTCTGCTGAGAAACCTGCTATTATTCTGCTGGGTTTGTCTTTATACACAACTCAATATTTCTCTTGTATTTTTAAATACTCTATATTTTTTGAAAGCTTAACTATGATGTATTCTTTTTCCTTACCATGTCTATTTGAGGTTCTAAATGCCTCGTTCCGTGTATTTTCCCCAACATTTAAGAAAATTTCTCTAATTTACCAAGTAGGTTTCCTGTGCCTTTGATCCTGTAGCTCCTGGCCTCTCCTAGTCCACATGCTTAGTTTTTCAGTGATGTCTCAAGGGTCATGCCTGCTGTTCATTCCTATTATAATCTGAACGTGAAGTCTCACCAGCTTTCTCATCAAGGCTTGGCGTTCACTCGTCTGCTTGCTCTGCCCAAGCATTTGTCTCCTTCTCCAGACTCTTTAACTGGTCTCTCATATCCTGCACTTCCTAACTCATTTGGTTATTTTTTATCATCTTTGAAATAAGTTTTAATAAAATTTCTTCTGAATTCTTGTCCAGAATTTCATTTGATATCTTCACAATCACATACTAGAGAATTATGATTTTTCAAAGTAGTAGTCACATTGCCTTTTCCCCTGCTGTTTCTCTGTTGAGGTCTCTCCTGGTGTTACGGAAGGGCCTTCTTGGGGGAGCCATCTGCCTTCTCTCAAGGGTTAGGTCATCTTGGTGTAGTTTTGGCTTCTGTGACTGTGGTTAGGTTATGACACAGTATACACAGTGGCAGAGTCTACAGGATATACTTTCTCCTCAGGTCTCAGGAAAGTGGAGAGCCTCTGGAAACCCATGAAGGGGGGTGCTAAGTGTTCGAGTATCTGGGGTGCATCATCCGTGGTTACTCTTCTAGTCTCGTCAGCAGTGTGTGGTCTAGGGGTATGAAAGCGACCTGCACGTGCTGAGGTCTATCTAGGTGCAGGGACAGGTATCATTCCTCTCTTCTGTCGCTGAGGGTAAAGGACAGGCAGCTGGACTCCAGGCCTCTTAAGGCTGTGAGGTGGGTGCTTTCGTCTCCTCGAGTTGATGAACCTACCAATGTTTGCGTGGGACTGGGGCATGGTTGTGCAGTTTCTCTCAGCCTGCCTGAAAGTGCACCTGTCCTGAACACCTGAGGGCAAGATGCTCCCATCATAGCTCAGGTGGAACACAGCAACACCATGCTGCCTAAAAATCCAGATGTATAAATACAATAATCGCCAAATACAATCACCACCGCAGAACACAAGAAAAGGGAGCAAAAATAATCAGATGAACTGAAATGTTAATAAAAGTAGAAAACTGTAAAGGGAGAAATGAGGAAGAACAGCCGCCTACAAATAAGAAAAAAGGAAATGGAAACAGATTAGGAATGAAGAAAAGGAAGGAGGCTGGGGGTCCCTCAGCGGGGAAAGACGCTTGCTATCAAGGCTGACAGCCTGAGTTCTAGACCCAGACCCCACAGTGTGGAAGGAAAAGACCTCTGTGTGTGCACTGTGGCACATGTATGCTACATACACAAAAGAATGTAAAAACATTATAAAAAGAAAAAACTGAATTATATATACATACAAACAAAGCAGGCATTACCAAGAAGGTCTTAATTTTAAAAAGTTTCCTTTACCAAGGTGGCTGACCTGTCATCTTGTGGCCGTCCACACTGTGTGCTGGTTGGGGAGAAGACAGGTGACCTGTCATCTTGTGGCCGTCCACACTGTGCACTGGTTGGGGAGAAGACAGGTGACCTGTCATCTTGTGGCCGTCCACACTGTGCACTGGTTGGGAAGAAGACAGGTGACCTGTCATCTTGTGGCCGTCCACACTGTGCGCTGGTTGGGGAGAAGACAGGATGCAGTTTGTTCATTCTTTCCTCTCTGCCTGGTGGGTTTGCCAGAGACCGGTCCAAGTGCCTTGGGTCACAGATGGTCCTGCCTCCCCAGTTGTCATGCTCGACAGGGTAAGTCAGCGCATTCCAACAGATGCCCTCAGGGGCTAGCACTGAAGACCTAAGGCAGGGTAGAGCCCAGTTGCTGCAGCTCAGGACAGCCAGCTCCCAGCACTGTGAGTGCATGCTGGGAAGTACGGACAGTCAGTCATGACTGCAGGTCCCAGGTCTCCACTGTCTGTGCTGGTTGAGCTCCTATGCTCCCTCTTCCTCTACCTCAGCTCTCTGCAGTGCCCTTGGCACTGGGCTGCCCTGTCCCGCCACCCTCTGTCACTGTCTGCAGACAGCTTTCCCTGGTCAGTCGCCTCTGTGATGTTCATGGCAGTGCATGGGTTGATTTTGGCTTTTTGTTCTTAGGCTAAGGCTGCCCTTGAACTCGTTCTCAGGCTCTGTGCCTCAGTCTCTGTGCTGTAACGCAGGCATGGACCTCCATGGCTGGTTCTCTTGACATGGTTCTCTTCTGTCTCAGAGGAAATGGTGATAGGTACTTCTAATGGCACTTGCTTCTTCTGAGAGTTGGCTTTCAAAGATGTCTGTGATCTATCTCTTCAGCAGCTTTATAAACGAAAATCTTTTTAGGATGAAATTCCTAACTGTGGTGGTGTGAGTCAGAATGCTTAGTCACAGGGAGTGGCTGTACTTGAGAAGGATTAGGAGGTGTGGCCTGTGTAGGCCATGTATCACTGGGGCTGGGCTTTGAGGTTTCAAAATCCCATGCCAGACCCAGTCTCCCTGTCTCTGCTTGTAAATGAGGGTATAGGCTACCTCTCCAGCACAGGCCTGCCACATCTGCCACCACACTCCACTCCATGATAACAATGGACTAAGCCTCTCAAGCTGTAAGCAAGCCCCAGTTAAATGTTTTCTGCTGTAAGAGTTACCTTGGTTATGCAAGTCTCTTCCCAGCAGTAGAATAGTGACTAAGACAGTAATAATCTCTGAGTAAAAATCATCAGAACAGAAACAAAGTCCAGGGCCTTTATTCTTTCACCGGATATGCCGGTGGCCAGGTCAGTCTCCTAATTTCCAAAACACAGACCAAGAGGCTTAATTTAACCACAAGTTCTAAACACAAAAAACTCAAGTTTTACCAAAACCACATCTTTTCAATGAGGAAAAAAAAATCAGAAAATGCCACATGGTTTTTAAGCACACACACATATGCTTGCACACACACACGTTGGGGGTCGGGGGTCCACATGTGTCCTGGGGTAAGCCACAGTCTAGCTCTCTCCTGCACCACAGCTAACACTGTGACAGGACTGGCATACAAACACACTCTGGAACCTTGTCTTCTGAGATTGACTATTTAGATTTACCCTCACACATTTAAATACAGCTTTTTCCAAAACAAAAATCTTTCAGAACAACTTTTTGCTAACTATTTAATACCGTGACCCCCATTTCTTGGAAAGACTAGACTTTCTGATTTTTCCCATCCAAACAGAAATACCACTCTCCACTCTGAGCAAAGGCAGCAAGATGGAGAAGCCCCTGAGGGGCGGCAGGGAAAGGAAGCAGCTGCAGGAAGGCTGTAGCAGACCTCTGCTGGGGACAAGCTGGTCAGGGGCTTAGCACCACAGGCCTGTGCAGCTGGTACAGGGAAGTGCTCTTCCCTCGGCTGCCCTCCCAGTCGGCTTGTTCCATGACCAGCCTTGGATCCACCTGGTCGCAGAGAAGAGAGGCAAGTCAGGCCCTGGATGAAACCTGTCTAGACACCAAATTCAGAACATTATGTGCTCACAGATACGGACATTAAGACAGCCAAGTGTTCCTTCCATTTTACAAAACTATTTGCAGATGCTTCTCCACTTTCATAAATCACCCCACAGATCTGATCGTCCATTTTAATACACACTGTGGAGTTTTTAAATTTCATTTGTGTGTGCGTGTGCATGTGCGTGCATGTGTGTGTGTGTGTGTGTGTGTGTGCATGTATGTGTGTGAGCATGTGCGTGCGTGTGTGTGCATGTGCGTGTGTGTGCGCGCGCGTGCGTGTGTGCATGTGCCACAGCACGTGTGTGAGGTCAGAGGACAACCTGTGACAGAGGGATCTCTCACCATGTGGCTCCAAGGTGTCGTATCAAGCTAAACCATTTTGCTGCCCCAATCAAACATTGCAAAACCGATGTTTAACACTGGGGTAAGCCTTACTGAGAAATCCCCCCCACACATGTACATGTGGGAACAGGGACTTGGGCACTTATTTAAACAAACTTTTCTAAAGCACACTAATTCTCCACACAGCTCTACTTTCAGCTACTGCCCATTACTGTGCCAACCTCAGGGCCCTGCCTGACAAGTCAGGGCTCCATGCAGAAGTCTATAATGGCAGCTGGTCCAGTGACAGCCCTAAAGATAGCAAAGGCTGGCTCTAACGCTAGAGCTGAGAAGTACCCCTCTGCTCCCTACCCTCCAACAACTCACTCCATTTTCTAAACCTTACAGAGAAATGCTAAGGAGCTGAAGGGGCACACCCTGCTGCACAGCTGAGCAGTGCCCTGGAATACCATACTCCAGTGCTGGTCTGCAGTGTGACAGGATCAGGAGGTGGGGGAGGGGAAGACTGAGCTTAGCACCTCTGCTTCTGGAGCTAGCCCTGTGGCACCTCATCTCAGAAGCCCAGTCCCCAGACAGTGAAGCAGGTCAGAGGCTGTCTCCTGTACTTTGCCATAATGGCCGGGCAGACACAGAACATCCAGCCACCAATTAAGGTGCAGGGCAGCAACAGCAAAGCAGTGTTCAGCAACTACCAAGTGCTGCGGGCTCTGAAGGAGCCCACACTGCCTTTCCCAGAGCCCTGCCTCCTCTCAAGGAACAGAGGATGCCACTCAGAAATGACTGGCTGCTCCACGGCTGCCTACTCTGCCTGGAGAGCCTGCTCCTGTCACCCTTGCTGTCCTGGTCCGAGCCCATGTCTACCTGGTTACCTTTCGCTCCCCCAGGAGCAGTTAGCCCTGCAGGCATCCAGTCCCACCCACCTGGTTCCACTCGTAGGGCTTCTCATGCCACTGAGGAGTAATCTTCTCTCGAGGTTTCAACCGACAGAACAAGCTAAATTTTTAAAAAGAAAACCAAAAGTTTAGCTGCTGGCGTATTTTGCAGTTTTTTAAGACAAGGCTTTGCTTTGTAGCTCAGGTTGGCCTCAGACTTACTGCATAGTCCAGGCTAGTCTCAAATGCCTCATCCCCTGCCTCAGTTTCCTAAGCTAAGGAGCAAATTATTTTAATTATTCATTAGCACTCAAAAACAGTAGGATGATCTTTAAAAAAATGTGTATGTGTATTTAAAGTCTATAAATATCCCAGAATTAAAACTATGATAGGTTTTCAAAGTATCAAAATTCATATAGTTATAATATTTAATTTATAGTTCATTTAAAAACAAAGAAATAGAACATAACAGACTATAGGGAGATTATTATATGCATCACCTAAAATGTTTTCAACAAGCAACTCAGAAGACATGCTATCAGGAGACAAGAACACATGACTGTTCAGGACTAAGGAGCAGGGAGAGACAGTCAGCAAGCTGGCACTAGTGAGAGATGCAGGGGAGGGATCAGTACACCGGACTTCAAAGCAGCCATGACAGACACAGTCACAGAATCACACAAATTACACAGAAAGACTAAAACCTGATGGAAACAACTAGAAACAAACAAACAGTAGAAAACTATGAGATCAAAGGAAAAAATCAGCGAATTAACCTTAAAATGGAAAACTATATAAAATAGAAATTCTATGAGAATGAAGTAAAACAATTGAAATGGAAATTCCCAGATATTACTTTTAAAAGATAAAATATGGTGTGAAAGGCACAATCTACAGGATGTGAAGAACGTGATCGGCGCGTCCGGGCAGGGCACTGGCTGTATGGAGGGGCCACTGCTCACAGACTCTGAACAAAGCAAGGACATAGAAGAGATGTGTAATGTAGCATCTTCACGAGCAGAAACAGGGCAGATCTGAGCACTTGCCCTAAACAGGAAGTCTACACCACTACCTTCTAAGGCTCCGAAAACATTCCAGAAGAGGAAACAGAAAGAACGTATCTGGGGGCAATGGGGGAAGAGCAGTGAAGCCCTGTCTTCAGGGCCTGACACCCCTCTGCCAACGTGACCTCACGGCAGCAGCAGCTGCCTGCACAACACTAGGCCTGCCATGTCAATCATGATCTCGCAGGGTCATGCCCTCACCTCTGGGGCAGTCACTGTTTTCAGCTGTGTCCTCAATGGTGAGCCCATCAGGCCCCGGCTGACAGTTTCAAACATGCAGTTATACAAACAGCCCTGACTGAAATCAGTGGGGACGACACGGAGGGGATGGGTATGGGTAAGGGGCTGGTACAAGAAGGGAGACATGACTGCAGCGGTGCGGGTGGAAGGGGGGGTTGGTGAGGGCAAACAATATGTGTACATTTGTAAAACTGTCAAACAAGAAATTTAATAGCCAGGCAGTGGTGGTGCACGCCTTTAATCCCAGCACTCGGGAGGCAGAGGCAGGTGGATTTCTGAGTTCGAGGCCAGCCTGGTCTACAGAGTGAGTTCCAGGACAGCCAGGGCTACACAGAGAAGAAACCCTGTCTCGAAAAACCAAAACCAAAACAAAACAAAACCAAAACACAAGAAATTTAATAGATTAAAAACTGTCAGTAAGTTTCTTAAAGCAAATAAGTAGAATAGACAGATACACCATGCAAATATCAACCCAGGGGAGCAAGAGTAGTTATGCAGCATCAGACAGAACGGACCTTAAAACATTACTACTGCTAAGACAAAAGGAGATGTTTCCTAACAACGATCATGGTGTTGCATGTAGGAAATCCTGAGACCCACTAAAACTAACCAGTCATGTTAAGATTCAGAGGTAATCATTTCTAGAAATGAACAAATCAAAACTAAACCAACTTTATTCATAGTGTCAGCAAGGGACTAACACACTCAAAATATGCAAAATTATCATTATGCAGAAGCCTAGGGTCTGTACCCTAACAGCTCAAGCAGCATACCGAGAAAGGAGGGGGCTGGGAGGACGCCTTGTGCGTGGAGGAAGCCGGGCTGAAATCCTCAGGGATCATGTCAGCTACAGGTAATAAGTCCGCATCTGCAGTCCAGCTCACCTGCACTGAGCAAGCAAGTCTGGCAGATGCAGGGGCAACAAGAGTCTGCCTCAGGAGGGAAGGCAAGTATCCACCCGAGGCTGGCTTCTGATTACACACACACATACACACACACACACACACACACACACACACACACACACACACACACACGTATGTACATACGTCAACACTTGCACGTGAACACACGCACAACAGAGAAACAAAAGACCATTCAACAGTCCCGCTTTACCATAAAGACATCAAGTTTCCCCTAATTCGCCACACACTGTCTCATCCCAGTAAGGCTTTCTGTGCAGACGGACCGACCACTGATGTTGATGTGGACACGGGAAGCAAAGGATGCAAACAATAACCACAACCAATGAGTACACAACAGGAAGACAATGCTGCCTGGTTCCAGACTTACTAGGTAGCTAGAGCAAGCAAGATAGTGAGAGTCATGTCCACAGTATGATGAAAAATTACAGAGTCAACCAATCCCAGCATGTGGGAGGCTGAGACAGAAATTAAGAGTTCAACATCACACTAGCATATATAGTGAGACTCTGACTCAAACAAACAGACAAACACAAATACAGTGCCTAACTTAAAAAAACAAAACAAAACAAAAAAACACCTCCAACAGAGAGCCAGAGGTAACATTTTTGGATAGAAAGCTTCTGTCTAGAATTTATGACGTGTTTCTGCAATCTGAAGGTGAGAAAGCAATATAACAGACTATAGTCTACATCACTACCCATTAAGAAGTAGACATTAGCCCAGCAGTGGTGGTGCATGCCTTTAATCCCAGCACTTGGGAGGCAGAGGCAGGCGGATTTCTGAGTTCGAGGCCAGCCTGGTCTACAGAGTGAGTTCCAGGACAGCCAGGGCTACACAGAGGAACCCTGTCTCGAAAAACCAAAAAAAAAAAAAAAAAAAAAGTGGACATTAAAGCCACGGTGATGTGTCACCATACAGCACCAAATATCAGCAGATATGTCAGCTCTGACCTGCCTGGTGCTCTGGGGATGAGGAGGAACTGAAGCCTCACATGTGGGAATACAAAGATACGTTCTTTAAATACAGTTTAGCCATTTAAGATTTTTAACATTATTGTGTGTGCAAACACACTCAAAACCACACTGCATCCGTGTGGAAGCCAGAGAACGAGTTCCAGGAATTGTTCAGAGTCCGGTGGCAAACACTGCTGAGCCACCTTACTGGCCCAGTTGGCCTCTCCTTTAAGATTTAATGCAAAACCAGGTGTGGTGGTCCATGCCTGCAGCCCCAGCACTTGGGAGACTGAGGCAGAAGGATTGCTATAACTTCAAGGCCACCCTCATTTACATAATGAATGCTAGACCAGCCAGGTATAAATATTTTTACATTAGTTTTTTAACAATAATGCAGGAATGGAGAAATGGCTCAGTGCTTAAGAACTCTGGTTGGGTTTCCAGAGGACCTGGGTTCTGCTTTCAGCACCTCCATGGCAGCTCACAAACACCTGTAATTTTAATTCAAGGGGATCCAGCGCCCTCTTCTGTACCTTCCTGGGCACTGCATGCATGTGGTACACAGAAATACACACAGACAAAACACCCATGTTTATTTTAAAAAATTCAAAAGGAGTTTTTAATTAACACAAACCTACCAATAAAACCTACCAAATCCATCCCTGGCTGTCCACTGAACAGGTGAAGCACAGGTCGGTCACAGGAAGAGAGTACAGGGCTGTCCTTAGTAAGTACTCATACCAAACTCTGGACATGATGTGGATAGCTGGGGAGCAATGCACACAGCGTAACACACAGACGGAGGACACTAAAGGAGCAAAGTGCAAGAAGCTCAGAGATACCGAGGAAGAAGCCAACTCAAAGACCCACGAGACCATCGCAGAGAAGGCAGGTCCACGGCTGCAGCGCAGCTGCTCGTATCCAGCTGTGGTGGAAGGCAGGTCCACGGCTGCAGCGCAGCTGCTCGTATCCAGCTGTGGTGGAGCTGGAGCTGCAGCTCAAGGGCAGGGGGAACTTGGGGTTCTACAAAATTTACTGAGGTGTGGTTTACACACCACAAAATTCCTTAGTTTCACAGAGTTGTGCCAATATCACCACAATTCCATTTAAAGTATTCCTGGAGCAGGCAGCATTGGTGGCCTACCTCAGGAGCCTAAGTCTGAGCACCCAGACACCGGTGGCATCTTGGAGTAACTAAGAAAAATATAAGACTTGACTGGAACAAAGATTCCACCCTGCAGATAGGAAGAGAGAAAGCCAGCTGCAGGGGCAGGTGCCAGTCTGCAGGCCAGCTGCAGGGGCAGGTGCCAGTCTGCAGGCCAGCTGCAGGGGCAGGTGCCAGTCTGCATGGCCAATGGGTCCCCTGAGTAGCTAATACAGCTTGCCTGCAAACGCCTCTGTGATGTGGGCTCAGGGAGGACCGTCCTCCTGGTAGTACGGAGTTTACCACTGCCAGTGCAGCCAAGGCACACATCTTAGACGGAGAGCACTCTGGGCCTCCAGTGTGCAAGTATGCCAGGGCCTGGACTGTAGTTTTTGAGGAGGGGACAGGGTTTCTCTGTATAGCCTGGCTGTCATAAAACTCAATCTACAGACCAGGCTGGCATCAAACTCAGAGATCCCCCTGCCTCTGCCTCCCAAGTGCTGGGATTGAAGGTGTGCCAGGCCCTATAGCATTCTTAGACAGGCAAGTAGGGTAGAAGACTGTGGCCAGCACTGCCTTCCCCAGCAGGGTTAATGAGTGGACACTGGGTATAAACACAAATACAGGGTTTTAGTGTGTGGGTGGTGTCACCCCTGGGCTGGCGGTCCTGGGCTCTAGAAGAATGCAGCCTGAGGTACAGGCCTCTGCAGCTAGGGAAGCAGGTAGGGAAACTGCAATTCTTAGCAGCTGTGCCTCAAACATAAGGGCCCCCACATCTCTACAGCAAATACCTCAGTGGCATAAATCATATGCTGACCCTCACACACTGATAGTGGGAGCCTTCAATATCCTAACTCTTCCCAATCAACTGGTCATCCAGACAATCAACTGGTCATCCAGACAATCAACTGGTCATCCAGACAATCAATTGGTCATCCAGACAATCAATTGGTCATCCAGACAATCAACTGGTCATCCAGACAAAACTAGACAGGGAAACATTGATGCTAAGAGAAACTACAGGCCAAGTGGGCCTAACAGATATTTACAAACATCTTTACCCAAGCATAAAAAGAATACACCTTGTTCTCTGCACCTCATGGAACCTTCTCCATGCTCAGACACAAAGCAACAGATAAAAAGTCTCAACAGTACAAGAAAACTGAGAGGACTTCCTGTGTCCTAGCAACCACCACAGATGAAAACTGGATTTCAGCAGCAGAAACAACAGAAAGTCTCAAACTTATGGAAACTGAACAACTCTCTACATGAAAAATGGGTCAAAACAGAAATTAAGAAATGAATTAAACAATCAGACCCCCGAGCTCCCAGGGACTAAGCCACCAACCAAGGAGCACACATGGCTCCAGCCGCATATGTAGCAGAGGATGGCCTTGTCGGACATCAATGGGAGGTGAGGTCCTTGGTCCTGTGAAGGTTCGATGGCCCAGTGTAGGGGAATTCGAGGGCGGGGAGGTGAGAGTGGGTGAGTGGGTGGAGGAAGACCCTCATAGAAGCGGGGGGAGGGTGGTGGGATAGGGGGTTTCCAGGAGGGGGGAAACCAGGAAAGGGGATAACATTTGAAAGGTAAATAAAGAAAATATACAATAAAAAATCAGAAAAAAAAGAAATGAATTAAAGATTTTCTAGAATTGAATGAAAATAAGCACACAAAATAAGCAAGCTTGTTGACACAGTGAGGGCTGTTCCAAGAGGCAAGTTCACAGCACTAAGTGCCTACATTAAAAAAAAAATCAAAGTGAAAGCCGGGCATGGTGTGCACGTCTTTAATCCCAGTACTCGGGAGGCAGAGGCAGGCGCATCTCTGTGAGATCGAGGACAGCCTGGTCTACAGAGTGAATTGTAGGTCAGCCAGGGATGGTTATGCTGCGAAACCCTGTCTCGGGAAAAAACAAGCCCAAAACAACAAAACAATGGAAGCAATCTTCTCCTAGCAACTTCACTGCACAGCTGAAGCTCTAGAACAACAAGATCACAACCGAAGATGCAGAAATGACCAAACTCAGGACTGAGATCAGTAAACTAGAAACAGCAACAAAACAATATAAACAATCGGTGAAACAGAGTTGGCTCTTTGAAAAAGAATCATGAAGATTAATAACCCCACCCCCAGGCAATGGGCAAAGAGACACCTTGTCGGTGTTCTTACGTCAGTCAGGGTAGGGCAGACGGCAGTCCTCTGTTCTTCCCAGCCTGACACCTGGCTTGGCGGCCAAAGCTGTATCATGCCTAGGACTCATAAAAATCTAATTTAATCCAGGCAGTGCAGTGCAGGAGGAAGAAGACAGAGACCTGCATCCAGCCAAGCCACTCTCCACCTCAGACCTAACCTCTGCCCCATGGCATGGGCACAGGCAGGCCACAGACACACAGAACCCTGCCCACCACACGCAGTGTAATGCAGGAGGCCAAGAGGCAGAAGCCAGAGACCTGTTGCTTGACACTATACTACACAGCGCACATGGAGGATGCCTCAGGGACCCACCAGCCTCGGGAGCAGCCTGCAAATGGAGGCACCACTACAGTGTGAGAACATGTGGTGGTCAGACGGGAGAGAAAGAAGTGGAGCAGCTTGAGCATTATGAAGAGATGGAACTGGAGACTGGAGGGTGGAGAGGAAGAGCCTGTTGTGAGTGGCCAGCCCTGCTACCTGAGGCCATGGTGAAGTCCCAGCCTCAGCTGACTACATAACAGCAAGGGTCAGTGTCTATGCCCATGGCTCATGTTACCACTATAGAACATGGGGACAACTTTGTTCTGGGCAGCTGCTAGGGACCATGTGGATGTCCTAGGAGTGTGCAGAACTAGGCAGCAGAACTCAGGGGAGCAGACCTGTACTTCATCTAGGCAACACGGAGGAGCTGGCCCTGGTGGCAGGCATGTGGGTGAGCGGATCCCATGGTGTGAGTATGGGGGAGCTGACCTGCCACTCCTCTGCTGTGGGGCTAGCATGAAGATGGGGTGATGCCCCTCTCACCCCTTGCCACCACCAGCAGTTGGGAAAGCAGCCACAGGGTCATGAGTGCAGGAGAGCTGGCCCTGCCTCTCACCTGAGCAGCACAGTAGAGATGGCCCTGAGGGCAGGGGTGTGAGAGTATGAAGAAGAGAGGCTGGCCCCACCAATCCTCTGCCTGTGAAGTGGTCTAGGGGAGGGCAAGGCCCTCCATCCCCTGGCTCCTCCCCACCTGATGCAGTCAGGAGAGCTGACTCTGCCTACTTACTGGCTGTAGCACTCAGGACAGTGGGCCCTGCACCTCACCTGGGCAACCCTGTGAAGCTGGTCCTGGTGGCAAAGGCAGGGGTGAACCAGCCCCAAAGGTGTGACGGCCAGAGAGCTGGCCCAGCCCCTCACAGGCTGCAGGACTTGGGAGAGTGGGCCGGCACCTTGACTGAGCAGCACACTGGAGCTGTCTCTAGAAGGGTGGGTGCAGATAAGCCGGCCCTGAGAGCATGAGCGCTGACTCTACCTCCTACTGATGGTGGCACTGGGTGGCCTAGCTGGAGCAGTGTTGGAGAGCTTGCCTTGTTGGTATGGAGAAGGGAGAGCTGGTGTCCTGACCAGCTCAGCTAGCACCTAGGCCCAGATCCAAGGCTCTGAGTTGGCCCACCCCATAATCTATATCATGGGCTGAGATGGGCAAATGGGCCAGTCCTGCCGATCCGAGGCTGCAGGGTCTCCATGACACAGGGCAACAACAAGATAACTGGGAGGAGTTCAGATGAGGAGCCAATATTGACAGTGCCCCAAAAACCAGAGACCTCAGACCAGACCAATGACTCATTGCAATGAGGATTTGCAAGTGAAGATGTGTGGACAGAGGGACACACTGTGAAGACACACTGTGATGCACTACAGCTTCCATGACAAGGTGTTTTCTATGCTTTGGTTTTTTTGTTTGTTTTTGTGTATTTTTTTTTTTTTTTAATTTTGAGGGGGAGGCTACAAGGCAAAGGGCAGATATGAGGGGACAGGGAGATGAGCAGGACTGGGGTGCATGCTGTGAAACTCACAGAGAACTGATAAAAAGGTTTTTAAAATGATTAATAAACCCTTATCTAAAAACTAAAAGGCAGAGAAAGAATATCCAATTTAATAAAAGCAGAAATGAAAGGGGACATAACAACAGACACTGGGGCACTCCAGAGAATCATAAGGACACACTTTAAAAACATGTACTCCACCAAATTGAAAATCTAAACTAAATGGATAATTTTCTTGATAGATACCATTTACTAAAGCTAAATCAAGATCAGATAAGCAATTTAAACAGATCTATAATCCCCAGTGAAATAGAAGTAGTCATTACAACTTTCCAACCAAAAAAAGACCACGGTCAGATGGTTTTGGGGCAGAATTCTACCAGACATTCAAAGAGTAATGCCAATAGTCCTCAAATTATTCTACAAAACAGAAACAGAATGGACATTGCCCAATTCATTTTACAAGCCACAGTCACCATGATATGCAAACCACATAAAGACTCAACAAAGAGAATCACAGACCAATTTCCCTTACGAACATAGATGCAAGGATACTCAATAAAATACTTGCAAACTGAATTCAAGAACACATTAAAAAGATCACTCTCCGTGATCAAGTAAGTTTCATCCCAGAGAGGATCAACATGGCTAAATCAATAAATGTAATCTGCCATATAAACACGCCAAAAGACAAAGAAATACATGATCATTAGATGCAAAAAGATCCTTGACAAAAGTCAACATCCCTTCATGGTAAAAGTCCTGGAGAGAGCACAGACACGAGGGATATAGCTCAGCATAATAAAGGCAGTTTACAGCAAGCCCACAGGCAGCATAAGCTTAAATGGAGAGAAACTCAAAGTTCTACTAAACTCAAGAAGAAGAAGACAAGGTTGTTCACTCTTTCCATACCTAGTCGCGGAGTAGTTGAAGTCTTATCTAGAGAAATAGGACAACTGAAGGAGATCAAGGGGATACAAATTGGAAAGGCAGAAGCCAAAGTGTCTTTATTTGCAGATGTGATGGTATACACAAAGGACCCTAAAAATTCCCCTGGGAAATTCCTACAGCTAATAAACACTTTCAACAAAGTAGCTTTATAAAAAAATTAACTCACAGAAAATTAGTGGCCCTCCTATATACACAAATGACAAATGGTCTGAGAAAGAAATCAGGGAAACAACACCGTTTACAATAGCTTTGAATAAAATAAAATATCTGGGGTAACTCTAACCAAGCAAGTGAAAAAGACCTGTATGACAAGAACTTCAAGTCACTGAAGAAAGACACTGAAGAAGGTATCAGCAGATGGAAAGGTCTCCCATAACTAAACACACGGCCATCTTACCAAAAGTAAACTACAGATTCAGTGCAATCCCTTTCAAAATTCCAACGTAATTCTTCACAGATCTTGAAAATAAAATTTACAGCTTCATATGGAAACACACACACACACACACACACACACACACACAAACAGGATAGCTAAAACAATCCTGAATAATCAAAGACCTGCTGGAGATATTGCCATCCCCAATTTCAAATTGTTCTACAACGCTTTAGTAAGAAAAAAAAAAACAAACAAAAACCAAAAAAAGCATAATATTAGCACAAAAACAGACGTGTTGATCAAAGGAGTGGAACTAAAGACCTAGACTAAGTCTGCAAACCTATGGGCATCTGATTTTTGATAAAGGGGCCAAAAATACACGCTGGAAAAAGAAAGCATCTTCAACAAATGAAGCCTGTAAAACTGTGTGTCTGCATGTAGAAGACTCCAAGTAGAGCCATACTTATTACCCTGTACAAACCCCAAAACACCAGATACCCTGAACCTGACAGAGGAGAAGGCGGGCAGCAGCCTTGCACTCACTGGCCAGGAAAAGACTCCATTAGCACAGGCACCAAGATCAACACTTAAAAAGGGGACCTCACAAAACTGAGAAGCTTCGGCACAGCAGAAGCCACCATCATTTGGACACAGAGACGGCCTATCGAATGGAAAAAGATTTTTACCGACCACACATCTGACAGGGAGCTAATACCCAAAATCTATAAAGAGCTCCAGAAACTAGATAACAAAAAACAACCCAATTTAAAAATGGGGTACAGATCTAAACAGAATTCTCATTACAGGAAACTCAAGGGCTGAGAAACACTTAAAGAAATGGTCAACATCCTTAGCCATCAGGGGAATGCAAACCAAAACTATTTTGAGATTCCATCTTACACCCATCAGAACGGCTAAGGTCAGAACAGGTGACAGCGCATGCTGACAAGAATGTGAGTAACAGGGACCACCCATCCATTGCTGGTGGGAGTGCAAACTCACAGTGGTGTTTCGTTGGGAAGTTGAGAATCAATCTGCCTCAAGATCCAGCTACACAACTCTTGGTCATATACCCAAAGGATGAATCTTCCCACCAGAAGTACATTTGCTCGACCATCTTAGTTGCTATTCTATTCTTAATAGCCAGAAATTAGACACAACCTAGATACCCTCAACAGAAGAATGGATAAAGAAAACATGGTATGTTTATACAACAGAGTATTACTTAGTTATTGAAAAAAATGACATCATGAAATTTACAGGCAAATGGATGGAACTTGAAAAAATCATCCTGAGTGAGGTGTCCCACACCTAGAAAGACAAATATGATATGTATTCGCTTATATGTGGATATTAGCTTTTAAGTCAATGATAACCAAGCAACAATCCATAGCACCACAGAGAGGCAATAGGTCTCATTAGGAAAGGGAACAGAACAGAGACATGTTGTTGGAGAGGGGCTGGGCTGGGAGGACCAAGTAGGGAGGAGTGGAAGTGCTGTGGGAAGGGAATGTGGAGACAGATGGCTAAACTTAAAGGGGCATTTGAGGGGTGGCATGGAAACTTAATACAGTAGAAATGTCTTTAAAATATACACATATGTTCATATAAATATGTCATAAATATATAAATACAAAATACATATAAATATACATACATATGTAATACATGCACACATACATGCACAGATACATATATACATGAAGGTGATGATCTAAATTAAATTGCCAAATAGTGGGGGAGATAGGGCATCTCTTGTCACCTAACCAAGTTTCTAGTACCAGGACTGAGTTTCTTACAACTGAGCTGTGGGCCAAAGGGGCTCCATAGGAATCCCTAAACAACCCGGGCTGGTAATCTCCACAAACTGACAGCAAGGTCCCATTGCTGAACACACACCCATATTCAATCCGGAGTTGTTGAGTTGGTGCCTACATAGAACTTTCACCCCTATGTTCCAGTGTCTTTGGTAAAGAAAGGTTCTCTGTGTGCTATCAAAAGAGTAACATAAACACAAAGCCAACCACAAACTCTTTTATCTACAATCTGCCCTGTCTACAAGATATGCCAGGGCAATGGTGGCACAAGCTTGTGGGAGTAACCAACCAACATCTGATTTGATTAAGGCCCACTCCTCGAGATGTAACCCATACATAACACTGCTTGGGTGACTTGAGACTAGGTAGCCAAGGACCTGGGGGGGGGGGGGGAACGGACAAATAATACTGTTCCTAAAAGAAAAAGAAAAAATGCATTGATAAAATGACTCCTAATCATAGTCTACTAAGATTAGTGCCTTGCTCAGCTATCATCAGAGAAACCTCCTCCTGGAGCAGATGGCAACAAATATAGAGACCCTCAGCCAAATATCACACGAGAGAGACCTGAGAACACTCAGCCCTAAATGGGTTGTCTCCATCAGATCCCACCCCTCAGAGCTTAGAGAACCCTCAGAGAAGAAGAAAGAATGTAAGAGCCAGTAAGGAAGGAGACACCAAGAGAACAAGCTCCCCTAAATCAACACGAGCAAAGTCATGAACTCACAGAGACTGAGGTAGTATGCACAGGGCCTGCATGGGTCTGCTCCAGGTCCTTTGTGTATATATCATGGCTTTCAGTTGAGTGTTTTTTACAGGAGTCCTGAGTGGGCAAACGAGTGTGCCCCTGACTCGTGTGCTTTCTGTTAGTTTGTCCTGTCCAACTCTGAAGTAACAACTTTTATTTTATTTTGTTATTCTTTTAGAATGAATGAGTGAACACCTAGCCACTAGGGTAAAGATGAACAACTGAGCTGTCACTCACACCTGCTGGGAGAGGGAAATCAGTTTCCCCAATAAAGTGTCCGTGGGTATGTCAACAACTCTAGGCCAGGCTCACGTTCAGGAGCAGCTGAACAACAGGAAATGGACTCCAGAGATTTGTGTGTTTTTATTGGTTACGGTTTGGTGGGTTTCACTGTTGTTTTTCTTTTGGGGCGTAGTTGTGGTTTTATTTTGTTTTCTTGATTGAAGGGAAGGAGAGAGGGAGAGAGGGAGATAAGAAGGGAGGGAGAGGGAGAGGGAGAGGGAGAGGGGGAGAGAGAGAGAGAGAGAGAGAGAGAGAGAGAGAGAGAGAGAGAGAGAGAGAGAGAGAGGATGAATACAAACCCAGGTGGTACTGTGGCACCTATAGTCCCAGCAAGCACTTAGGAAGCAGAGGCAGCCCACTGAGGGCACCGAAGGATGCCCTTTGCCCTCTGAACTCTTGTTGGGAATGGAGACGCCAGTGAGAGATGAGAGGTACAAGGGAGGGACTGTCAAGGGACCACCTAGTCTCCAAGTAACAGACTCCACTTCTCCCCCCCCCCCCCAGCTCCAGTCCAGTGTGTGGCTAGGGGTAGGGTACAGCACTACTCTCTGTGGCCCCTGCTACATGGAATGACCTCCTCACCGTGTTCTCCTCACGTTGCTCACGTGGATGGTGGATGATTATTGTGCCTTGCCCAAACCCCAACTGATACAGATATGACACCACATCCCAATGTCTTCAGAGGTGCCTCAGTCCTGGAACCCCACTTTAAGTAACTTACCTGTCACATCTCCTAAATGACTCAGAACATGCACACATCAAAATAACTCCACACACACACACACACACACACACAGGTTGTGTATTGCCTAGAGTATGCCTTAGCAGTATGTCACCATACTTACCCTAGAAGTTTCTGACGTGCATTTTCCTGCAACTGAGCAACTCTTTCAGGTCCAAGATACTTGGATCCACTTGGCCCATCACAGACTAGCTTGTTGATAGCAGCCCTGAGAATATTAATCTGTAAATGAATAGTGACATACCACGTGACTACATATAGCTCCATTTCATCCCCAGCGAACAGGCCACAGTATTTATGCTGTGTTCGGTGACTAGCATCAGTCAAGAGTCTAGAGAATTAGCAGAACAACAGAAATAATACTGAAGAGTGATCGGGTCCCATAAGCCCATATCCAATCTCTCCTACATTTGTTACAGCTAAGAAGCCAATGCAGGGGCATTGGTACAAGTCTGGATGCTTAGATTGGACCCATTTTCTTTCTTTCTTTCCTTTCTTTCCTTCTTTCCTTTCTTTCCTTCTTTCCTTTCTTTCCTTCTTCCTTTCTTTCCTTCTTTTTGGTTTTTTCGAGACAGGGTTTCTCTGTGTCGCCCTGGCTGTCCTGGAACTCACTCTGTAGACCAGGCTGGCCTCGAACTCAGAAATCCACCCGCCTCTGCCTCCTGAGTGCTGGGATTAAAGGCGTGCGGCACCACTGCCCGGCTGGACCCATTTCCTATTAGCATTCCATTTCTCCTCTAGGGTCCAAGTCCAAGAACCACACTAAACTTGTCATGCCTTCTCTGTTTAGGAGCGCTTTCCAGCCTTTTCTTGCTTTACCAGACTTTGGCAACTTAAAGGTGTTCTGGTTGGGGATTTTGTAGCTCCCCAGTTTGAGTTTGTCATTGTTCAGAAGGGAGACACCGTCCTCTCTCACACACTCCATAGGCAGGCCTGCCCACACCAGGGGATGTGGCCACGGTGCTTGGCTGAGCCAAGGCTCTGCAGGCCTCCTGGTTTCCCTACTCCTAGCTCATCAAGCCCCACGTGTCCTCAGAGACCCACAGAACCCACTGGAACTCGGAGTAATTTTGGAAGGGGTAACTGCTTTCCCCCCAACTAATTATTCAATCATTTTTCTTCCTAGACACAGGGATATTTTAAACTCTGGGTTATAAGCCAATACATTTACTTTCACATATGTAAATACAATATATTCTGTTCAGCTCTGCCCGCTGGCAGGCAGCTTCCCCTCTCACTGGCTCTTACTTGTGTCCCTGGATGCGTCCCATCCCTGTGTGCTTCTTAAGCACCCTTCCCTCCTTCCTTCCTTCCTGCTCCGTTCCTAGAGTAAGCAGCTTCTTCAAGGAGGTCTGGTTCCCAGCTTGGGTAATTCCATTAGAAATCATGCTGAGTGCCACCCGTGGTCGTTGCCCCAGAGGATCAACTTCTCAGCAGCTCTCCCGGAGCTGAACTGTGCCTCCGTAACCAAAGCTACTGACGACAGACAGGACAGTGTTCATGTGGAGCCTCCTCCCGACCCTTCCAAACTCCTTTTCTCCTACTCCTTTGATATGAGTACGCATGACATTTGCAAGTTATGCTTACTGTACCTGTCCACACATGTATTCCCCCACCCTGGGAGACCTGACACCCTGTGTGGTGTGTATGTCATACATTAAAAGCCTACTATTTGGGGACACTTAGAGGTGGGGCAAATACATCCCTGTGTCCTCTGCCTTCATCTCTTTTAATGTCAAGCTCCTAGGTGCCCCGTGCAGCTATTCACTCCCTACCTCCTGGCAACCACTCATCTGCTTCCTGTACAGAATGTCTTCTCAACAGGCTCACACAGACACACCCTGTGCGGGCTAGGCTTATGTTAACCTGACGCACAAACTACAGTTATCTGAAAGGAGGGAACCTCAACTGAGGAACAACCTCCATAAGATCTGGCCGTGAGGCGTTTCTTAATTAGTGATTGATGGGGGAGGTCCCAGTCATTGTGGGTGGTGCAATCCCTGGGCTGTTGGTCCTGGGTTCTCTAAGGAAGAGGGCTGAGCAAGCCATGAGAAGCAAGCCAGTAAGCAGCACCCCTCCATGGCCTCCGCATCAGCTCCTGCCTCCGGTTCCTGCTCGGGGTCCCTGTTTCTCTGATGATGAACAGCGAAGTGCAAGTGTGAGCCAAATAAACCCTTTCCCCAACTTGCTTTTGGGTCATGATATTTTGTCACAGCAATAGTAATCCTAACTAAGACAAGTTGGTACCAGGAGTGGGGGAATGCTGTGGCAGACCTGTGTTTTGGGGAGGGCTGTGGAAGGACTGTGGAACTTTGGGCCAACGTTATCTGGGATTCATTTACGATCATCTGGGCTCCTCCATGGAGCTTGGCTCACTTCTCCAGCTCTGCCCTCTGTAGCACACACAGCTTGTCTTCTAGGCTCCAGCTGGCTCCGCTCCACTGCTGCTGCTGTTCATGGTGGTTATCCACGGTGCTAGCATCTGCAAAATGCTGGGGTCTTCTGCTGCAACTTCTTTGCCTGACCCCTTCTGTCCTGGGCCTTCGACTGTCACTGAGGCTGCACCTTCACCAGTGGCCTCTCCTGACCACCGAGTGTTGAGAGCTCAGTGGGATGTTCTGTGGGAGCTTGAAAGATAAGAATGTTGAGAGCAAAGAAGGAAGGCCTGGCTTGTGAAGTTTCAGAATGGAATTCCAAGACTATCAGAGCCATTTGCTATTATGAATTGAGATGATTTCATTCTGGTCAGCTGGGGTTGAAAAGTCAGTCATAAGACACAACACTGAAGTGAAACGTGTCCATTACTGGGACAGTTGATGCTGGTCAACTGGAGCTAAGAAATTAGTAGCGACTGAGAAGAGACCAGCATCACCGAGGTGAAATCTTCTGGCAAGTGTTTTCTGAGAGTCAGCATACAGAAGCTGTGTTCCAGATATGACCAAAGTTGTACCTTGTGCTGCAGCTGAACTAATGTTAAGAGTCACCCGTGTAGAGCTGGTTTTGAGAGCATGAAGAGGTCATGGAGAGCAGCTGAGCATGGCACTGTTAGAGGTCAGGAGAGGCCATTGGTGAAGGTGCAGCCCTGGCGTTTTGCAGATGCTAGCACCATGGATGACCACCAAGAGCACCAGTGGAGTGGAGCTAGCTGAAGCCTAGAAGACAAGCTGTGTGTGCTACAGAGGGCAGAGCTGAAGAAGTGAGCCAAGCTCCTTGGAGGAGCCCAGATGATTGTGAGCAAAGCCCAGATAACTGGACACTGAATTATTTAAATTTTTTAGAGTTTAGTTTTGTTTGGTTCAGATTATGACTGTGCCCAGGTTCTTCCCTCTTGAAGAAGGTATTTAATTTGATTTTTACAGAAGCCCACAGCTAAAAGACTTTTTAAAAAGAGATTTTGGATTTTTAGAGAGATTAGATAGTCTAAAGAAACTGAAAATTTAATGTGTTTTGTGTTTGTAAAGATCATGGAAGTTTTAACATTATTTACATTTCTAATGTGAGTTCTTGGACATGTATAAGAAAAGAAAGGCGCTGCTTAGCAGTGATGGGTTTGTGTGTCAGATTGACAAGAGGTCAGTTCTGGCCAGTCTTCTGTCAACTGGACACACAAACTAGTCATCTGAAAGGAGGGAACCTCGTCTGAGAACATGTCTCCATAAGATCCAAACCCTGTGAGGCATTTTCTTAATTAGTGATTGATCAGGGAGGGCCCAGCCCATCGTGGATGGTTCCATCCCTGGACTGGGGGTCCTGGGCTCTATACAAAGCAGGTTGAGTCTGGTGGTTTGAATGAAAATGGCTCCCATAGGCTCATATAGAGTGGCAGTATTAGGAGGTGTGGCCTTGTTGGGGGAAATATGTCACAGGGGTAGGCACTATAGTTTCAGAAGCTCAAGCCAGGCCCAGTGGCTCACTTTCTTCCTGCTGCCTGCAGATGCAGAACTCTCAGTTACCTCTCTAGCACCAGTAAACCCAGGCTTAATCAGGTAGGAGACCAGTCCTCAGAGGGCAGCCCCTGATCCCACCCACCTGCCTTGCCTTCTGCAGACACTGTCAGCGCTGTAGGCTGGGGTGTGCAAGGGCCCTCACCTCCGTCTCCTCACAACAAGCCAGCCATGCAGCCTCTTGCTTCTTCATGTCTGTCCTACTTTTTCTTGGCTGCTTATTTTATTACTATGAGGCTGGCTGATACACTATGGATACGAGCAGGCATGAAGTGGGCGCCTCTGCGTAGTATGCCGTTTTTTCTTCTTGGGCCTACCAGGATCTTTTGCAGAGGCAACTTACCCTTCATAGACAGAACCTCTGGTACACACCCATAAGCCTTGTGCCAAACCCAAACTTCCACGTGGGACCTATTTGTTTCTAGAATGTTTGTTCTCCGTTTTGCAATTAAGTCTGTGATCAAAGGAAGACTTTTAAGAGCAGCAAGGCCTCTCAACAATGGAGCCACCCCTCCGGTCATCTTAAGTCTCTCCATGTGACAGCACGGTGAACATTAGCAACAATAAAAGCTGAGCATACTGCCAGCCCGTGTCCCCCTGTGTCCCAGGAGTCAGGACTTGACGCCGTGGCTCAACCGCTCCTCCCTCCCAGCCCTCACACAACTGGTCAACTGTATCATGGAACGTCTGAGAAAAGGTTCCTAGAGTAGCATTTCTCAAGGTATTTTTAGAGGAAGGTCAGTTTTCATTTTTCTTAAATGCGAACGGACATGAATTGCTAGAATAAGGAAATACAAAAACAAAAACAGAATAATTAATATTTTTAATTAGCACCTGCTCACTTGATTGGCACACTCTAAAAGCTGGCCCTGGCTGCACAGGTACACTCAGCAGGTCTGGTACAGTGTCGGAGCCACTGCTGGCTGCTCTCCGGGCCGAGAGGGGCAGGTGGCTTCTTTACTTCCCTATGTTACTAACAAGGAGGGGCTCATAGTGAGGTCCGTGCACCAGGAGACAGTGGAGGAGAGAAGAGAGTAGGCCATCGAGAAGCAGCACCGCAGAACAGGCCGGATAAGGTGTGGTCCTTCTATGCTGGCAGAGGCCACCATGGGAAGCAGGCAAGTCTATCACCACATACGGCCTGTGGTTGACACTAAGTCACACGGGTGCAAAAGCAAGTGGGAGGGAGGGAAGAATTCATGCCACACTTACCTCGACGATGTCCTCCACGTTGAAGTGCACATCGAAGGCCAGCTCCATGTCGTGTTCTGGCAGGATAGGGACCTCTGTAGTGGAATTCCATCCCAAACCGCAGAGGGCCCCAGTGTAACACTTCCCATCACGGCCAACTCTGAAAGGCATTTAGAGAGGTTAAGCTAAGCCACTGTTTCAAGGTGAGATAGGTGACTGGTGATGTCACCTGGTGTTTTTTTCTAGCACCAGTACTGTAACTAAATTATGTGATTCCTCAGTTTTTACACAGAAATACAGATTAAATATCACTATAAGAAAGATAATTTAAATATTCATTGCTGTAGGACAGCTGATAACACTGTGAGGCTGCCTACTGCAAAACCCTGTTTCTAGCTGTAGTGTGGCTCAGCCCTAGCACACGCCTTTAACCCAAGAGCTTTCTGTTTGTTGTAAACAGGATTAAATAAAGTCAACCAAGGTCAAGAGGTGGGGCAAGCAACCAGTTGACAGGGAGTGAATGTAGGAAAAAGCCACAGAGAGTGAGCGAAGTCAGGAGGACGGATAGGGAGGCGGACAAGAAGTGGAAAGGCGGGACTTGCCGTTGGAAGGGCGGTTAAGACAGTGTGGAGAAGGAGAGCAGGCTCTTTCCTTCTGGAGCACTGGCTGAAGAGGAAGGTCAGCTGGGCGCTGTCTCTGCCTCTCTGTGCCAGCAGGCTTTCACCCCAGCATCTGGCTCCTCAGTCTTCATTTGTTAAAACTGAACGATTGGGATTTTGTTTTAAAAATATTAATTCACATTAACAATGTTGGGTTTCTTGTACAAATTTTTATTTTATGTGTATGGGTGCTTTGCCTGTATGTCTGTATGCACACCACATGCATGCCTGGTGCCCTCATCTGTAACAGAAGGAGTTACAGATGTTTGTGGGCTGCCATGTTGCTGCTAGGAACCTCCAGAACAGTAGCCAGTGCTCTTAACCACCGAGCCATCTCTCTGGTCCTTAATGCTGGGCTATTAATTCTCTCTGGGGCAGATGAGGAAATGAGAAGTCTCCCTTGGCAGCTTAATAAAAGTGAAGGGATCCTGTGCATAAGTAAACTTGAGGCCTAGAAACTTGAATTCAGACTTATAAACTAGGTTATGAGTAATCTGCTTTATAAAACAGTCACAAAAGTGTTTCTTAGGTCCACAAGATGACTACGCACAAAGGCACGTGCTGCCAAGCCTGACAGCCCGAGTTCAATCCCAGGAACCCGCATGATGGGAGGAGAGAACAAACTCCTAGAGGTTGTCCTTTGCCCTCCGTATGTACACTGTGGCACACATGCAAAATATATATATATAAATGCAAGAAAACGGGCTGGAGAGATGGCTCAGCAGTTAAGGGCATTTATTGCTCTTGCAAAGGACCTGAGTTCTGTCCCTAACACTCCCATGGCTACAATTTTAACTCCAGGTCCAGGAGATCTTAAATCCTTTTCTGACCTTGTCTGATGCCAGGTTTGCACATGGTATACATACATGAGTGCTGGCATATACATAACAGAAAATCAATTAATATAAATTAATATAAGTAAAAATATTTTTCTCAAATGCAATAAAAATTAAAAATGTTTCTTTAAATTCTACATGCCTCTACATTACTAATGTAACTTATTATAATTTCAATTTATAGAACAGAGGTTAAAAGAAACCAGGAGTGACTATCAAGTTTTTTTTTTAATTATTTATTTCATTTATATGAGTACACTGTAGCTGTCTTCAGACACACCAGAAGAAGGCATCAGATCCCATTACAGATGGTTGTGAGCCACCATGTAGTTGCTGGGAATTGAACTCAGGACCTCTGGAAGATCAATCAGTGCTTTAACCGCTGAGCCATCTCTGCAGCTATTTATCAGTTTTATTAGAACAGTATAGCACCTGACTCCCCAGGCTGTTCAAATGTAGTAACACACACACACACACACACACACACACACACACACACACACACACACACACATACATTTCAGTTTGTTTGTTTATTTGTTTGAGATAGGGTCTTGCCCAATAACCCAGACCAGCCTTGAACTTGCTATTCAGCTTAAGGCTAGGTTTGAACTCACAATCCTCCTGCATCAGCTTCTCAATTCTATGCTTTACAGGTACGTGTCATCATACCTGTGTTCTGCTTTATGTGTTAATAAGGTAAAACTAATGCAAGCAGTTCACTGTGGTTTGAATACCAAGTCTCCCCCAGAGACCCCTGTAAAGTTTTAGTTTGCTGCCTGTAGTCCTATGGGGAGGTGGTGGGGCTCTGGGGCTCTGAAAGCATGTTCTTGAAGAGTACCAGGAGCCTGGCCCCTCCCTTCCCTCTGCCTACTTACTGCCTTGGGTGGCTTTGCTCTGCCAGTCTCCATTCTAATTTTCTGTCTTACCACAGGCCCAGGGCAGAGTCGCATGCTCGTGGGCTCAAGACTCTAACACTGAGCTGGAACACCTGTCATCCTCCCAGCTGATTTCCAGGCATATCGTCATGGTGACTGTCCTGGCTGGTTTTATGTCAACTTGTCACAGCTGAAGTCACCAGAGAGGAAGGAGTCTCAACTGAGAAAATGCCTCCATGAGATCCAGCTGTAGGCAGGTCTGTAGGGTGTTTTCTTAAGTAATTGATGGGGGACAGGTCCAGCTCATGGTGGGTGGTGCCATCCCTGGGCTGCTGGTCCTGGGTTCTAGAAGGAAGCAGGCTGAGCAAGCCAGGGAGTCAAGGCAGTAAGCAGCAGCCGTGCATGGCCTCTGCATCGTCTCTGCCTTCAGGGTCCTGCCCTGTGTGAGTTCCTGTTCAGACTTCCTCCAATGATACACAGAGGTGTGGAAGGGCCCCACATTTCATCTCGGCAACAGTGACCTTAACTAAGACAGTGACCGAAGGTGATGTGCCTCACTCCACAGAGAGTATTATGAAGCCCATAATGCTGACAAAAAGCCTAACAGTGACCTTCTCATCACACAGGTCACTGAAGTCTCCGAGGGAAAGCCCAGGTTGGATAGACAGCTGTGGTCTACTGAGTAGTTCACCTCTCTGCTTCCTAGTTCCTGTGGGAAGAGAGGCTGACAGGGTTCCTCACTGGCAACTGGCCACCAAACCCTTCAACTCATTCACAGCCTGCAGAGAACAGAATGCCACTTTTATTTACTTTTTATTTCTATTCCATGTTTCTAATTTCACGACACATGTTTGTCTACTTTTAATTAATTAACTAATTAATTAAGATGTTTTGCATAGGTATGGTCCCCACAGACTCAGGGGTTTGAATGCTTGGCCCATAGGAGGTGGCATTATCGGGAGGTGTTGTTGGAGTAGGTGTGGCCTTGTGGAGGAAGTGTGTCACTGTGGGGGTGGGCTTTGGAAGTCTCTGATGCTCAAGCTCCGCCCAGTATGGTAGCGGCCCCCTTCTGCAGCATCATGTCTGCCTGGACGCTGTCATGTTTCCCACTATGATGATAATGGAGTAAACCCCTAAAACTGTAAGCCAGCTCCACTTTCTCGTTATAGGAGTTGCCTTAGTCATGGTGTCTCTTTACAGTAGTCAAGCCCTATGACAGCCTGCACTGCTGCCTGCTCCTTTACAAGTGTTTGAGCTCCTCTTTGAATAAATCAAAACCCAAGAACAGATGTGCCTCTCCTGATGGTGGCTGCACACCCAACAAGCCTGTGTGTTAGTAACTCTTCTTGTCACTGTGACAAAATGCCTGATAGAAGTGACCTGAGCGAGGGAGGTCATTCCTGAGAGAGGGAGGAAGGTCATTCCTGAGGGAGGGAGATCATTCCTGAGGTAGGGAGGGAGGTCATTCCTGAGGTAGGGAGGTGGTCATTCCTGAGGGAGTGAGAGAGGTCATTCCTGAGGGAGGGAAGTCATTCCTGAGCAAGGGAGGGAAGTCATTCCTGAGCAAGGGAGATCATTCCTGAGGTAGGGAGGGAGGTCATTCCTGAGGGAGGGAGGTCATCCAGCTCAGTTTCAGGGGAGCTCAGGTCCTCTGTGGGTAAAGATAGGGAGAGTGGCAGCTGGGTGTTCACACTGCAGCAGGCAGGAAGCAGAGGAAGGAGGCCAGACTAGAAGATGGTATTGTCTTCACAGGCCTGGCTCCAATGATCTTATCCCCACCATTAGGCCTTATGCCCAACGCCTCCACAGTCTCCCAGAACAGTGCCATCTGAGCCTGCAGTACACACTCCAGACTTAAACCATAACAGCATCCTAGCTGGAAAAAACCCACAGTGGAAATGCATTGATTACGGTGGGCCTTCTCAACACCACAGCACACGGTGGCGTGCCGGCCAGGACACTCAGGGCCACCACACTACCACAGCAGTCAGCCTGCCAGCATTACTAACCAGAGAAACTGAACAAGTGTTACTTTGGCATCACCACAAAACTAAAACTTAAGAAGTTGGAGTCCCCTAAGTCAGGGGCCATGAGCAATATGCAATGCAGAATCACACTGAAGCACAAAGTGAACCAGTGCAGGATGGGCCACACCCCGACTCTTCCACGGGAGCTTTCCACTCTCTTTTCCCCACCTAGATTCTCTCTGTGCAAAAGCCTGCATACAGACAAAACAGAAGGCCACACCTACCTTAACTCCATCACTGGTGCGAACAGCATGCTGAGGAGTGCTGGGAGGCCTGGGATGTGAGGCATCAGGGAGGTCTCTCTCAGGAGCATGGTAGACCCTGCCACACGGGAGAGAAGCAGCACAGCACACAGCTTGGTCACTCCTCCCCGTCCAGCCGGCTCCTCTGTAGCACAGATCTGACCACCAGGGCCCTGCCCTTGGTGCCTATGCATCCTACAGACAGACTCATGGCTATGCTTACACATGTAGCCCTGAAGAGAGAACTCAGAGCTCCTGCTTTCTTCAGTCTCTTGTTAGATCTCACCAAGATTTCCTAGAGCCAAGAACTTTGTAGACAGGCATGAAGAAACAATAATTACTGAATTCCCACATCCTTGTATAAAACAAAAGTAGTGATACTTTGTTTTTTAAATTTGCATTAGCCACTGCACTCAGGAAATAGCTTAAGGAGAGTTGGAGAGATGGCTCCATTGTAGAGAGTGCTTACTGCTCTGCCACAGGGCCCAGGTTCATTTCCCAGCACCTACAAGATGGCTCATAATCATCTATAACTCAGGATCTAGGTGCTCTGATACCTCTTCTGACTTCCATGGGCTCCTGTGCACATGTGGTACACCCCACACACACACACACACACACACACACACACTTAATATTTTCTTAAAAGAGACAAGAGCTGAACGAGTGAATACACGTGCATGAATTCACCACTAATTTCAAATCAAGGCAAAGGAGAGACAACAGATAACAGAAGCCATCTCATTACCAGTTTCATTAACTGAGAGCGAAGCTGCAACCAGCATCCTCTGGTGCAGGTCGGCAGGGCTGTCACTGATGACGACAGAATTGATGCTCTCTTTCTCAATCCATACACATCTGGGAAGAAGCAGCAGGGCACAGGCTGTGGCCCCACTGGCCAGGGGATGGAGCACGCAAGCCCATCGTGAATCTCAGAAAGATGGTGGCAGGCAAACCTGGGATGCACACAGGCCCTGGGCTCCTCTTTGAGTCAGTTCGTGCCCTTTCTGTCCCTACCCTTAGGCACTATCTACATCAGCTCTCAAACCTGCCTTTCTACCCCTGCTCTGTCAGGCCCTATAGCCCTTGAAGCCTCTGCCTGCCTTCCAGCAGAGTGGTCTCAGTGTGGCCCATCCGGCCTGCCTCACCACCCCACTGCCTCTGAGCAGAGATGCCTGCGGCTCCACAAAGCCACCTGCAAGCTTCTTGTCTGCCACAACTGCCTCCAATTTTGTCCCATTTCTGAAGCTGCTCATGAAGCTGCTGGGGTCTACCCCTCTTCTCTGGCTTCAGTTACACGGGCAACCAGCCTCACAGGCCTGCTCTTACCAAGAATTCAGTAGATTCTTCAGACATCTGTGCACATGCAGGCCTCCTGAAGACCATTCAAAAGGTCTGCACAAGGCCTGAGCATCTGCACTGCTATCAGGACACCTATTCCTAGTCCCGGGAAGAATTCAGAGAGGCTAGTGTTTGCCCAGAGTGGACAAGGTTGAAGCTTTTCAGCTGTCTGGATACTCCTGCAATGCGACTTAGGAACTGCGGCCCTCCTCCCTCCACCCACGTCCCCCGTTGTACTTAGCTTACTCAGAGCTCTCACAATACCAATTCTCCAATCTAGTCCTATGCAGTGTCACCGGAACCCCTCAATCCTCACCCTCGATCCCCAACACTACACCACAGCAAATACTCTGTGGCCTTTGGGACTTAGAAGGCTCTGGAAAGCCTCAAGTGTGGCCTCTGAAGTATAGCCAGGACTCCCAAATGCTTTCATGCATCCCAGGCCCCTGTCAAGACCACTGTCACTAATTTTCTGTCATCATTCAACTATGGTATTAGTGAGAATGAGAACTGCATCTGCTCGCCACTGTTTCCCAGATCACAACTGTCCCAGAACACAGGTCCCTCAGCAGTCCAGGCATGGAGGGAGTTCATTGCCTGCTGAGTGACAACTATAACCAGGACAGGGAGGACAGGCGTCAGGGACGTGCTAAAGCAGTCTTGCAGCTTATATGCAAAGTCAGGTAAGTCTCCCATGAGGTCTACAGATAAAGAAACAGAAAATATTTCATAGGAAAATTGATTTAGTCATACCTGAACTTGGATATTCTGGTCAGACTATGACACTTGAGCTCATAAGGGTTAAAAGGCCCGTGGAGAACAGCCTGCACACACAAAACAGATGTTACTAATAACAATATGCCACCCAGTATAAATGGTGGCAGTCCCAAAGTCAGCTCAGGCTTTACAATTATATCAGAGTGTGCTGGCACACACCTGTCCTCTCAGCACTCAGAAAACCGAGGCAGGAGGATTATGTGTTCTAGGCCCACTTGAGCCACCTGACAAGACTGTCTAAAAACAAAGAAGAAAAAAGGAAAAAAAGAATTTTTCACTGAGCAAACAGGCAGAGGTACTTGTTTAGCCAGTTAATCCCCAGAACAACAGACTAGAAAGAGAAAGGGAGGAGGAAGAGGAAGAGGAGGAGGAGGAGGAGGAGGAGGAGGAGGAGGAGGAGGAGGAAGGGGGGGAAGAGGAGGAGGAAGAAGGGGAAGAGGAGGAGGAAGAAGAGGAAGAGAAGAAGGAGGAGGAGGAAGAGGAGGAAGAGGAAGAGGAGGAGGAAGAAGAGGAGGAGGAGGAGAAGGCAAGAGAGGACTCAAGAGGAAACCATGGGAAGAAGGAAAACTGACATGGCCGCAGCCGCAGAGCGAGCAGGATTGAAGACGCGTTTTGTATGGCTCACCTTGCAGTTTGGAGCACCCAGCCGATTGGAGGCAAAGCTCTCCAGCAGAATCCGGATGAGATGCTTCTCGTCGTCCTTCATAGAAGAGGACACAGAGCCATCCAGCATAGTGTCCACTGACTTAGCAAAGAAACTCTTGAGGACTTCATAGCTTTGCTGATCAGAACAAGAAATGTTTATTGTGTCAAAAACAGGAATTAAAGCAAAAGCATGAATCTCATATCAAACCATTTCATAGATATAATCCTATTCCTAACTGAACACCATGAATATGCAGGGACAGTGTTTTATCAAGTTCATTTAAAATTCAAACAAAAATAATGACTAACTACAGTTTTTCCAACATAAGATTTTAGAGAAAGAACTGTTGTTTTTTTTTTTCTTTTTTCAGAAAAGAAATAATACACATTAAAAGTAGGTGCTTTAGTAAGTCATATCTTAGTGGCAATCAGTAGCTGTCTAATTGGACTTAAGGCCCACTTAACAGGAAGGAACTTATGTCTGGTACTGGAAACCTAGGCAAGGTCCTATAGTTAATGAGGTCACAGGTCTTAGAGAAGGACCTGAGACCACCTGAAAACCTGCAATGTCCTCTTCTGGTCTGAGACTAATGCTGTGTGCAAGAGCTAGTGTTCACAAATGACTGACCAATGTATGTACAAACTAACAGCTGCAGCGCCTTCCTCCTGGATGTCTGCAGCTGCAGACAGTCACCTACAGACTTCCTACTGAGACTCACTCACTCTCTGGAGGGTGCTGAGGTTCGAGGTTCGCTGCTGTTGTTCTGGTCGTTGGCGATTCTCCCAACACAGCCCGTCTGACCACAACTCCTCTGAACATGTGTCTATGTGTCTGTCCTGTTCTCATTCCCTCACCAGCCCAGTCAGGTTTCCAGACCCAAGTTGCAAGGAGTATGGTATGGCATGTCCTTCAGCCAGTATTTTCCCTAACTTCATTCTAAATTCATACACCTACAGGTAACTATCGCCTCACATCTCACCAACAAGGCACCTCTTTGCAGTCGACAGAGATCATTTTAGAAAGTCACAACTGATCAAAATGCAGAGAAGCAGCCATCAGCCCAGCTGTGCATCCATCACACAGCCCCACCCCTTAGGCACAGGGAACACTGAGGAGATGAGATGGAAGGACCAGAGGACCAGGAAATCTGCTTTAAGGTTGTAACTCCTAGAGACGAGAGGGAAGCCACAACCAGGAAACCTCAACATACGGCTGCCTAAAGAAGGTCTGAGTAGTTACCACACTAAGGTGGAAAGAGAGCTCACGGGGCCCACCTCTAGGCAAACAACTATAGGAATTAATAACTGAGTGAGGAATATGCCCCCTAACTGGTTCTCCAACACAAAGTAATCAGTCCTTGCAAAGAGCTCGCTACCCGCCATGTCCTGGAGAGCTCTTCCAGGACAGGCTAGTGACTAGGTTCGAAGTTCCCGCCAGCGGGTGCTCCATGCTGTAGAGAGAAACCATCGGCGGGGAAAGAGACAGGAGACAGAGAGATGCGTAGGAGCAAGACGAGACCCAATCAAGCTCCGTTTAATCTTTAATGTTACATATTTTTAAACACTTTTGGGCTGGAAATGGCAGAGGGAGGGGAAATTCATAATGTAACCAGACGTCACACACATAATTATATGTCATTGTTGTCCCGGGACTGTAGGCGGTTCAGAACAGGAAGTCTAATCCCTAGCTGGGGGCAGTGACAATGGGGAGGAAACAAAGGGAGGCCTGCTGGAGCCGGAACACCTTGATTTGCTAATTAAGCCCAGACTGACTATCTAATTAAGACAGTCTGGTCTCTGGCAGGAAGGAATGCCCGCTGTGGAAATCCGAGACACTATGGCTAGCAAAATAAGTCAAACCTGGGATCCTTCATCTAGCAGAATATGCCAAGGCCAAAGCCTTTGTCTCTGACAAGTCCTGAGAATAAACATATAAGCAACACTGCATGTTGTATTTACATGCTTACGCATTCATGTTCATATGTAACAGGAGAGAGACACAGGCATGAACGTGAGAGGACGGAGGGCAAGTACGGAGGAATTGTGCAATTGTGTTTTAATTTTTGACAATTTGCAAATAAAAAAGCTTAAAAAGAAGTTAAAAGAAATTTTGAAATGCTTAATATATATGACTTGCTTATTGAGAACTTCCACTATGGAAATAATTTTTACAATTCATTAATAAAGATAAAACTAAAATATAGAATATTTTCAAGTTAATTTTCATTTCTAAAACAAAAATAATTAACTAGGAAGCTGCCAAAATAGCGTGTACTCAGCAAAATGTAGCTCCCGGAAATGAAGGAGACACTTTAGATCAGTGGGCTTCAACCTGTAGTAGGTCTTGAATAACCTTTTCACAGGGGTCGCCTAAGACCATCTGAATATCAGATATTGACATTATGACCATAACAGTAGCAAAATTGGTTATGAAGTAGCAATGAGAATAATTTCATGGTTGGGGTCACCACTGGTTTAGATGTTCAGAAGACCAACCAACGAACACCCCCATGCATCACCTACTCTGTGCCTCCACGCCACAGAAAGGAAGAAAAGTGCTCCACCCACTGTCCCCTCCCAGCCTGGCCTAGCCTGGCCAGCACACACATGTGCTCCGCAGACAGACAAGGTTCATACTTTTGACTCATAGGACTCCTCTGCAAGCTCAGCATAGCCCTCCCTGATGAGAACGTCTCTGATGTTGACGGCGTCCTGGGCCCCCGAGTATCGGTACACGTCCACGTGCAGGACGCTGTGTACAATGGAGAACACCTTCACCAGGAGAGGACAGCCGCTGACCAGGGAGGCAAACCGACCATTGGCGCCCCCACTCCAGTGCTCTCCACAGATAAGAGACTTTGCTGATGGTCGCATTTTGCAGATCTTGAATTCCAAAGCCTGAGGCAGAAGGAAAAGCACTATCAAACAGTTTCATAAATAGACAAAACATTAATGATAAATTCTCCTGAAATGTGACTTTGTTAATCAGTATTCCGAGAAAAGTCCTGAAAGCTAAATAAACATGGCTTCACTTCCTTTTTTATTTTTAAATTTATGTATTTATTTGTTTGCTTTGGAAAATCTCACTATGGCAGCTGGCTTGGAACTCACTATGCAGACCAAGTGTGCTGAGCTCAGGAGATCCATATTTCCCTCCGTCACCAAGTGCTAGGATGACGGCATGTGTCAGCACCACAGAATACCTTCCTTTGTCATCCACTGCACTATTTTAAAGTGAACTTGAGTGTGCTCTTTGGGAAGGAGTGTGCAAGTCTAGGTCTCAAGCTACAGCTAGTGCCAACAGAGCCGAGCAAACAGCATCAGAGGAGGCTGCAGTGGTCTGAGTAGGAATGGCCCCCATAGGCTCATATATTTGCATGCTTGATCTTCATGGAGTGAACTTTTTTTGAAAGGCTTGGGAAGATTTCTAATCTTGTGTGGTCTTGATAGAGGAAACGGGTTTCAAAGGCTCACAGCAGACTTCCTCTGCCTACAATCAGGACACAGCTCTCAGCTCCTCCTCCAGCGCCACACCTGCCTGACACCATGCTCTCTGCCACGATGATAACGGACTAAGCCTCTGATGCTGTAAGCCAGCCCTCAATGAATGCTTTCCTTTGTAAGTGGCCTTGGTCTCTTCTCAGCAACACAACAGTGGCTAAGACAGCACCACTGAATTAAAACAATTTTCTCTTGCTCAGTCAGATCTTCCATACATTCTTATTTTCTCCAAGACTAATGTGGCAGCAATAGCTATGTTGATATAATTTTTAAGAGTAGATACCACACTTGGCTAGTGTGAGTCGTTCCTCTTTGTATGGACTTCAGCTGGCCATGGCGACCTCTAGCCAGTTTCCCTTTAGTGTCCAACACTCATTCCCCAGCCTTTTCTCAGCCTTACCTGAAATGGAAGATCCAGAAACTGACAGGGGATCTCCCTCAGGAGATCTAGGTCTACATGAGACCTATTCCCATAGTCTACAAAGAATACCTACAAGATAAAGGAAACAAATCCTCTGACAAGTCTCTACAAAGTTCTCTTTGCAGCACTACGTTCCTGGGACTCAGTCCACATGCAGACAAAGAAAATACCTTATAATCTCATTCTTTTTTGGGTGGCAGGAAATGCTAATTCAAACCCACCATTAGAATCCTTTTATGGGTTATTTGGAAATTTCACATTCTGCACCCCATCACATTCACTTCTTAGTCCTCCCAGGTTTTACCCCCCCCCATTGTTACTTCCCCCAAAACAAAGGAAAAAAGAAGAAAAAATTACCATGTCCAATTTGTGTTGCCCAGATAGCCACTGGAACACAGTCAGTGCTCCATTAGCCAGTAGCCAGCCCTTAAAGGATACTCAGTCCTTCCCCACCTCCACCCCTTCCAGAAGCCATCAACTGTGAAGAGCTACACTTCAAAGTTCAAGAGTTCTCTTCGATGGCTTTCTATCTAGGCTGCTCCTTTCTTTTTTTGGGAGGGGGGGGAGTGAGGGTATCACAGAGACGTAGGCAGTGGTTACTCTACTTGTTTGTTTGTTTATGGTTTTTGTTTTTTTTTTTGAGACAGAGTATCTCTATGTATGTAGCTTTGGCTGTTCTGGAACACACCATGTAGATTAGGCTGGCCTTGAATTCAGAGGCCTGCCACTGCCCCCCCCCCCCCAAAGTGCTGGGATTAAAGGTATGCTCCACTGCTGATCACTTCATATTTCATTCCTTGTTAAAGGCATATTTTCTATGTTTTATATGTATGTGTGCCACATGTATACACTGCTCATGAAGGCCAGAAGAGGGTGTCCGATCCCCAGATCTGGAGTTGCAAACGGTTGTTAGCTTCCATGTGGTTGCTGGGAATTGAACCTAGATCCTCTGGAAAAGCAGCCAGTGCTCTTAACCACTGAGCCATCTCTCCAGTCCCCAAATTTTCTATAAATTTCTAGGCTTATTTCCTTTCCTGTTAACAGAAAAACATACCTCAGCAGAATTTCCAGAGACATAAAGAATTTGAGCTCTGAAGTAGTTTTCCTTGTTGTAATCAGTAAAAGGTGCCAGGCAGACTAAGTCCGGGTGCGGGTGGATAGGCAGAGGGACCAGCTCTAGGCGGTTTATCTCAGCAGTCAGTTGTTTCAGCAGCTCTGTGTTCCTTTCATCAATCCTGTACCCCCAGAAGTGCCCCACTTCTACCACCTGCAAGGGGAAAGTGTGGGCACACATAAAGACCACCCATGGGCCATGCAGCCCATCAACAGGCTTATTTCTGTGTCAGTGTCCTCCACAGGCCCCTAACAGCCTCTGTGAAGCAAATGGGGAGCATGGACCACAGGCTGCCCTGAGGGGACGCCATGGCCCGGGTCCTGTGGCCCGGGTCCTCAAGGCTTTGAGAGGTCTGGATTTAGTCCAAATAAATCAATACCATGGGGCCTCCTGTGCCCTCGAAGCTGCTGGGTACAGGTGCATGGCCAAGGGCACAGTCCACATAAAGAACAGCATGAGGTCTGACAGAGAAAAGTCAACACTGTGTGAGACCCACTAAGCAGCTTCTCCATGGCTGCCCCAGACCACAGAGCCACAGGCAGCAGCGTTCCCACTTGCTTAGATTCCAGAGTTCTACATGAAATTCCCCAGTCAAGTGTAGCTGTAGATTTACTAGAAAATAAACACACTTGCTTATATATTTTTGTGCTGGGGTTTGAACCCAGGACCTCACACATGCGAGACAGGAGTTCCACTACTGAGCTTCATCCCTGAGTTATACAATAAATAATAAAAAAATACCCAAATAATATTTCAACACTAGTTTTGTTGATGTAAACAATTTTTTTTAAAAAAGAATAAGCTCCTCTGCCCTTTTTAGATTTATTTATTTTATGTATATGAGCACATTGTAGCTGTCTTCAGACACACCAGAAGAGGGCATCAGATCACATTACAGATGGTTGTGAGCCACCATGTGGTTGCTGGGAATTGAACTCAGGACCTTTGGAAGAGCAATCAGTGCTCTTAACCACTGAGCCATCTCTCCAGCCCAATGTAAACAATTCTACAGCATATGTCATGCCAACTAACTTTTTTTTAAGTTTTGTCTTATCTTGTCAAATGTTTAGGTTTTTTTTTTTTTTTTGATAATGTCTCAGGGTATAGTCCTAGCTTGCCTAGAACTCTCTATAAAGACAAGGCTAGCCTCAAATGCACAGTGACCTGCCTCTGCCTCCTAAGTCCTAGGATTAAAGGTGTGTGCCCCCACAGCATGTTAAATACTTTAATTTTGATACAGGAATGAAGTCTTGCTTTCCTGTTGTCTACATTCTACCTTGGCGAGCACAGCCATTCCTGCCCAGCCACATTCACCAGATGAGGAGCTGGCCCACAGTGCACATGCTGAGCCTGCACAGTGCACATGCTGAGCTTGCTGCATGACATGGAGGTGGGGGAGGCTCTAGGGACCAAGTGGGACCCTCTCACCTCAGTGACATCGACTGTCAGGAGGAGGTCTGCGACTGTCCAGGGTCTGTCCAACGTGTTGAATGACACCTGCATGGGATCTACTGTCTGCTTCTGGAAGTCCACATTCACCCTGAATAACAGGAGTTTGAAAGAAAAAAGTAAGAAGTGGTTTCATTTCCACATGTGAATTACCACCTGACCTACTCTAACATTTCCGGCACTAGAGTTTGGTTCTTAATCATTCCCCAAAGGCCTATGGGGTCACTGTCGGGTGGCAGCAGATCTTTGGGAGGTAGAACCCAGGCCCCAGTGAACAGAATCAGCCAAACACAGACTAAAACTTCTGAGGCCATGAGCCAAATTAGCTTTTCCTCTTGCAAGCTGATCATCTCAGGTACTTGTTACAGAAACAGAAAAGTGACCTAACCAGAAAGGTTAAGTTTGATCTCACTGCAAAAAAAGAATGTTTGATGACTTCCTCGGCTGTCCTGGAAGTCGTGTATACCCTAATAATTATCTACTCCCTCCAGAAATACACCTAAAAGACAGAATATCTGCTTCCAAGAACATACATTCTAAATCTAGGGCCTTCAATCCTTTCTACTTTTTTCATTTCAAAAAGCTAACTAGAAAATAAAGAACCCAGGAAGCAACTTGGGCGGTCAAGTGCCTGCCTGGTCTGTACAAGGCCCTGTGTGGGGTCCTCAGCACAGCATAAAACTGGGTGGTGCGTGCTATGATCCCAGAACGTAGAAGAAGGAAGAGGGGCTGGAGAGACAGCTTAGTGCTGAAGAACAATACTGTCTGCTCTTCCAAAGGACTGTAGTTCACCTCCAGGCGTGCACACCATGCAGCTTACCGCTGTCCGTAACTCCAGTTCCAGGAGAAACCAAGGCCTCTATCTCCGCAGGCACCCACACACATGTCCACATATACCCACACAGACACATAAGTATGCATAATTAAAAATAATCTGTGGGCTGAGCAGTGGTGGTACATTCAAAGAGGAAGGTGGATCTCTGAGTTCCAGACCAGGCCAGCCTGGTCTACAGATCAAGTTCTAGGAGATCCAGGGCTACACAGAGAAACATGCGCGCGCGCACACACACACACACAATTTTTAAGGTGAAAGCAGGAAGAGCAGAAGTTGTTCAGGATCACCCTCAGCTGCAGGAGTGTGAGGCCAGCCCAGGATACAGAAGACCTTGACTTTAGAGATGGCTCAGCGGTTAAGAGCACCGATTGCTCTTCCAGAGGTTCTGAGTTAATTCCCAGCAACCACATGGTGGCCCACAACCATCTGTAATGGGATCCGATGCCCTCTTCTGACATGCATGTGTACATGCAGATAGAGCACTCATATACATAAATCTTTTTTTAAAAACAAACAAACCTATTTTTTAAAAAAGAGTCACACTCAGCTCAATATAATGCTAACATAAGATACATGATTATCAAACAGGTACTAGAAATATCACTAACCTCTTAGAGTAGAAAGACAGTAAATGCTACAGGATGTGAAAAAAAATTAATGAATATAAAACTTCCTCTTGATACTTTTATCCTAAAATAAGGGAAAGAATACAAGGAGAGACCCAACTCCGCCTTGTTTTGATCAGTAGGTTCACAGTCACAGGCAGCACCAGGCACAAATGTCAGCGGTCGGACTTGGATAAACATAGACAAGAGTCTTTGATGGCTAAGCCCACCCTTCTTTCAAATGGTCAGAACAAAGCTTGGGCTGAGGAAATGGCTCTGCTGGTAAAGTGCCTGTCACAGGCATGAGGACCTGAGTCCTCGTGGGTCCCCAGAACCCATAGGAAAAGCCAGAGGTAACACCTACAGCCACAGCATAGGCTGAGGTGTAGATGTAGGCCGCTCCCTGAGGCACACTGGCCAGCCAGCACAACCAAAATGGGTGAGCTCCAGGTTCACTGAGTGATCTTGTCTCAAATAGTTACAAAGACAGCTTGTCAGCCACTGGCCTCCACAGCCACACACCTGACTAACAAGCACATGAGCCACACACAGCAAACGACCAAGCCAAGAGAACCCGCACACCACACACTGGGTGGATCTGGAATACTGTGTCTCTCCTCACCAACTGCTCAGAGTCACAAGATCCTTTCTGGAGTCACAGAGATTCCACAGAATAAGAGATAAAGTAGACTTTGAAAAAAACAATAAATAAAGCCAGGCATGGATCTCTGTGAGTTTGAGGCCAGCCAAGGCTACAAAGTGAAACTCTGACTCAAATAAAAAATTAAAAAGGAGACTTCTGCCACGTGGCACTAAAAAAGAAGAGTCTGCTTTAAGTACTAGCCAGTATTTAACTTGTGTCCAAGAAAAGATCTGCACCACAGTGGCCACTGGCAGTGCCCTACCATGAGCCACCCAGGCGGTGAGGGTAGAGAAGATGACTGCTCAGCAGCTGGCACAGCTATGAACCAGGGTCCCAAATGCCTCCACTAGAACCTACCCTTTGCTCTGCCAAAAAAAGAATTCTCAGTATGAACTTCATAAACCTCAGAAGGAAGAAAGAAAAGAAGCACAGGGCTAATTTCTACAATCTAAACTGAAAACCTAAACTATTTCAGTCCTTCGATGGCTTCACGGCAGGCCTCATACTCACTAAATAGACAGAACCGAGGATACATGGATGACAGCCCCAGGACAGCCATGGAGAGACAATGCCAGGGCTCTAGGACAGCACCACCTGCTGACAAAGCCAGGCCAACACCAGCTACAGCTAGTCCAACAGTCTTGTGGGAACATATTTGGGAAGAGGGGTGCAGGTGGAATCTTCTGGAAATACCTTGTGTTCCTGAGCTTTGACACCGACCCGCCTTGCACCTTTCCCTCAATCTCCTCTGCAGCATGGACATTGAGCTCAAGAGACACTTTTAACTGGGACATCTTGACTGCCAAGTTCACAGCAGGGAGGGTCTTAAATCGTTCTGTCGGATTCCGTGAAAACTCCACAAAGGCTCTGTTCCATAAAATATTAATTAAAACATGAAATAATAATATATGATAAGTAATACAACATTAATTTCTCTGAAGGTTAGGAAAAATTCTCACTGCATACTTCTTAAAATGCTAGTAACTCTTCATTCTAATTAATCAGTAGAAATATTAGTTGGTTTAAGACAGATTATTTGCTGAGGGAAGTTACAATTACACGTCGGTGAAGCCAGGTCTCACCCTTGCTCAGCATAGTGCAGAAGTGACAAGGTTCACAGGGAAGTTTCAGCCACGGAATCCTAGTTTTCACAGTTCCAGCACAAAGCAGGTTTCCTGTTTCTATTAGAGGCTGAAACTGTGCCGCAGAATACCATCAAACATATCGCACAGTAGCTTTGTCAAGACCCTTGAAAGCTACCCTTGAAAACTGACCCTAGGTCAGTTGGGAAGTAACGCTGACAGCATCCCGCCCCTGCGCCCTGCCCACGTGCCTCTGCCCTCACACAGCTTCTGCAGAGCGGGCTGCTACGTGAGGAGGATAACTGTAATGTACTTTGATTGTTGTTTTATATCTCTTACTGGTCCTGGCAGAATCAAAAGAAACATAGTTGCTTTCTTCTAAAATATTGGTGTGATGTTTCCATTGTAAATAGAAAGCCAAAATGATAAGGAATACACAAACAAGGCCCTGGGTTCAATCCTCAGCTCTGGGGAAACTTTTCTTTCTAATCAATTTAAAAACTGTAATCTTGTGTGAATACACATTTCCTTTATGGAAAAACACTTGGTGATTCTTTTAACTAACCATTTGTTACTGACTTGCTAATAAAATAGGGCCAAATTAACTGAGTTTCTTTTTGTACTCTGTGTCTTCCAAAGTCACCTATGACAAGTGCCTATGTGTTAAGAAGTACACAGATAAATGCAGCCATTTGGGGAATCCCCCACTGCCACAAAGAACTAGATTAATGACTTCAATCTGGGAGTAGACAGAACTCCTACTCCCAGAACGAGAAGACCCCTGCAAAGAACCAGGACAACTA
The DNA here is from genome assembly GCA_028551405.1 of Uromys caudimaculatus. Taxonomy (NCBI): domain Eukaryota; kingdom Metazoa; phylum Chordata; class Mammalia; order Rodentia; family Muridae; genus Uromys; species Uromys caudimaculatus. The sequence continues at coordinate 112,371,578 of CM052705.1, read as the reverse complement.
CATAAAGCACAGGCCACCAGCACAGTTCCTTTTATATGGCTGCAAAGGACAACTCCCGCTGACAATGAGATCCACCAAAGCTCCACCTGAGAGCCAGCCCAGCAGCCTCCATGCAGACGTCCTTCTACACATGCAGCCCTGGGAGAGGGCTCTGGGAATGTGGAAGCTGGGGGACTCCTTAGTAATTGCAACTGACCACTAAAGGCGACTACTTACTTTGCACCATCAAATACAATGGATTTGACTTGACCACACTGTCTAAAGAGAGACTGCAGTTGCTTGTAGTAAAGAAATCCATAGGGAGGGATGTGTTTCAGCTGGAAGGGAACACAGAGCACGTCAACGCCATCAGTAAGGACCTGACTGCCCAAACACGCGGGGGCAGAAGCAGCTGCCTGCTGCTCTCATCTGCAAGCTCAGCCCATATACACACACGACAGACTTGGTCTATCCATGTACCTAACAACCACGTGACTTTAATTATAACTGTTTTAACAAAAATGCATGAAATGAAGGCTACTTTTTCCTTTGTTGAAACAATTCAACAGTTGATTGCAGTGAAAGTAAATTTTTTGCTTTCATTTTGTTACTTTAAAATAATCATGCTAATGGCAGCTTCCTGAGACATCACCCTTCTGATAAAGAGTGACAGGAAAGGAATTAGGGGACATGGACTGGTCACCTCAGAGGCTGTTCCCTCCTCAGGGCAGCAGAACCAGGCTTTTGTGATCACTGTGTCCCAAGCTCTGGTTCCCTCAGGCCCCTGCCCCTGCCAGGCCCTGAAGAGTGAAGGGTCCGCTAGCTGCGGGTGGCAGCAAGGAGGTAAGAAAGAGCACGGCCTGGACCCGGGTCTGAGCTCAGGCCCATGGAGGCTACATCACAAGCTTGCTGTGATGATGGCAAAACCTTCTCTTTAAAGGATTAACCTGAAGCTCCGAGAAAATACACTGTAAAAAAACCATTTGGCTCTTCGCAGACTGTCTCAAGCAAAACTAGCTAGGATTTGGTTTGTATGCCACATGGTCAGTCATGTGTCAAGTGACTAGGCTGACTGGGGTTGAGAAGTAAGTCTGACTCTCCTGTGGGGCCTGTCCTCTGCACACAGCTGAAGGACAGACAGCAGGAAGAGTGCAGAAGAAGCTAATCAGAGCTTTCTCCACAGAGAGAAGTAACAAAAAGCACACAGTCCTTGGAGAGACAGGAGTGCAGGGCAGGCAGCCTTTAAAGCTCGTCCCCTGGGCACACCCTGCAATCCCTGCACCCAGCTCCCTGCTGAGCTCTTCAAAGACCTGACTGGAAATGTTCCAGAGTCTGTGGCTCTGTCCTTGTCATCTTCAGACTCTCCACAGCTGCAAAGTAGTGTAACAACCCCAAATTAATGCCAGCAACAAGTGAGCACTTACTACATGCCAGGAGCTAACTTTACCAAGTGCTTTTCACTGCCCTAAATCAACCAAGGAGACTACTGAAAGCCCGGTGCTCAAGTATGTAATTCCAGTTGTCACCTGTTACTGCTCATGTATAAACAAACGACCCCTAGAAACCCAGCAGTCAGTGCCCACGGCGCATGGTCAGATCTCCTCCCCTATTCCCACCTCCTAGTTCGCACTGCTTACGTGCTCTCGCTAGGTCATACCCTCTAGTGCAAACTTTGAGGAGCTTCAAATATGAACTTAATATCCTCTAGGCAGTTACATTGGGCATCAGGGCAGGGGGATCACCGCTACTTACAACAGTAAGCTGCCAACCGGTAACATTTTATTTTGTGTACCATTAAATTGTCAATTATCAACTTACTCTCAAGGGCCTTAAGTCCTTGAGAATGACACACGTTCAAGGTAGCAGTCACCCTGAGTATATAAATCCTCAAGGGCTCTCTGTGAATGAGGCCTATAAAGATGAAGCCGCTGTAGGGAAGCAGCAGCCTCTGAACGGGTGAGTCACCTGATGCTCACTCGGGGAACCCACAGCACGGGCTGGAGCCTCAACAGCCCTCTGCGCCAGCCGCACTAGAGGCAGTCCTTCTGCACACCACACTCACACTCTTGGGACAGCTTCCTATGTGTCACCTACCACAACTGTTGTCTTTGGGTCTTTGCCGGCCAGCTCCCTCACTGCCATCTCCTCGTCTGGCTGTCCAAAGGTAAAGTAATTTGGATAAAAAGCACCTGCCAGTACAACCTGGAAAAGAAGCACATGTTCAAGTCTTCTTCCCACCATGCTCTCATGTCATTCCAGAGCACTGGCACAAACTGTAACAGGCACCACACGAACTGCACCTCACACATTCTGTCATCCATCCTGTCATCCCCATGGCAGCCATACTGCCTGGATCTCTTCTTCAGATTAGCTAGAATGCTTCTGAGAACAGAGCCAGTGTGGACCCAACAGTCCACTGAGCCGTTTTCACCTTCGCCCAACCTCAGCCCCGACAGGCCAGGTGTTCTCCCAGGTGTAGAGACATCACTTCAGTGGGGACTCTCCAGCTGGACAGCAAGCTGGCACCTAATGTTCACATCTCAAAGGCACTCCGCCAAACCCTTTCTTCACTAAGAATCTGCCTCATAAAGCACACCCACACAAGATTCTCCCTGGCCATTGTCAATTTCCCATCCACAAAAGAACTGGTATTCCCACCGTGCCTGGTTTATAGGTGTCCATCTTAAACCCTGTTCTGTATGCATGTGGTAATTTGAATGAGAATGGCCTCCACAGGCTCATTTATTTGAATATCTGGTCCCAGTTGGTAGAACTGTTGGGAAGAATCCGGAGGTGCGGACTCGCTGGAGGAGTGTTCGCTATGCGTGGGCTCTAGGTTTTAAAAGGCCCACACCATGCACTCTCTCTGCCTCACGCTCGTGAGTCAGATGTGGCTCCTGCTCCAGCACCAGGCCTGCAGGCCTTCCTGCTTCTATGCTCCCAGCCATGATGGCCATGGACTCAGCCTCTGAACTGAAGGCCTCAGCAAATTGCCTTCTGTAAGTGCCTTGCTCTTGGTGTTTCTGATAGTAACTAAGACAATGCAATGGCAAGCTTCTCTGCAGGTCTGTAACAGAAGCACTGTTCATGTGCAAGACACATCTCTGTGAAGTTCTTGGAAGGTTTCTCCCCACAGCTAGTCACCTGCTTCATGACCCAGAGTTAAAAATGCCCGGCTCTGCATACACAGCGACAGTAGGGCACACGTACGCTCTGCACTTTACAGTAAAAGGCCCTAACACTGGCCATGGTGACAGCACAAGCTCACTGGGAAAAAGCAGATTGAGGAGGAGTGTAAACAAGGAAGGGATCCTGGTTCCAAACGGAGCCACTATGGTATCAGATTTCAGAGGCACAGCCAGCACCAAGAGCAGAGAAGACAAACACACTGTCAACCATAACCTGAATCAGAACCCCATGTCTATGGTGTGGTGGCGCACACCTTCAGCCCCAGCACTCAGAAGGTAGAGGCAGGATCTCTGTTAATTCAAGGCTAGCCTGGTCTACATGGTGAGTTCCTGGCCATCCAAGGTTACATAGTAAGACTATCTCAGAAAAGAAGGAAGGAAGGAAGGAAGGAAGGGAGGGAGGGAGGGAGGGAGGGAGGGAGGGAGGGAGGAAGGAAGGAAGATGAATCCATCAATCACTAAAAGGAAGCCCCAGCACACCTGCAGGATGAAGCGCTGTTTATACGGATACTCTTGATCCAAGACAGGATGGCGAGGATCCACAAACATGTTGAACTGTGAGATTCTATTCTTCAATTCTTCATATAATTCAGCCACCTAAAGGGCACATGGAAATCTGATGCCTCGAAGCCCAGGCGCTACTCCAAGTAGTAAGAGCAAATGCACACAACAGGGAAGGTGAGATGAGCACCCACTGGGTTAAACATCACAGCCATGAGCAGTCACCTACTCAACCCTGACAAGGAATGAGAGAGACAATGGAGAAGCAGATGGCAGGTCTGTGCCCCACAGCCTAGCTTATGTATGGGGTCCAAACTACAATTACAGCCTTGTGCCTTTCAAACTTCCTTATGTCTTCTTCACCTTCTACTGTGAACATGCTCTGGTTTTGTGTTTAGAAACACAGTATGTGCACACACAGGGACACATACCTATAATCCCAATTTAGGAAGATGGTGCAGGGGATCTCAAGTTGGAGACCACCCTTGACCACACGGTTCAAGGCTGGTGTGGTTCATACTGTAAAACCTTGTCTTGAATTTTTTTTCAAAGAAAGAGAAACAAGATATGTTACAGAGTTCCCCTAAATGAAAATAATAAATATCAAGTTAAAATAAAATCCTTCAATCCATGCATAGTGGTTCATTCCTATGATCTGAGTATCTGGGAGATAAAGGCGGCATGATGAGGAGCTAGTTCAAGGCCAGCCTCAACTGCACAGTGAGTTTAAGGCCAGCCAGAGTTCCATGAGGGGTTCTCTCAGTATGTTTTCATACAAAGTGTCTATTTTTTAAAAAATATATATGTATATATACATATTCACACACACATATACATACACACACACATATACATACACACACACACACACACACAATGGGGCTGGAGAGATGGCTCTGTGGTTAAGGACATTGTCTTTAACTCTACTTCTAGAGGATCTGGCACCCTCACACAGACATACACGCAGGCAAACCACTAAAGAGCAACCCACATACACGTGTATACATATATATGAAAATAAACAACTTTAAGTCATCATAAAAGTATCTCAATAAAAATTTAAAAGCAAAAATTAGAAATACAGAGGGGGAAATACTATGATAAATTTAAAGGGATGTAACTCAACAAGACATCTTAACATACTAAGTGTGTGCTTAATATGTTCAAACCCTAAGCTAAACTACTAGTGTGTGAGTGTGCATGCTTATACACACAAGGAAACCTATAACCATCTGTAATCCAGTTCCAGAGAATCCAATTGATGGATAATGGAAGCGTGGTACACTATTCATCGGCTAGGAAGCATGGGTTCTCAGGTAAACAGATGGAGCTGGGTGCTATCGTCCAGAATGAGGCGACCCACACCCAAGAAGACAAATACTGAATGCTTCCTCGTAAATATGGACATTGGCTTTGGAGCTTTAGATATGTGAGTTTCATCTGGAATATGCAGAGGTTAGGTAGCCTGTAAAGACGAGGAAGAAGGACAGGATCTTCCACGGAAGGGGAAACAGTGCAGTGCTATAAATGGATGGGGAAACTGGAAGAGGAGGACTACAGAGGAGAGGCAGGACGGCAGGGTAAAGGAGGGATAAGCAACACAAAAGGCCTTTGAAAAGCTGTGTGGAAACCTCCATTCCAGAAGCTTCTCCTATATAAGAGACATTTAAATTGACTTGCCAAATAACAAGAGAAACAACACCCTGACCAAACAGCATATGCTAACAAGTAAAATCCCCAGTACCAAAAATGGGTTATATTTTGTTGAGTCACTGGGCAAAGTGGTCCCATAGACCTCCCCCCAAAAACATCACAGGCTACTGGTTACCCTTCCTAACCTGATGGAAGGCCCTGTTCCTGACGACACCCTTATGGAGTGTCTTCATGGAGAGGCAGAGAGGATCAACTAGAAGCCCCACCCTTACTGACTAGTGCCCATAGAGCTGCAAGGGGCTGTCTGGGTTACCAGAGAAGAAACGTGATTCTCACTCTCACTCAGCTACAAACCTGGTGACTTACTCTAGCAAGCTGCCTGCAAACACACTGGCGTGCTAGTGGCACAGAGGTTATGGGAGTAACCGTCTCCTTTTTGATAGGCTTTAAGGCCCCCTCTGTGAGATGGGACCCACATCTGCCACAGCTAATGAGGTCAAGAACCTGAGACCAGACAGCCTAGGGGAAAACCTACCACTATTAGTCTACTAAATGAAGGCAGCAATAAAATGACTCCTAAGGACATACTGCTATACCAATATATAGTGCCTTGCTGAGCCCTCATCAGAGAAGCTTCTTCTTGCAGTAGATGGTAATTAACACAGAGACCCATAGCTGGACCGTGTGCAGACAATGAGAGACCTGGGAGCACACAGTCCCAAACCGGTTGTCTTTATCAGGCCACTCCTTCCGTGAGCTCTGTGTGGAAGACGAGGTAGAAAGACTGTAAGAGCCAAGTGTGGTAGATGACTCTAAGGAAACAGCATCTCCCAGACCCAACAGGGCTGAGGTACACGTGAAGTCACTGTGACAGCACACATATGACCTGCTCAAAATCCCAGCACGGTGAAGGAAAAGTGGACAGAGTCCCACCCCTAACCAAGAAACTATTTGCAACTGACACCTGCTAGGAGAGGGAAAATCTGTTTTCTCCAAAGGATTGACACTGGGTATACCTATCACACTCCAGGACGGGCCTCATACATAGGAGTAGTTCATAATACAAAATGGACTCCAAAGCTGGCCATGGCGATACAGGCTTTTAATCCTAGCACTTGGGAGGCAGAGGCTGGTAGCTTCTGGGAGTTCAAGGCCAGCCTCGTCTACAAAGCAAGTTCCTGGCTAGCCAGGGTTATAGAGAAAGACCCTGTCTCAAACAAACAAACAAACAAACAAACAAACAAACATGGACTCCATGTCTTTCTGTGTGCTTTTTGTTGTTGGCATTATTTGTTGGGTTTTATCTTTTGTGTTTGTTTTTTGTTGTTCTCTTATTTTTTTCTTTTGAGAGAGAGAAAGAACATGAAGTTCAGTGGGTTAGGGAGGTGGAGAGGATCCTGGAGAACTTGAGGGAGGGAAGAGAATACAATCAAAATATATTGTACAAAAACCTTTAAATACATACATACACACATACCTACACGTATACATACATACATACACACACACATACACATACATACACACATACATACATACACACACATACACACACAAAGAACACATACATACACACATACATACACATATACAACACATACATATACACATACATACACATACATACATACACACACATACATACACACATACATACACACATACACATACATACATACACACACACATACACATATACATACACATACATACACACACATACATACATACACATACATACATATACACACATACATACACACACACATACATTGTCCTGGAGCTTCTCTTTGAATCCACTATTATTTTTTATTAGGACCCTGCTCGTTCCAGTATCATATGGTGACCCACTGAGACTCCCTACGACTTCCAGTAATACTTCTTTCCTGTCCTTTAATTCCGTGACTAGTGAAGAACCCATTCCTGCACCCTTAGACGGCATCAGTGAGTGCTTGTGACTCTAGTGTGGTCAGGAGTAGAACAGATCCCTGAAGCTCACTGGTCAATCTAGCCAGATCAGTAAGCTTCCGGTTCCGGTTCTCTGTGAGACCTGCCTCAAAAATAAGTAAATAAAGGAGAGCTGCTGCCCATCAACCTCTGGTCTACCTGTATGCACACAGTCAAGCACACACCACACACATACACACACACACACACACACCTATGCACACACCACATACACACACACACACATACACACACACACTTGTCCCTTAGCTGGTTGTGGTGGCACACACCTATGACCTCAGAACTCAGGAGGCCAAATGTGGTGGCTTGACTGTGCTTGGCCTATGGGAAGTGGCACTACTGGGAGGTGTGGCCTTGTTGGAGGAGGTGTGTCACTGTGTGGGTGGCCTTTGAGGGTTGCGGGTACTCAAGCTCCACCCAAGGTGGAGAGATGCCCCTCCTGGTTGCCTGTGGAACAGTCTGCCCCTGACTGCCTTCCCCTCAAGATGTGGGACTCTCAGCTCCTTCTCCAGCACCACATCTGCCTACCTGGGGCTGCCATGCTTCCTGCCATGATGATAATGGACTGAACCTCTACACCTTTAAGCCAGCCCCAATTAAATGCTGTCCTTTATAAGCGCTGCCTTGGTCATGGTGTCTCTTCACATCAATGGAACCCTAACTAAGACACTAAGGCACAGGGATTGTGAGTTCTACGCTAGCCAAGGCTGATAGGAAGAACTTGCTTTGAGGAGAAAAAATCCCCCCAAAGGCGCTGGTTTTATACATGAGGTCTAACAAAATAAAAATTGTCAATTATTAAACAGTTACCAAAGCTATTCCTGGATCTGGAAAGATGCTCATCCTACAGCTATGGCCTAATCTAATTTAGTGCCAAACTCTAACTGAGCTGGGTGGTGGCTAGTCTTGGTTGTCAACTTGACTACATCTGGAATTAACTAAAACCCAAATGGCTGGGGACACCTGTGAATTTTTTTCTTAATTAAATCATTTGAAGTGGGAGACCCATTTCTAATCTGCATCTTTGAAGTGAGAAGATAAATCTTTAATCCATATTGTTTGAGATGGGAAGATCCACCTTTAATCTAGGCGACACCATCTGCTGGCAGCCTTCATAAAAGACATCAAAGAAGGAAGCTTTTCTCGTTCCCTGCTTGCTGTCACTCTTGCTAGCAAGTTCAGCCCTCCACTGGCACTAGAGACACTGCTTTGGCATTCTGGCACACACTGAAGACCAGCGGAGACATGCAGCTTTGTGGCTTAAATAACTACTAAATTGTTCTTTGTAGGCAGTCACTGCTGGATTAGCTGTACCACATTCTAATAAATCTCAGACAGACAGACAGACAGATGAACAGACAGACAAGTAGATGATAAGACAGACTGACTGATAGACAGACAGACAGATATGAATTCTGTTTGTTCTGACCCTGTAGAGAACCCAGACCAACATAAGCTGCACATGTGCACACACTCCCACAAACACGCACAAACCTCGGGCCAGTCTTACTATCGTCTGCCAAACACCTGGAGAAAACACTAGAAATCACAACTCAGGAACTGCAAAGCCTCATCGAGGAGTGAATCAGAAGCACAAGCCCATAATGTGCTTACTTATGTTAATCAGTTAATGAAAAAAACCACATGCTCATCTTGAAAAAATACTACAAAGATAGCTACCAAGATTTCACGTGTTCATCATAAAATGACATTAGGGGAGAGATTTATGGAATTAAGCAGTTACCGAACCACAAGGCCACCCCCCCCCACCCCGCCTTCCTGCTAGTGTTGGGAATAGGCAGAGATTTGCTCCCTGTATCCTGTGTACTGCTGCTACTTAATAACCTTTGTTGTTGTTGTTGCTGTTGTTGTTTTTAGACAGGATTTTTCTGTGTAGTCCTGGCTGTCCTGGAACTCACTCTGTAGACCAGGCTGGACTCTAACTCAGAAATTCACCTGCCTCTGCCTCCCGAGTGCTGGGATTAAAGGCACGTGCCACCATCCACTGGCCTGCTTAATAACCATTTTTAAAGTCAGTTTATTTTCGTCAGCCAAGTCAAAGAATTTATAGCTTACCTCTCTGATTCTCTTTATTTGAATGTAATTTAGCCGTCCCCAGTCAAGTTCATCCTTTAAACACATAAAAGTACAATATCCAACATGAGACAGAAAATCAGAAGTTAATCTGCTGCTCTAATACATGTCTTGTCTGGAACCTCCACCAGGAGGACTCAGCTTGTGCAATACTCAACAGTGCACTTGAGTGACCACATATGGGACGTCCTCCATAAGAGCTTCCAGCATCACTCTGAATCGGGAAACACAGGATCCAAACTACAAGCACTACTCAGGGAAACTCTCCATATGAGTTTACCTGTCCCCAAAAATCAAAGGCAGAATGACCAAACTGGAGAAAGACTTGTCGCCTGGTAGCACTAGGGAAGATGATAAAAGGCAGCTCACACACCTGCTGATAAAGACCCACTGAGGCACAGCGGGCCATACACAGACAAGCCTACCAAAGGTCTCTGGAACCTAATTAGTTTAGAAGAAAAGGCCTTATCTGAAAAAGAGAAGAAATACAGGCTACCAGATTAGGTTCCTGTTAAAACCATTATCTAAACTCAGAGAAAGTAGCAAAGGCTACAGTGTCATTCTGAGCCAACTTGTTTAGCCTAAAGCCAGCAGGCCTGACAGTAGTGTGAGGCAGAGCTGTGGAATAGAACACCATGCTGCTAGCAGTAGGGGCAGGTCACTTACACACCTGCTGTCCCTCCTAGAGACCAGCACTAGGCAACTGCCCGCAGTGACCGCAGGTCTTAACGCCATCACTGTGCACAGGCAGTGACCAAGCTGAGACAGAGCTGTGGGGACTCTGAGCGTTAGCAGCCATCAGCTGAAGCACCAAGGAGGAACTGTGACTAACCTTGGGATGCCGCAGCTCTCCTCGCTGTCTGCAAGCCTGCCACGCCTGAAACAACAAGATCTCATCAAAATAACTCACTAGCTAGTTGAATTTAATTCCAATATCAACACATGGCTAAACACAGAAAATTTACACATTTCAAGTTTGTAATCAGCCTCAGGAAATGCCCAGACATCCACCCACCGCTCTGTGAGGGCCACCAGAAGCCCTTACCAACACCATGAGAAGAAACCTCTATCCACTCACAGCCAGGGTGTGAGAACACACTGGTACTTTGGGTGGCACCTCTGCCTCCAGAGGGTAGACACTCACCCTGAATGCCTCCACAAGTGCCAGGCAGTCACTCCTGCTGCTACCTGAGAAGTGCACTTTGTTCCTGCAAACGCATTGATAAAGTGTCACCTAGTACCACCAGGAAGGTGACCCCCATAGGGACAATGTTAAATACCTATATCCATCCAGATGCTGCCGAAAAGGCATCGTGAAAAAATTCTTCAGAGAAAGAGCTGCCGCTAAAGACAGAAAGCAGAGGATGAAGCCTGCCAGCACATGCCAGCACACACTGCCCACACCTGTCCCCACACTTACCTATGATGAGACACTCATCCAGGCACCCAAATACATGTCCCAGCACAATGAGTTTACCCAGCTGCTGACTGACAGGGAGCTGTGCCAGCACTCTTCCCAGGAAGGTCAATTCACCATCATGGGGGTTCTCGTCCTCTCTCTGCCCACTAACTGCCAGTGCTCCAACCTATGAAACAAGTTAGTGCTATTAATGAGGGCTGGCATAGCCACACTCCACTATCCTTAAGGCAGAAGGTGCGTACAACCACTCTGGAAATCAGTATGGCGGACCCTCAGAAAAATGGACATAATACTACCTGAGGACCCAGCTATACCTCTCCTGGGTATATACCCAGAAGATGCCCCAACATGTAACAAAGATACATGCTCCACTATGTTCA